>VXBU01004756.1:177611-203877 GCA_013400315.1 Bombycilla garrulus | reverse complement strand
ATACTCCGTGGCTAAATGTCCACGGCGTCAAGCGTCAACTGTAACTGTCCCTAACAAGTTTCGGGGGCTAAATCCAGCAAACCCTCGGCTTAGAAGAGCCATTACAAGGATGGGGAACAAAAGGACGCTCAAATCTTTCTGCTGAATTCTGTTTAATCCAAGATCATTCTTATGCAGAGCGTGGGGGAAGGGAAGGGACCAGCTTGCTCGCCCAGCAGCAGAAGAAGAGAGAGCGAGCCACGTGTCTCAGGAGGATTTTGTCCCTGGGGAGCAGGGGGACACTGGGAAGAGACCACTGGCCAATGGGACGGGGGGGGGAAGGGACTACATTCCCGGGATACGGAGGGAGACGGGACCCACCACCACGGGTAGTGTGGGGAAAGAATACAGCTACTTAGTGCAACCATTATATAAATTCAGTGCAACTAAAGAACCCCGTGTAAACATTGGATATAGTTCACCACAACATTGCATGAATATAGGTAGCACCTTTCCTGGTGTTTGGCAGCACCTTTATGTCTACAGATGTACCAGCAGGCAAGAGGGGTTTGAACACAGCCGCCTTGTTCCAGTGGAGAATTTATGTGGCTTGACATGACTGATGATCATGTCCCACAGCCCCTGAATCTTTCATTCTGTTTTATTTAAGAACGGAGATGCAACCTGACCTGGAGCTTGGCTAAAGCATTGGTGAGGACAACAGGCAGTTCTGCTACTGAGAGAGACACAACCATCCCATGCACAGAGAGACAGTGATGGCCTTTGTTCACCATCACAGAGGCAATGCTGAGGTCAAGGCAGGAGTCTCATCTGCCTGGCACACAGCAGCTTTCAGCAAGTCTCCTTTCATTCTGTAGTGCCACTGGCTGGCATATTTTGTGGTGTTTTTTGGAAAATACTTCTATTTTAATAACCCTTTGGCCTCCCCAGTACAGATGCAAGTCTCCATTAACCAAACTTCTCATGGTCTGAGCAGAATAAATTTACACAGGTGACATTTCAACACAAACAAAATCTGCACAGATGATAGGATTAGTGTTCAGCCTGAAGGCAACAAGGGCCAATGAGCTTCTCAATGAGAAAAATGGGGAAAAAGGGAAAATGGACATCAGATTATGCAAACCATCTCTGCTTCACCCAGCTGGAAAAATCAAGCCAGGCAAACCTGCAAGGATGGCAGAGCATTCAAGCGTTCTGGTCCCAGCTCTCTTACAACCTTAACAAGTAGCACAGGCTGGAGAAGAGCTCTTGACAAGGAGCAGTCAGGTGCTGTAGCCAATGGCCTGCCAGCCCTAGAGCCAAAGCTGGATGTCTCTGACTGTGGTAGGAAGGCAGGCAGGAGAGCCAGGGATGAACTACTGCTGTAACAAGGCTCTCTCTTTCTCCTGCCTCTGTCTTATTTGGACTCGCTCTTGTTTGAGCAGAGTTAATGTCTGTTCTATAGTGAATCTAGCTGTGGCAGCCTGATACTGCTTCACAAAATTAGCCCTCGAGAGTCCCTGGGATAGCTGCTGAAGGGACAGTCACACCTCAAAGAATGGTACAAAGCTTCCAATAAATGAGGTGGAATTGCTACCCATACACAACATAAGGGCACACTGGCCATAGGCTTCCTTGACACAGAGTTGATGCTCTCAGCTCCCAGCAGAAACTTATAGCAGGGGTTCTGTCCTCTGAGCAGCATCCAGCCCAACAGGATCCTGGTTCTCAATTTCATTTCTGAGATACTGGTGACACATAACCAGAGCTTTCTTTATCTGTCTTCTATGAAATGAGAGTTGGTTTCTTACTGGCTTCTTCTCTCACATTCTGCCCATGGTGTAGTTCACTGGTCTGATCTTCACCTGTGCCACTCAGTTTTTTGAGTTTCAAGGTTGTAGCTACAACCACAATTTTATCTCCTTTGCTTCCAACTGTTCCAGGCTGTCAGGATCAGATGTGGAGTCCTCTGCACTCTGCCCATTCATACCTTCAGATTCTTCCTCAATCAAGATAAGCATTATGTTGAAACCTGGGTGCCCCAAGAGAGCTGTTATCTGCATGTTATTTCAGCAAGCACTTGAAGAGCCATTCTATTTTCATTTTACAAGGATACCTTTACTAACCTGCTCCTGGGATGACCCTTCAGGGATTTCAATGCACAATCTGAATTCCTATCCTTCTGGACACCCTTAGAGATAAAATTTATATCTTTTCTTAGGTATGTTTTACCGTGTCTTTATTTTGTAGTTGGAGATTGGATACCTTCCTTTTTGTTGAAATCTTCCTTACGATGAAAATACTTTATTCTGCTTAGCGGCCATACTTCTTCCAAAACACCTCCTAAAGTCTTACAGTGTCTTTGAGGATGACACCCATCGCAGATAGTACTTTCAGAGGAGAGACAAATGCTCCTCTTTATTCAACTCACCACAGAGTAGATGCACCAAATTCCTCTCCCACACCCATTTCTTTTGTGGAGGGACGGGCAGATGAAAAAGAACATCTCTCTGGGGATGAACGATGCTTCCCAGAAGACCAGGATGGTGTAGCAAGGCTGCACAGTGCCTGTGTGGTACCCAGTCCATATTGCAGAAGCTATTCCTGGAGCTCCTGTGTTGAAAGATGAGGAAGGGATCCCTGCCTGTCTCCTGGTACATATCTGATGTCAACCACTGGCCATGCTCTTACACTCAGCCCTAAGTCAGAGATACTTTCTGCTGTCCCAGCCAGTCTCTGCAGTACAGTATTTATGCAGCAACAATTCCCCTATCTCCCCTGGGCTGCTACAGCTCCAGTGTCTTTTGGCAGGGCTCCTGGGATGGATGCAGTGTGCTGCTGGTCATCCTGCCCCCACCTACCAGATTCTCTCTAAGCATTCATCCAGTTCTTCTAGGCTAGGGATAAGGGCACAATTTAAGCAAGCAGACTGGTTTTCACCTACTGCCAGGAGATTTTTATCCTGCTTTATCTCATGGAGGATTGCAGATCATGTCATCTCAGAAGAAAGCCTTTGCTCTTGTACTGGCTTGGATGGACTGCAAACTGGCCAACTTTCACTGCCCACATACTTTTCAACTATCAAATGGGTGTGTTGAAGCAGATGAGATTGACCCAAATTTACACAAGTAAGACAGGAAACATCCTGCTTAGAATTTTCAGATGACTAACATGACTTTGTTGTTTCAGACCAACCTGCCAGAGAATGACACGTGCAGTGGAGAGAAGGCAAATTTTATATTGGGATGTCACTTCACCAATCGATGGACCTCCAGTCTAAGAGCAAAGCAATAGAAAGGAGTTTGGAAGGAGGAGAAAGGGTAAGTCACCTCTTTGGTCTGTGTACAGGCTTTTATTAATGTGATATGCAAGTTCTAATTCTCCTCCTCCCTTTTCAGTGTCCTTTGAACAAAACCTTAAGGTAAAAATGCTTTGGTTCAATTAACGTGAAAATTGCTGCCACTTTTGCTCTGCCTCAGCATTGGTGGTGCTGAGCACTCCAGGTTTTTTGGCCTCGCATCTGTCCAATCCCACTGCACATTCTGGCTGGTCCTTGATTCCCTGTTGAAACCCAAAGGGAGACCTGTACCAGTACCCACAGTGATACAGAGATGTAGGCAATGGTAGATGTGCCTCCTGCTATCATAGCCCTGCTATGGAAAAAACACTAAGGGGAAGAAAACAAGGTTGTGGCAAAGGCATGGTAGCCCTCATTTGCTGGACTGAGCCTCTGAGAGCTAGAAACTTTTCTCACTGCAGCCTTTGAATGCTGCCTTCACCTAACTTTCCAGCCTTACTCCCTCCTAGGACACAATTTGGTCAGCTAGAGTGCTTTGGCCCATACAAATTATGCTGTTTTCCCAAAGAGAGCACAGCTTTCTGGCCAAAAGGATTTTGTGGGGAGCATAATCACATTTACATGAAGGCTTTTGCCAGCTTTGCTGTATTAGTTGGGACTAGAGAATGGTCTGAGGGTAAATGACACTCTTGGAGATATAGAGCTTTGCCAGAAAAAGTTCTAGTGCCTTACTCTTGACAGCTGCCCTTCTGGTTCTGTATCTCTGGTTATTTTTAGCTTGCCTTTGCAATAGACAAACCCCATACCTTTCTCTTGAATAGTGTGAAATTTGCCAAGTTCAGAGTGCACATTTTAATTAAGTCAGTGTTTGCTTGAAAGAAAATAATATTGCTACACTTTCATTTGATAATTCAAGTAATATTCGCTGAGTGTTCACTCCTGACCTGCAAGCCCTCATATTTAAAACAAGACGGGAGGTGGGGGTGGGAAAAAGGCATTTTTTGGCAAGGAAACTGCTGCCCTCAGGCTATTAATGCATCTTAATCCTGAACAGAAGATGAAATCACTCTGGGCAGGTGCCAAGCAATACAATGACTTTCCTCTCATTCTAGGGAGTTCTTGAACAGCCTGTCCTGCATGGAGTAAGAGCCATATTCTTAATTTTACTCTGACTTTATACCCATTTTATACCCCCACCAATGCAGTGCCCCATCAGAGTTCTCCCAGATTAACAAAAGAAAAGCAGTCCTCATTGCTGCTGTTGTTTATTATTTTTATTATGGCTCAGGGTCTGTGTTACTGTTGCTGACACTGGACTTCATGCCTGCAGAGCCAGAGGGCACTTTTCTTCTGATTGTGCTGTTGAGTATAATTACCTCTATATGGCATTTTCTAGTCCCCTGACAGTGTTGCTTGAGAAGAAAAACATCTAAACATCTTCCTGCAGGGCAAAAGACCTGTGATAGTCATCAGGCTGCTCAAAGAAGCCAAATAGCCTCTCCTTGTCACTAATTTGTCCCAGGGCATGATTCGTGGTCCTGTTTAGCTACCCGGACGCTGCAGTGCTGATAAGAGGGGACGCTGCAGTGCTGATAAGAGGGGCTGTCCCGTGTTTTTTCTTCTCCCCTGGAGGCTTCTGGTTACCTCTTGTGCTGGTTTGAAAGCAAAACCAGTGAGACTCCAAGTCAGAAATACAATTTAATAGGAAAAAGTAAAATACATGCAAGTAATACAAAGAAAACAAAAACCACTGACAGAGTCAGAATATAACCTGATACCCTGCTAGTTAGGGTCGTGGCAGCAGTCCAGATGAGGTGGTCTTGCTGAAGTAGTGATCCTGTAGACAGGTCTGGTAGCTCTTGTCCTCTGGAAACCAGTGGGTCAGGGCTACCTGTTCTGTCCCAGTTCCCACATTATATCCAGGTGGGAATGCTTGGCTCCTCCCCCTGGGTGGAGCATATCACAATGGGATTATGTAATTCTATGAGTCATGTGGTGGATCCTCACAATGGGCTGATGTCATTGTATGAGTCATGGGGTGGGTCCTCACAATGGCCCATTAAACACAAAGGGCTCCCGGAGGGAGTTATCTATGACTCATGGGGCAAGGTGTTAATGGCCCATTAACAGGAGATAGTCCTGGGGAGGAGGCAAAGAAAAACACTGCCCCTCCTTTGTTTCAACAGTTAATGAAGATGGAGATAGAATACAGACACTCTGGCACATTTTTACATTGTAACCTAGGACACCTCTTAACAACTTGGACCTGGCATGAGATTCTGTGATCTGAATCAGATGAGCTGAGTTATTTGGCTGGAAATTACCCAGGAAAATGTCCGTGGAATGAGTGTGCTGATCTGAGTGACTGCACAGCCATGCATTGATGGGGAGGTGCAGGAGCAGGATGGTTTCAGTTGCTGGCAACCCACACTTAAATGTCCTCTGAATAGTAGCTGGTAAGATGTTGGTTGCCTGCTTGATGTGGTCAGAAATGCAATCATTGCATCAGAGGAGAGCAGGAACATGAGGGAAGGAGCAGATGGGAGCAGAGCAGGGGCATAGGGGGCTTCTGGAAAGACAGCAAAGGAGGTGAGCTGGAGACGGATGCTTTGTGGTGTCTGGTGAGAAACTCAGGACAAATGAACAAAGAGACAAAGCTCAGCAAAGGAAAACATTTCTGCACAAACAATTATCAAGGAAAAAACCCTAACCTGGGCAGGAAGAGCCCAGTAGTGAGTGGAGAATTGAGACTTGAAGGAAAATTCTGCTTTGACAGAGAGGAATGGTGTACTGAAGGAGAAGTTTTTAACAGGGTCAAACCAGAAAGGGGCACAAAAAATTAGCAATGAAGACCCATTTAGCCGCTGAACAGAGAGAGCTCAGAGAGCACAGGCATCATCTAGAAGAAGAAGTAGGGTTGGTGTTATAAGATGAAGAGACAAGGACAACAGAGTGCCACAGGCGGTGCTGAGAGGGGAGGGAGGTAGCAGAGGGCCTGAGCCACAGGAGCAAGTAACAGAGGCACATCAGCAGGACATTGGTGTGATGCATTGCAAAATGTGCAAAGCAGCAAGCAGACCTGGCTCCCCACAGCCCAGGTGAGAGCTTGTCATGTGAGCAGTTGGAAGAGGTACCTGGTCACACCCAGAAGTGTGACTGCAGAGCACCTCCAAGGACAGCAATTCAGCAGCAGTGACATTGCACTCTTCCCATAGGGCCAGGAGTTGGACTTGATGGATCCTTTCCAACTTAGCATATTCCATGACTGTATGAAATTCCATGATATGTAGGGCCTAGGAGACACACTAGTGATGCTGGATCTTCTCATGGCTCTAGAGGCCAGTTACTACCTTAGGACAGAGTGGAGGAGAAGCACAGCCTGAGCTGTCTCGTGAACACCATTGTGAGGCTAACAGGATGCAGAGACCTGCATTTGGCACAGCAGGGAAATGCAGTGGTTCAGACACATATACATTAAGGTGTCAAATATCTCCAGTGCTGTGATATAAAAATGCCAGGAAAACGGGTCCAGGGACAAAAACCCCTAAGTCCATGAAATTTGATAAAAAATTTCAAAGTCTGCCTAACACAAAAGAAAAAAAAAAACGCTTTTCCTGGAATTTGAAGACATGGGATGAAGAGTTTGTCAGGGCTCTGAGTGCACTCTCCTTCTCTTAGCATTTTGGCCAGCAGCTTCAGATCAGGTGGCTGGTCAGAGCTGGTGAGGAAAGAAGAGCTGAGATAAACTTTTGTGGAGGATTCCCTGCAAAACTCTGCTGAGATATTTTCATGGGAGATGCCCCCTCCTTATCCTGGGAACTGCTTGAAGTCACAGGTCTCTGATGCTTGGCTCCTGCCTGCGCTGCACTATGGCCGTGTTCGTGCCAGGCTGGTACCCTGCTGGTGGGAGCTCTGACCCTGCCACGGGCTCTCAATTTCCTGACTGAATCACAGTCTTGCCTCTTCACTTGGGCGTTGCTGCTCCCTGCTGTGGTTTCATTGTGCCTGGCAGGCTGGTCTGGGCCACTTGTCCAGCAGTGGAGCTGTGCTGAGGCATAGAATGATGGATGATTTCTCCTCTGCTGCAGGAGAATTGAATCAGCAGGAATCATTGAGGATGACATCCCAAGCTCCCTTGGGATTCAAACACAACCCCTCCCTGCAAGACAGCAGCTCCTGCCTAAAATTATGGACACATACCATGGCATCCTCCAGCAGCAAGACTCAGAAAGGGCTGGAGACCAGAGCCTGTTGTGCAGCTAAAGACAGTTGAGACAATGTAGAAAGCACTGGAATGATTTTTCACAGTAATCAGAGGGAAAGAGAGAAATATTATAATCTGTAGCTGCAAAGGCTATGGAGACAGAAAGAAAGCAATAAAACATTGCACTTTACACACCCAAGACGAGATCACCTATTTGCTTTCTACACAAAATATACTACATGTACTAAATTTTCCATCTAGGCACAGGCAGTTCAGGCTGGACCAAGAAAGCAGAATGTTAATGACTTTAGGAAGACAGCATTTCAATTCCGAGCCTCTTAAAATGCTCCCTATGCTGGAGATATTTCCCAAAATATTCCTGAAATAACATGAAACTGATGAAGGTCAGGAGTCAGTTTTGATGACATTCTTATGAATGATAGACCCAGAGAAAAACATTACAAAACCCCCCAAACTAACAGCATTACCTACAAGAAGCAGAGAGTGCAGCCTAAAACTGAATCACAGCAAAATGCAAATCCATGAAAAAGAACTGAATTATTTTGTCCATGCTGCAGAAAGGGGAGACATCAGATTTGATTCAAAGTAAAGAAAGCAGCTAATGAACAGCAACTTCCCTCTCAAAGTCAGCAATTGCACAAGGAATATTGACATACCTATCAAGATTTATACCATGAGCAGCATAAACACATGGCTTATGAACTGGCAAAGGATATAAATGAGGAAGACTGAGAAGGGGTATTGGCAAGCAAACCTTGAACAAGACTTCCAAAGCAATTGCTTTGAAATCAGGCTAAATCAGCAAAAGAAAGGAAAAGATCATATCAGACAGTAGTAAAAAGTAAAAGTACTTTACTACATTAAAGTAGTAGGAAAGGCCTCTGGAAGTTTATGGATAAACTGAAGCCAATGCGGCAAAATGAAATTACCAGAGAAGTCCTTGTTTGCCATTGTCTGGATGTCAGAGTTCTCTCTGGCACAATGCTGGACCATGGGATAACCTTGCAAGAAATTTGCAGTATCTTAGGAGATGTTCTTCACAAGCCTCATGCTCCTGTACAACCAAGTAATTCACATGTAACTCGAAAACTAGAAAGATTCAAACTGAAAGGGAAAACATAATCAGGGAAAGACAAGTTCTTCTGATAGATCCTCCTTGAAATTTCATAGAGAAAAGGAAAAAAGAAAGAGTTTGAAGAAGGAATCCATACTGATAGTCCAACACTTAACAGTGCCTACATTGAAGTTATCAGAACTAGCAAGAAAAGCAGAGTGTGGGATGTGCTGTGTTTTAAATGGAAGCAAAGAGAGCAGTGGCCTGCACAAGAATAACGAGTTCCCTTGGCTATTGCAACCTTTTGGATGAGCAAAGCATTGTCTGCAGAGAAAAGACTAAGGATGAAACATAAGGAGAAACAGTGATTCCCAGAAAAATGGATCTGAAAAAAAAAAAATTGGTAAAGGCTTTTTTTTGCTATAATGCTTTATAAAAAATAGGAAAGGAAGCATAAGTTTTTGGCATGGTGCGAAACCACAGGTAAAAGGAAATATGAGCGATGGTGCTCAGACCAGAAAGAGTACTGCAAGAAATGCATCAGAGTTTGTGTTACTGGCAGAAACTGACAATTGATGTATCCTCTAGAAGAGATACCACACTCATTGTGAATTATTATTAAATGGTAGCTACACCATTACCTAACAAATTCTATGGCAGCCTGTCGAATCCCACAAAAGCAGCATTCACTCAGCATACAATGATGCCTGCAGTTTATTAGGTAAAAAGTGGGATGAGAGGGTCCAGGAGAAGTCCTTGGAATATCACGTGTTGTCTGTGTGATTACTGTGTTGGGAGTGTAAGGGCACACTGTGAAAAGTTGGGAGCCAGCTATCAGTGGAGACCCACAGAGTTGTACCATTGATTATTATCATCTACTATTTCTGGCCTTAGAAATATTGTAACTGGCAGGGAGGCCATTCACACCACAAGAGCTGTGCTCACTGAGAGACACAATAGAATTCAAATGCAGTATCAAGCTTTTCATTTCTGTCCACTGCCTCCTCCTTGTTTGAATCAAATGGCAACAACATATGTCATGCTTTGAGCTTTTCTGATTTGTAGATGGAGTGTAAAATGGGGAGGTGAATTTTGAGAGACATTCAGCAAGAGAATCTGGGATCCCATTTCCTCTTGTTTGTGTACAGGTGTGAGTAATTTGAGCAACTTTGGACATTTGATAAGCTATCAAGTTCAGAGACAGACTAGTGACTACTGTAGTTAAGGGACATAGTTTAGTGGGACTTGGCAGTGGGAGGTTTACAGCCGGACTCCATGATCTTAAACATCTTTTCCAAACTAAATGATTATATGAATTTTAACATTCATTGATTTAAAGAAGAAACTTGCACTTTCAGATGAAATGGTGGAAAATATGACCCAGCTAGAACCCAAGACTAAAAGACAAAAGAAAAGCTTGGCCAGCTCCTCTTTTTCTCTGAAAGCCCAGCATGAAGCCCCTGAATGTCCCACACTTCTGTGAAGAGACAAACAAGCACTGAAGCAAGCTCATCACCTACAACAGGTGTCAGGAAAGGTAATGTTGTTATCTTCCCTTTGAACATAATATTTTGCGTTGGTCCCAGCTGTCACCTAATTTTTGGCCCATCAGAACAAAAATGCAAGTGGCAGGAAGATGGACAGTAGGACTGTGCAATTGTCTTGTCCAACCAGAGCATGCAGGGAGAAGACGGAGTTAATTTTGAAGGTGGACTGACCAACATCACATCCAATATCCATTTGCAAAAGAAGACAAGTCAGTCCAGGCTCACCCAAATGTTCCAGGCTCAACCAAGAATGCCAGCATCTCATGGGATTTCAGATGTTTTCATGGGTCCATAATTTTAACATTTTAGGACATTGAGGAATGTAAATCATTCAGTGAGATAAAATAACTCTTCCCTGAAACTTGTGCTGCTTTCAGTCCTGCTGTGCTGTCTTTAGAAGGTCGAGCCAAAAGGTATCAGCAGGCTGAGCTCCCAGAGAGTGGGGTTACTTAACTGGGAGGGGTTAGATGTCTCAGCTACGGGTTTTAAGGGATAGATTTGGTGGAAAAGAGGATCCACAGAGTGGATGTCACCAAGATGAAAGAGAATAGATGTCACACAAGGGGAATGAATCTGGGAATATGCACTTGTCACTCCAGATTATAAACTGTGGAATTTCCTCTGATGCAGCTGTGTCCACTGCTTCTCATCCTTTCAGCTCGGACCCCTGTGAAGAATCTGACTCCCATAACCCTCCCTTTCAGATTCCTTATTTTCTTGGTGTACCCTAGTTAGTATATGAATATCATTCATACCCTGGGAAGAAAAGAGCAGGAAAGAATGCCCCAGATGCAGCCTTGTGAGTGCTGAACAGAGGAAAATAATCCCTCTCCTTGCTCTCTCGTTTTTGCAGTCCAGCATGCCCTTGGCCTACATAGCTGCTGAGTACACCTCTGATTTCAATCAGTAGTCTTTTGGGACCCTAAAGCCTTTCTGCAGAGGTGTTTCCTGGGCAGTCAGCAGCCAGCCTGCACTGGCAAACACTGCAAATCTTTGCCCTTTTCACTGTTGAACTTGGTGAGATGTCTGCCAGCCCTTTTCTCCAGCTTATTCAGGTCCTTCTGAATGGCACTGCTGCCCACCAAAACACTCACCACAGTTTGTGTCATCTGTGAACTCTTCAGTGTGTTCTCTGCCTCCTTTTTCTCCTGCAGATGAGGATGTTAAATGATATTAATCCCTTGAGGAATGTTATTCCTAAGTGGCTTTCCTTTTCCCATTAGACTTTGGAATGTTGACGTCTACACTTTGAAGTCACCTGTCCAGCTTGTTTTTTATTCACTTTGTAGTCCCCTCATCTAGTCCATTCCACCTTGCTCTGGCTACAAGAATACTATGTGTTCTAGTAATGTGTTCTAGTAATCCAACCCTTCATTTGAGGGAGAAATATGCATGCACCTAGATATCAGTAATCAAAGAGTTTTCCTGTATCACATTTGGCCACATCTTCTCAGCTGGCAATAGATCAGCTAGACCAAAGTTCTGCAGAAAGTGGCAGGACACAGAGCCAGAACTTACACATGGGAATAAAACTGTCATGGAGGTGTGGCAAGTGGCCAGAACCACAAGCTGAGCTATGCCAGTCACAGATGGGAAATGGAAATCTGTGACATTTTGTACTTAAACCTAAAATCTGAACAGATTTTCATGAGACTGTATTACAGAAAAGTTATCTTTTCCTGATTTACGTACCCTGCCACATTTCATAGTCTTGTTACAACACTGCAAGTATTGCAAGAAAGAGGAAAGTCATGAAAGGGTGGGAGGAGAATTTTTTATTTCTTTTTTATTTTAAGGAATGTACCAGGCTGCCAAGTTTTAGGAGTGTGAGCTCCTCTGTAAAATCAAAGAAATCAGAATCCAGTTTTCAGCCAAAGTCTGCTGGTTATTTCTACCAGCTGACCACAGGAATCAGTTAGCTGTAGCCCAGAAAGATTGGTGTTTGTACTGATAAATTCAAACAGTTTTCTGAGGGGTCTGATAAGGTCAGCCAAGAATCTGGTGGGAAAAAAAAAAAAAAAAAGAAGGGATTGGGTCCTCTTTCTCACCCAAAGTTCTTGCTTCAGCTCCTTGAATTTCTACCTCTTTCTGGAATGGCTGAAAAAATAAATCGGCACTGTTAAAGCTATTCTTTTCCCAAGCCCCTTTCAGAACACAAGGATGCTATTTCTGTAAGAATTTAAAAGGAAATACGTCTGAGACAGAAAGCAAGAATGGAAAATTTCAGTACAAATAAACGGTGAATGTTTGGCAGCCAGGACAAAGTTTTGTAATGCACTCTAAGAGAGAGGTTGTCTTGTTGGCTCTACCAGTGGTCAGATTTCTAAGGAAAGAAAAGAATGTGCCTGTTGGAATGTTTTTTATTTTGCAGAAAATGCTCCAAAAGGCTGCTATGGTAGAGAAATAGCAGGTATTTTTTCAGATGGAGTCCAGTATGTTCCCCAAAAAATGCCTCTCCTCTCTTTCTCTTCCTTTACCTTGTCCCAGCCTTGGCCAAACCTTTTAGCCCAAGTTTTTTTTCCCCTCCTGCTGTACTCAGCTTTCCCAACTCCAGCCTAATTCCCTCTGTCTTTACTGTGATCAGCCATGCCAGCAGCATGGAAAGGGATGAAATGGCTTTACCTTGTGTTTTCTTCACACTGTGAAGTGATGGAAAGATTTGGTGCAATCCTATCTGTCCATCAGAATGCTCAAGTTGAAGTTAATTGCCATTATTAGGAATGCAGGACGGCAGCCACCAGGTTTCATGGCCTTTCTCATCTCCCATAAGGAAATGACCCAAGGTTGTACATTTCTCCACAGAGCATCTATTGCTTTTCCCAAGGATACAAATCTGGCTGTCTTAAGAGGGCTTTAGTGTGTTTCCACACACAAACACTAAAATGAGGCGTTTCCACTACAGAGCAGTACTTCTGTTTGAAAGGTAATCAACCATGAGAAGGTAAAATGGAGCTGTGTCTGAGGAGAGCACGATATCCATGTCTCCATGTCATTTCATGAGGTGATAGCCACTGCCATGGCCCCTCACACTTCCCATGTGCTGGATGGGTGTGTGGGTACCTGCTTTGATCTTCCTAGGTTTGGGTGAGGACTGCAGCATGAGTTTATTCACAGGATGGAGTTTGCCCATTTGTTTCCCAACTGAAGGCAGGAAGTCCATTATTTCTATGCTGTTCTGATGCATTTGCCAGTTGCCCAAGCAGCTTGGGGGAAGAAAAACATTTACCTGCAATGGAGAGTGGGGAGGACCAGATGGGAAGAAAATGGATTATCCTGGGACAAGCCTCCAGGACCTGAAACAGGGAGAAGGCAGTGATTGTGGGTAGTGAAGAGTGACCAGGAACATGTAGTATAGGAACTGTAGGATCTGGAGCACTGAGGGAGATGAGGCTGAGAGTGAGGAGACACAGCCAGAAGCAGCTGAGGTGGAAGGGCTGTGGACAGCCCGAGGAAGGAGACTGGGAAGGCTTGGGGGACTGGACAAAGAGCTGGAGGAAGGAGCCTAGGATCAGCAGATGCATGTTTGGGGAAATGGTGGTGAGAAGTAGAAGGAGGCTGAGCCTCCAAGATGAAGGCAGATAAATACTTTGCGGGGCAAGTAAAGAAAGCAAGCAGGGAGCAATTGTAAGGGGGGAGGCAGTGACTACAGAGCAAAGAGGACTGGAATGAGAAAACAGCTCTGAGTACAGGAAGGACCAGGGCAAGGTAGGAATGAAGAAATCAGGCTGGGAAGCTAGGGCTGTGTCACAATGTCACCAGGAGTGGCTGGGCAGCAGACACCCATCTGCTGCCCACCAACCTCAGTGGGATATGCTGTCTGCATACAGGCAGCTGCCTCTCCTCCAGCTGATCCATTTACAGAGGCTCCCTCTTAGAAATGGCTTGAACCCCACTATTGTTTTGGGCTCTGATATCACTCCATGGGGGTTTGGTGTTGTTGCTGTTGATTTTTACTTTTTTTTTTTTTACTTTATTGTTTAGGAAGATGGGACAGATGAGAGCCTTGACAAGTGAAATGCTTTGAACCTGCAGGACTTAGAAAGTTATTTCATATTGTCCCTTGCATGGCAGTGAAACCCCAAGTGACCTCCTTACACCACTTGCTCTTCAGGAGCTCCATACGCGGCCTCTGCCAGCCTGTATGCTGTCACCTCAGCTGGTGCACTGCTGGTTCCCACTTCCATTTCTCTTCCCTACCCTTTTTCTGGGTTCTGTTTCATCTGGAAGGCACACTGTCCTTTTCCCTTGCACAGGTACATCAGAGACATATGTGTGTGCTTACTGTGTGGTGGAACCATGGGCTGCTCCTGAGCCCCTGTATCTGCAGTGATCGCAGTGTGCCCTCTGCTGTCTTGCTATCTGCAAGTGGTCTGGAGTTTATGAGAATTACAGAATCTTAATCTCTGCCCAGAAGCAAAATCAGCTGTGACCCCCCTGCCCTGGTACTGCCTCAGCTGAGAGAGCTGCAGCATTTCTTGACAGACAAGAAGTAGTCAGCATTGCTTTGGGGGAAATGTCTGATCTTTGCTGACCAAACAACGTACCCAAGCTGTGTTTAATTTTGTTTACCTTACCATTGTAGTATAATGTAGGCAAGAAAAGAATGAATGAGGCATGACCCCCAAAGGGGAGAGAATCAGCTAGGTGAAGCAATATACCATTAGTCTCAGCTAAATTTGCCAGGTTTTCCTGCTGTTGCTGTATATGTGCTCAAAAAACCAAAGGCCTTTAACCAACCTTATGACTGATCAGAGCAGGAGAACAGGAGCAGAAGGTGGCTGTGTGCAGTTGAATGCCTATTTACCCACTTTCAACGAAGGAAATGCAAGTGAAAGAGTTTGTAGAAAAGGATTCGTGTAGTTACGCATTTTCAGTCAGCAGTTTACATTATTTTTAGGTTTGTAGCGAGTTTACGCTATTAATTTGCATTCATATATATTATTATTATTATTATTATATAAAAATTAAACCAAATTATAATTAGTAAAATAAAATTAATAAAAATATTTAATTACCATAATTTCTAATTTGTAGCCTTAGCCTAAATTCAAAATAATTCCTGATGTCAAGTAGGGTGTAATGCCAGAGTGACTTCACCAGTGACTCAAGTTATTTATGGCCAAGGTCTGTCTAGGTCCAGGAGATTTCTCAGAGCAGTCAACAGCTCCATTTCAGACCACTGATCTCCTACATGTGGAGACCCCTACAGATGTTGAAGAACCCCACATCTGGGGACATGAGAAAGGGTGAGGGTAAGTTTAAGGAGGATAAATACTTTACAGGTTCCTGATACTGTAACAAGTGCCCAGAGATGTGGTGGTGCGGGGATCTCCTTAACCCCAGGAGACCCCGCAATATGTAGAAAAGTCCAGGTTTCCGGCCCGTGCTGTTGAAGGAGTAGTCTGGAATCATTTGTTCGTGTTCTCAAGGCAGTTTATTAAGTTCTTATCAAAGAGAGATTTCTCTGCCCTGCCAGGGTTGACACAGAACGTGTCCAGAGACACCCTGTGCCCGCCCCGGGTGAGTTGTAATCTTTTATACTAAAAAGTACGTATTAAATGTTTACAATTAAGTACCAATCTATGCCCCTCACACCACCATGTCCAGATCTGTGTCAAACCAATCCAAAAGTGCCAGCATCACCAAGAAGATGGAGGTTATGAAGAAGAACATAAGATAACATGTCACGTGTAAAAATCCTCCATCTTGTGTCTCAGACCCCCCTGTACAGATCTCCAACCCCCCTGTACAGGGCCCTAAACCCCCCTGTACATACATTCAAATTATCTTCTTTTTACTTACAACTACTACTATTTTACTATCTAAGTTTTTGTGACCTGAAATTCCTCATACAAAGCTGACAACCTGTTCCATGGGTTAGAATCAGAGTTACAGGTATTTTTAGTATCATTCCAGGGTCTCTGACACCTCTGGCAAGGCTGAAAAGCCTCCTGACCAGGTTTTTGGATCGACCAAAGGCATCATAGGAACCCCCTGGGTTCCAACATGGTGGAGTTTCCATCTGCAGAAGTTTTCATGATTTGGAGAGACAGAGGCACAGCCAACCAAATTGGCATTGGCCATAGCCCTGCTTCAGGTAGGAGGCTGAACCACACAGCCACCAAGATGCCCCCCAGGCCTGCATTTCCATGATTCTGCAGGACTGCCCAAACCCACATACAGTCCCAGCCTGGCAGAGGTGCTCAGCTCATATCCTCTTCCCTTTGATAGTCAGTTCAACTCTGCAAACAGCTGCCGAGGAAACAGTTTCTCTCCATCTTTCACCATCAAACCAGGTGCTCGGAGCTTATATGGAGTTGGTGAGACATGCATCTAGGCTTAGGATGGCAAAAAGGGAGACACCAGGAATTATGCAATGCTTTCACTGAAATTTTGGAGCTTACAAGTGAGAAAAAGTCAAACTCATCAAGCCAGTTGAAACAAGGTCTGGTCCAGAAGATAGGGATCATGAGCTCTGATCATGGAAGCCAGGCCTGCCTATGTGTTTTGCTTCCCAGAACATCCTGATAAAATGCAGAATACAGCTATTGGGAATACAATACTGCTGCTCAGACCTCCCTTGTCCTAGGGCAGTCCCTGCTCTTTCACGTTAGAATGCTGACAGAGGAGTCCTGGCAAATCTTCCTGCAGCAGTGTAAACTGTGATTGTGAGTACCTGTTTGACATCTCTGCTGTAGCTTTATTTCACTTCCTACAACTGAATTGGAGGAAGGGTACATGTAAGGAACCTAATTTAATTTCTAGATGGTTCTCATCAAGTGCCACCTTAACTTTCTTGCAAACATGAAATAAGGAATGGGAGATTTTCCTTCTCAAGGCAGATGAGATCATGATGGCTGGAGGAACTTCAGCAGAAGCCTCCAAGGGTCAGAATGGCAAAGTTATGTGAAGATGCAGAAGGGGGCTTTGTGAGTTCTTCAGATGGCTCCTTCCAGCTTGGTGGCACCTTCTGCAGCTGAGCTCAATGGAACAAGGAATCTCCACAGCAGAGCCTGATACCATTCCAATAGCTGGCTTCTGTTTGCAGGAAGGAAGCTGCTTGGCTCTGTGCAGTAAGTAGGTGGTCTAGCTCCATACATATGAGACCCCCAGCAAAGGATGATGTTTGTGGAGGGAGGGGGTTGGGGGGGAAGAAAATCCAAACAGAAGACCTCCCTTGAGTTTCCACTCTCTTCCTCCAACCTTGTTTGGTAGTTTTCTATACCGGGGGCAATTTGACTCCCAGACAGAGGCAGCTCACAAAATGTGAGTAAGTCTCAGGGCCGGGGGGGTGGGGGGCAATACAAAGGCCCTTTGTACTGTACACTGTGGAGTTAATGATCGATCACTGCTGTCTACCACCAGTCTCTATAGTCAGTTCCACACAATGTGATTATACCTCATCAAAGTTAATTTACTAAGCTGTTTAAATGCCTGTACAGTACAGTGGGCCTCCTCCCACCACTAGCATCTTTTTCAGCTGCTCCCCTGCTGAGGATGCTTCAGTCTGGGTGGTCCCAGCAACACCCTAAAGCATTTTTCAGACTTGTCAGCAGCCTGGAATAGGGTCCTTTCTTCTGAGCTTTTGGCTTTGTTTCCCAGCCCCAGTTTCAGGAGTCCTGTGGAAAATGATTTGAAGGACAAGAGGCAGCTCTGATAATGGAAAACGTCTGTGAGGGACTGGAACATTGGCTTGTAATCCTTGGACAAAACTGCCTCATTCAGAAAAAGGGGAGGGGGGTAGGGAAAGCATTGCAGAACAAAGATCTTATTTCACTTCATGAAATGAGCACGTGATGTTTTTTCTGGAATGCCTCACTGGCAGACAGGCCCAAATTTTCCAGGGACCACAGCTTTTATTTAAGCTCAGACAAGGCCATAAATGGTTGTGAGAAGTATGTAAACTCACAGCTTATGTTAATTTGTCATTTCCAGGCTCCATGCTAACTCAGAGCCGTGCCATTCCCAGGTTTGCATTTCCTGGGGAGTGGGATGACGGAAAAGGCCTCTAAAAGCCCTGCCATAGATCATCTGGACAAATGTTGTGCAGATTTGCATGAGCACAGAGTTACAAAGCATGGCTCCATCCAGACCTTCTTGTGTCACTTGGCCATTAAATTTCTTCCCCAAACTAGGACAGGTACCCACAGGAGCCAAAACTGCCAAGCCAGTTGTTTTGTTTGGAGCAAATGACCTCATACCTCGCTAAAGGAAGATAGAAGCAAGCTTGTAAAAGATACTGGAGATCTGGATTCAGTGGACAGATGTTTTTCAGCATTTTGGTCTCTACCAATGCTGTGTTAAACAGCTGTACTGCTTGCTGTGGGAAGTCATGGATATAGACATTTTAAAAGAGTCAGAAGTTCAGATCCAGTGAACACACTGCTTTTCTAAAGGTAGGATTGTGCTACTGTTAAGGTCAACGAACTTGTGAGTGTTGGATGTCCAGATGGTATTTGGGAAGATGTCACACTTCCACCATGAATTTATCCCCTCCCTCAGCTTTTCAGAGCCAGGCAGGCCCCTCCAAATCTTTGCCATTCAGCTGGAACCTGTCCCTCTTTCCAAGCCCTCTGATGGAGTTTCATCCTTCCATTTTGCTTATGGCTTGCTTTGCTCATCTGCTCCACTCTGTTCTGCCAGAACTTTTGCCTTGCTTTCCAACAGAGTTTGGGGGTCACTGCAGTGCTGCACTGGCCCAGAGGAGTATGTCATTTGAGCTTGCCCATCCAGCTCTCCCAGTTTCCATTCTCCCAGGACAACTCATTCAGTCTGTAATCACAACTTATCCACATTTCCAATTCAAAAACTTTCTCTCACACAGGTTGAAAGCAGTGACCTTTTCCTTAGGATTGGCTTTGTTTGCAGCTACTTATCCTCTTCTTACATGTAAAAGGTCTGGCATAAATCCTGACCCTTTGGATCAGCTTGGCTGCAGCAATTAAAGGCCAACATGTTCAAAAATGGATGTCTAGGGTCAGACACTTTCTCCATACTTAGGACCTAATGCAACAACAATATTTTCAGGCAGTCAGCAACTGCACTCACCAGCCCCTGTAGTGGAGCTGAGGGTGCTTAGCATCTCCTAGGGAATGATAGCTCTGGTTAAAGGCAGGCATTTCTCCTCTGTATGAAGGAAAACTAAAACCCCTTGGTTTCCACTGTCTAGCCCAGACCTGGGAGGGGAATATATGATTTCATAGCATTGCTAAGCAATGACAAGAGCTAATCTCTAGGGTGAGCTGTGTTTACTAATGCATTGCACATTTTCTTGCTTAGCAGCATAATTTCTCATTTTATAAGAGTCCCTGAACTCGTGTTTATGTTTTAGGTCAGCTGTCCAAACTTACATAGCCAACTCCCAAGCTTTCTCTTATACACCATCAGAACAGACATCCTGGATCCGTGTACAGAACATCGCAGCAGTCTGTACTTTAAAAAGGCTGTGTTGACCTTTCCTTCAGGTCTCACAGACCCCTGGTGACTCACAGAGCTGCTGTTCCACACCCAGTCCCCACTGACCCAGGCAGGACTCATAGCTCAAACGCATTTTGGGCAGCAAATTCCTGAACGCCTTTTAGCAAGTATCCCAGGATCTACCACAGGTAGGACAGATAGCTATATGTGTGTGATCATGATCTATGCTAGCAGGTTTCTCATCCTTAAAGAATGAGAATAGCAAAATTTGTCAGAATGGGTAGGAGAACCCGAGAACCTCTGTCCTCTGGACCATAGAAGTGACTGACACCGTCCATGAGGTTTTTGTATATGTAGAATGTAAGGGTAAGGAGAAGGTAGTTACAAGACCTGAGTTTGAGATGTACTCTCACAGTCCTGTAGCACTTGCTCAGAGATAGGACCTGCTGCTGTGGCAATTGGAATGGAATTGGTGGCATCTTGGGATGCACTCAATTTTTACTGTCACACAGCTGTGAACAGACTATGCACATTAGGAGACATTGTTAGACAGAGCTGCTCAGTGGAAGGTCACCTCAGCAGTCTCTGATGTCCCATATCTCCTAGATGGATTGTGTGGTGTTGAGGCACACAAAAGCCTCTACACAAAATCTCCCCACACCTCAGTAAGCTCATTAGCTCTGTGTCCTTGCCCTTCCCAAGAAGGGGCTGGCTGCACACATCCCAGCACCTCTTATGATGTTCATATTAGTCCTTGAAATGTCCACTGGTTCTTCTGGCACTTCATGTTCTGACTTGGTAGCCAGCATCTGTAGGTCCCCCAGCCAAGCCACAAGTGATGAGCTTTGGCTGCTGAAGAGAGAGTGGCTGCTTCTTTACAGCAGGATGGCAGGTGCTAGCACACCTCCTGGAATTTTTTTCTGGATATTTCATTCAAATGTTAAGCTTGCCCCTGCACGACAGCGGCAATTGAGAGGTGAGACAAGTGAGTGGCATGTGGAACACTTGTGTTTTGTTGCGATATAATAGATAGATTATAATGGCCTGTGCCTGAGCTCAAGACATCCTGGGTTGATTCCCTGCTATATTCATGAGCACAAACCCCATACTGTTTCAGCTATTGGAGAAAGTGCTCTTAATTGTGTGAATCAGGATTTGATGGGGGCAGATAACCACTTGCTCCGCAGCAGTAGTCTGTTGGGAATAGGGTGCTTGGGAATATGGAATATAGCAGGGCCGAGTACATCTTTGTAGCGCAATGATGCAGAAAG
Organism: Bombycilla garrulus; assembly: GCA_013400315.1. Lineage (NCBI taxonomy): Eukaryota > Metazoa > Chordata > Aves > Passeriformes > Bombycillidae > Bombycilla > Bombycilla garrulus. Next base: position 183,086 of record VXBU01004756.1, on the reverse strand, counting down.
ACAAAGTAGCTGAAATTTTATCCAGCCACAGAAGAGTCCTGGGTTTGACTCTATGCTCTGACAGAAATTACCTTAGCAACTCCTCAGTGAATGCGTTTGCAAAATGAGGGAGATAATAGGAAGAAAGAGGAGGGCAATGATGTTTATTTCCTCACTTTTGAAGAATAGTGTCATATGTAACAGTTTGTGCTGTGAAGTGCATGTGACATTAGCAGGTGTGGAGTCAAGCTGGCACTCTGCTTTGCAGTGTTTCTTCATGGCAGTGCATACCTGCATCCTGCTTTGTGATGTAGCACTACACATGAGGAAGTCCATATTAGGAATCAGATGGGCCCATTCAGCTGCCTGTACAATGGACAACTCACCTTACCTTGATACCAGTCCCAAGACTTCATTTGCTAGGCTTCTGCAATTGCCTAGCAAATTATCAAATTCCCCCTCTGAGGAGCTTTTGGGGTCAGACTCAAATCTAACAAACTGAGGCAGTAGCACATAGGCTAGGACCCCACAAAATAACTGTGGGTACAGATATCTTGCTAGTGATTGCCTCATTTGGATGAAATAAGGGTTTTGCTCATCTAAGTGACAAGCCACATCTTGTCTGCACCATAGGATACATGTGCCAGGCAGTCTCAATGAGCCAGTCTCTGTGACCAGTCATCATATACACAATGATGGAAGCATACAACTGGCAGCTGAGATAGCTCTTACTCCCCATCAGGCTGGGGGGCAGCCTTGTAGATGATATTGGACTGGCTGGGAACACTGTTTCCTTCATGCCAGCTGTTGCTCCGGATGTGTGAGACAAATTCTTTGTACATAAAGAATCACAGTAATTCTTGCAGGCCCATATCTCCAGATCACAGCTATTGGACTTGGCAGTTCTGAGCTGCTCGGCCATGGACAAACAGCATCCTAGGGAGCACTATCAGGAAATTGTATCAAACTGCTTTTGGATAGGTAGTGAGAATGCTTTTAGTTTGAAGGTTGTGCCAAACTTAAAGGACCAAACAAGTTCATTGAATAATTCAGGTCGGAAGAGACCTCAGTCTATCCTCCTGATCCAAACAGCGTCTCTTCTCCAGGCTGAACAAGCCTTGTGCCCTGTTTACAAAGGGCACATGCAGGAGCAGAGTCAAAACCAAGAGTATTTTATTTATCTGTGCTGCATCCTGGCCTGGCAGCAGTGGGGTGAACTGGCATGAGGAGCATGCTGAGACAGAAGCATGCCACACTACTGAGGACAGATTGACTGTTTCCACACTGAGGCTTTGAGACTGACTTTTCTTACACCACATCTTGGATCCGGGTGTAGTTCAAGCCTATGAGGTACTGTGAACATCAAGTTAGCCTTGGCCAGGCTGTGGCAAATGTAGAGTGGGTATGGTTGCACTGACTGGACATGGGTGCAGCACTGTGCCCAGTCCTGATGGGCATGGCTTGCTTGGGTTATCGCACCTGCATGCTGGGGCTGGAGGAATTCTGTGAGGAAAATGCTGCCTCTGGGAGCTTGTCTGAAATTACAAAAGCTCACCTTGAAAAAAATTGAGTGATAAAGGACAAAGTTTAAGGGCCAAGTTGTCAAAGTATTTAGACATTTTACTGCTCTAGCTAATGGAATATCCAAAAGCACATCAAATGGATTAACCATTAGAGAATGCATTTTAGACAAATCACATAGCCTGCTAATGCCCTTTGGTCGGCAATGTCCCCAGCACTATCTGCAAAATAAAGACGCCAACTAGGGGAGAAAAAAAGGGGTAGGTATAGCACTTTATTACATCAGATCTGAAATAGAGCTTTAAGGAATAAGGATTAGCACAAATACTGCAGCTGGAGCAGGAGCAAGATATGAGGAAACCACAATGAGAAAGAAAATTAGAAGAGCAAGTGAATGAAGCAAAAAACAAAGCGAGAAGAATAGAAAAAAAAACTGTATTTAACAAAGTACAGTCTGCAAAGTAACCAAACCCCAGAAGAGTAGTTACGGACTCAAGTCAGCACTGCCAGGTCAGGGGTACACCTGGAGAAGGCAGCTGTATGCCTGAGTTCTCAAAGAAGGTGGTGAGGTGTCCGTGTGATCCATGTACTACAGCTCTGGGGAGCCTCACACTGGCCTTGTGGTCATCCTAGAGTTCATTTGGGTCTGATGCCCACATCATTGAGGGTATAACCCTGCTCTAGGCTTTCCCCTCATGTCTTGCAGTCTTGGCTTGTGTCTGCTGTGAAAACCCAGGCATCCCTTGGACCTTCCTCAGGTGCTGGCTCCATGAGGCGTCACTGCTCACATAGCTCAAGACAACACAGATGTCACTGGTGCCACACGAGCTGAGCCTTCTCAGCTACAACCTTAACAGTATGGCTACTCAAAAAAAAAAAAAAAAAAATTAAAAAAAAAAAAATCCTGCTTCTTAATTCCATCAAATAATGTTGCTGCAAATTTCCTACTCTTCAGTGGGACAGACAGTTGTCCCATCATGCAGGCAACTATACTATTCTTCTATCATGGAGGCCACTTGCCAAACAACTTGGTTTCTTAAATTGCAACCTAAAATACAGTGCGGGCAGGGCAATCTCTGACTTCATCACAGCAGTGAGAGCAAACCCCATCCCTTAGGGCAGATGTTTTGTGTGGCAGGGCAAATGGGGAGACATGAGGGATGTGGGTGGTGGACAGGAATGAGGTAATGTGGAGAGGGTGATGTCATGGTACAGCCACAAGGGTTGGGTGAGGGCTTACGAAGTAAATTTTGGCGTGTTTAGCCTCATTTCCCTGGGAAACGATGCTTACAGTATCATTTTGAGTGCATATGTGTGAATATGCTGTAATAAGGGAGAGGCTGAGCCTTCAGAGTAACTCTCATGAGGCACCAGAAATCCAGGGGAGTGATCTTGACAGTGCCCCAAGAATGGAGAAAGCCTCTGTTAAAGCCTGCATTCTATTAAACGCAGAAGAAAGTATCCACCCATGAGATGTACACTTGCATGTGTCCAGGCTTCCCTTGAGCTGCTTCTCAGGAAACAACTTGTTACTGAATTTCAGTTGTACAGCCACTTGGGGATAAGTATGTATCTCAAAACTTGCAATCCCATAGGTATAACAAAATGTTTGTTTTAGAAATACCAGTGACTGGAAAGTAAGCGTCCGCAGAAATGAAATACTGGTATATGTAACAGAACAACTTCTTCCCTGTAGAGCCATGATTCCCAATTTCTTTGGCCCACCAGAGCATTGCAGCCTTCAAAATTTCAGGAAAACATCGTTCACCCTTATTATAAAGCTTTTAGCTGAAAGCATTTTTATGATACTTTGGTTGTGTAGCCAGCAGTGATGAATTACCTTTTCCATTATAGCCTCAGCTTGAAAACACAACTGTAAATGCATTTGCTTTCCCCTTATTCTAGTGTTTCTGATTCAAGCTGTGTGTTTTGGGTTCATCATGAAAGAGCAAAGATCCCCATCAGATTTATTTGTCATGCACTCAAGTTGTACAAACTGTTCCTTTGCAGTTTACAGTTTTAAATTGTGAAAGTTTGGAATAGAAGTGAAAAGTTTGTTGGATATCATGTATTTGGTTATAAAATGTGTGCCTATTGTACAGAGCAATAAGGCTCTGGTGTCTGCATTGAGATTGTTTTGTCTTGTGCTCACCCTTTCTGATGCTTGTATGAGAAATGCGTTTTGGTTTTTACTTCTACCTATTTCCATGTGATAGAAACTAACTTGAAGGAATACATTTTCATGTACCTGAATGTCAACTCAGAATGGGAGATTTAATCCTTTACTTTCTGTTCCATATTTAGTCCTTTGAGTACACAGAAGAACCCATGCTCACAGTGACCTATATAATCCAGTGCAGTGCTTAATCACACTTACATGAGGAGGCTGCCCATGGTATCAGCAAGGGAATGTGGGCACTGAGAGACCCCTGCTAGTGCTCTGTTCTGAAGCCTGATATGAGTCACTTTCACTCTTTGGAAATAGAGAACCTCCTCAGGTAACACAGCTTCCACAGAGCTGAGTATCAAGGGCACAGAAACTGATGAATCTTTTAAAATGTATTTATCATTTGCCTTTTTTTTTTTTTTTTCTTATCGTGGCACTCACTTCAGGGTGACTCAGGATGAGCTTCTGCAAACTAGAGGCTAGCTGATTTCAGCCATAACTATGCCTGTGCTGTATCATAAGGCTGGACAATTAGTGACTCCAGTCAAAGAGGTACATCATGAAAGGTGAGTTTAAAGAAACCAAAACCAAACAATGAAAACCACACTACTAAACATCAGCAGTGAGATAATTAGATGTCTCTTCAGGAAGGATTTATAGACTAGTACCATTCACAGAAGCAGAACTAGCTGGGGAGGATGCTTTATAAATGCAAAATTAGTAACAGTAGTCCTAAAAACAAATCTGAGTAGGGAAGCAGAGCCTGAGGAAGCACAGAAAAATGGCACAGCTGCCATGAACAGACCAGATGTGGCCTGATCTAGGGTAACTCTTCCCTGAGTTTCCTCCTTGCAGCAGGATGCTGGAATACTCTTCGGTCTTTGTGAATGAGGGTACACATGCCAGTATCTCCCTTGGTGCCTGCCTGCATTGAGGGCACAGAATAAAGCAGGAAGCTAAGACAGTTTATGGGCATGGTCAAAGTGAGATGGTATTTTAAAGCCAGGGGTGTCATTTTTGGTTACAACAAACCTCAAAACTGGAGAAAATGCCTTTGACAGCTGGTGTCATAGTGTTGCTTGCTGTGACAGAGATTTCTGCAAGTGCCCAAGGCAATGGGTCTCTTTTCATTGTCAAATCCTTCCTTCTAGCTACTGGAGGCTACTGCAATTCAGAGATGAAGAGATAAAACAAGAGGATCACAAGTATTTATACACAAGTGAGCACCACCAGGCATTTCAGGCAGCATTTTGAGCCCCTCTGCCTGGCATGAAACTCTGGCTGCCTGTTTTGCTCAGAGAACGTTTGGATCCTAAGATATATGGGTCTAAACCCTTATTTTTAAACCTGCACACATCCTGACATGAATGACACCTGTAGCTGTGGTCAGCACTTCAGTGGCCTCAGGGCTGGAGCGTGGGGTTGAGTCGGTGAGTGAGTTCCGCCTGTGGAGAAGCCACCTCGTGCCTCGGTTTCCCCATTTCTGTGACAATGTGGGGAGCGGCTGCGACCCCTCGGTGGGATGCTCTCGGCCCGGCTGGCAGGGATCCGCGCCCCGGCAAGGCTGTCGCCGCTCCTCCTGAACCCCCATCGGGGGAGGGCTCGGGGAGCCTCCCCGGAACAGTGCTCTACGCGGCGGGGGTGTGAAGCCGAGCGCTGTGGGGCGGCAGCCGAGTCCCTGGACGCCCCTCAGCCTCCTGCTGCCTTCAAAGGCCGCCGAGGTCGCCGTGGGGCGCCGAAGAGCCTGCGGCGGCAGGGACGGGGGCACCGCCGAGGGGCGGCGGGGAGCGGGCGGGGGCCGGGGAGGA
>VXBU01004756.1:121106-176435 GCA_013400315.1 Bombycilla garrulus | reverse complement strand
GGGGGTCGGGCCGGGCCGGGGGTGGAGCCGCGGGCTGGCGGGTCGGGGCGAGGGGGAGCCCTCCCCTTCCCTTCACGAGCGAGCCGGAGCCGGGGAAGGCGCCTTCGCAACTCGTCCTGCCCCGCCGGTGCCGCCCGCAGCATGGTGAGAGGGGTCGCCGGGCGGGAAGTTCGGCGGCGGCGGCCGCCCCGCCGACCCCAGTCCGGCCCGCGCTCACCGCCTCCCGCTCCCTCTCTTGCAGATCTGGAAAACTCTCCCGCTGCTCTGCGCCCTGCTGGCCGCCGCCCGCCTGCGAGCCGAGGTAGGCGCGGGGCCCCGGCGGCAGGACGGGACGGGACCGGGTGGGGACAGCGGGGGCGCCGCGGATCCCGCAGGGGAGCAGCCGGGACTGGGGAAAGTGGCAGCCGGGGTGGAGAGGGAACTTGCGGGGCCGACGGGCGCCTCGGCGGAGGCGAGGGGCTGTGTCCTCGCCGGGGCCGGATCCCTGCGTCCCGCCGCCGGGACGGCCTCCCCAGGGCAGCCCCTTTTCCCCCCTCCCTCCTTTTCTCCATCCCTCGCTCTTCTTTTCTTCCTTTCTTTCACTGCAATGACATTGAAAACCTTTGAAAGCCTCCAGCTGCAACCCCCCCGGCTCCGTTGACAGAAAACAAACGGTGCCTGCATTCCCGGTTGCGGCGGCCTCCCTAAAAAGTGAAGTCAGAAACAAAATATTTGATAATTACGGCAGGGGAAATGTGGAAGTGATTTGAGGAAAATTAACTCAAGCTGGGCTGGGAAGGGAGGCCGAGCCTGCCTTCCCAGGAAAGCGGTTCCGCTCAGACCGGCACCTCGTTCTCCCTCCCTGCATTTTTCTCCCTACATATTTTTCCCAGATGGTGAGACCCACCCTAGAGCATCGCAGTTTGGCTCCATGAAAAAAAAAAAAAACAAAACAACAAGACCAACAAAAACCCATAAACACATCTGGTTCCCTCTTTTTCTGCCTCCCACCCGTGGACTGTGCTGCCCAGTGGCAGAGTGGGGTTTAGGATGGAGCCCATCGCTGTTGCGCTCTCTCTCCCAGAGCAGAGCTCTTTGAGACCTCCCTTCAACAGCCAGGTGAGGAGCAGAAGTGAGCAAGGGTGGTTGGTAGCCAACACTGTTGAGCTCTGGTCACTGTTGTCATGCAAACCAAGGGGAGTGGGACTGAAATGTACTATGGGCCAGCATTTCACATCTGCCTGTACATGATAATATTGTAATACATATTCTTCCCAAAGGGTGACATACGACACTGTCCTGAATACACCAAATCATGTTTATTCATTTTCCTAGGAACCCTAAATAAATCTTCATCAGTTCTGGTCAATATACACCAACATCTCTGTAGGAAGGAGGTGTACAGCATCCATAAGAAGAATTATAGTAACAGCTAAATAATGATGACACTGGTCTGAGTAAAGCCTTCTGGGATCAGTAACCCAGAGAAACAGCCAAAATATGTTTGGCCCTGCATTTGTGATTTCATTGGTGTCACTAACATTGTCAAAGTGCTAAATCCTGCTTTTTGCCAAATGTTTTCCAATTTGTAGTACCTGGTTAGTTTCCCACGTGTATGTTCTGTCATGTCTCTCTGTCTCACCTGCAAATTTGAAAGTAAGAAAAAATGTACAGCCATCATGTTCAAAACTTGGTTTTAAAGGCCAGTTCATGCCTTTAAATGAATAAATGTGAATAAATGAATTATGATTGGCTTCAGAGCTAATGGTCCAAGTGGCAAACCATTGAACATTTGGGTTTGATTCCAGTCTAAGTTCAGCAAAACTTGTGACTGATGACTGAGGTCTGGGTCTGGTTTCAGGGGAAATGGACACTTCCTGCAACTTTCGGGATTCAGTTTGATTCCTCTTTGCTGGTAGCTGCCAAGCAGTGAATATCAGTTCAGTCACAGGTAGCATCCCACCCTCTGGATATTTAGACCCTCTCCTTTTCTAAGGAGTGGGCTGTGCTTGAAGGTGAGCTAATTCAGAGACAGCTTTGATGGTTGCCCACTTCTAAATGTTTCTTGTTACTAGTCTACTGCATTACTGGCATTCAGTAAGACTAGTGTGGCATTTTCCTGTGTGGTTTTCCCTTTCCAGATTTTGGAAGTGATAACCTTCTCTATGCCTTTTGTTTCTGCTGCAGCTTGCACTTTGTCCCTTTCAGTACATTTGGAATATTAACACTGAGCCTTAAGCCTCTAATCCTTTTGTTAGCAAAACTGTATCTGAGTTGTACTGGGGCTTTTGTACAGCATTCATTTCTACAATATTGTTAGGTGCATAATTAGTGTCTTTAAAGAAAGAAAGAAATTGCTTCAGTAAATGTTCCTGGCATAACTTCATGCAGACTGGAAAATCTGAGGCGTGCCAGAACTTGGGAGCTTTTCTTGGCCTGGTTCAGTAACAGTCACAAGAGCAATAGACGGTGAACTGTACTCCTCGGATGGAGGCCAGCACCAGCTTCAGACAGCCCCTTTTATCTCTCTCTTCCTGGGTCAGATTCAATGAGGTGGCTGTTCACTCATATTAACAGGGATGCTACAGACGTGAAGTTACTCATATTCTCAGCTGGGACTCCCAAAGCATATGGAGTGATTTTTGGGAAGCATCCATCACGATAGAGGAAAAGGGAGAGGCTTGAAATGTTTGCTGAATGTATTAAAATCAATCAGTTGTTCACATCCTGCTGGAGTAAGTTACCTAGTTAACACTGTAGAGGAGTCCACTTGCTGTTTGACTCTGCCCATTGAGGTCTGAGGGTGATATGTCGGACCACTTCCATACCAGCATCATTCTGTGTCCCACCAGGATACTTGTTTCACAGTAAGAGTGAGGGGTTTCCTTGTTTTAGTTTTCACTTAAACATCATTCAGAATCTTTGAGAAAGTTATTTTCGTCATGAATTTAAGATGTTACCAAAGAGGTTTACACCAGCATGAGTATATTGGTGTGAGCTGTGGATACAAGTTCTTTCTTGAATACAGCCTTGCCAAGAGGAGAGGTCACTGACCTGGCCTGCCTTCTGCTCCTTGCAAGTTTTCTGGCCATTCAGAATAATCTCTGAAGCCTGTAGCTATTCTTCTAAACAATTCTTAACCCATTTTTGGCCAAATGAGCTGGTCTTTTGAAAGAGTTGTGTGTAAATGGTTTAATCTGACTTGTCTCATTTTGGCTAAAAGGGGCAAGCAAAGGAAGGCCAGCAACTCCCCTCTTTTGAGGAGATGTGCACACAGATCCGAGGCACTATAACCTCTGAGCAACACAGTGGTGACAAATATCTGGAGGCAGATTTATAACCTTTTGTAAAACCATGGTGTTTGCAGTGTCTACATCTGTTGTAACCTTGGGATGATTTTTTTTCACCTGACCTCTGTTTCCCCCAATGTAATTTTTCTATATGAAAAGGGATGTTAAGGGGAAGAGAAAAGGCAGAGGATTCTCTTTGCTTAATTCACCTAAGTGCTTCCTCTTGATCTAGTTTGGCTGCTTTTTTGTGTAAGGAGAGCAACTCTTCACCCTTTCCAAGACTTGTGCCCTTTGCCAGCAGAGTACTTGTGTGCACCAGGGATTTTGGAGCTGGGAATTCAGATGAATTCTTCACAGGACTTGGTGTACTTTCTCCCACTAGGCTGTTCACACAGTGTGGCCAGCATCAGGAGCTTGCCTTGGTCAAACTTTTCCCATGTTTCTGCAATGGACAAAACCTGAAAGCTGATGTTTTAATAAATGAAACAGATAAAATTTAAATTGAGATCCTTATGTAATTGCATAGCTGTATTTGGCCCCGAAGCCATCATTTTAAGATGTGTGCCTTTTGAAATTAAATGATAGAGACTTTATGAATAGTTCAGTCCTGCTTTCACTGATAATTTAGCCAAGACAGTAGACAGAAAAGGCAGCATGGTGCCAATCATATGGGTAACTCAGGCTATTTCTAATATGCACTGGCTTTGTGCAATAAAACCCAGCAGTAACACATTCATAAAATAATTTAATGAAAGTGACTTCCCAGGTCTATTCTAGCAAGCACATCTGCAGCGGAAGGAAAGATTGCATCCATTTTTTCTCCTTGAGCTGGTTTTGGAGGGATAGGTATCTTCCTTCTTGAAATCCTTCCCCTGAGTACCAGACCAGTCATTGCTGGAGTTGCATCTCAGGACAATAAACACCTTTTAAATGGGGAGGCAGGGAAGAAGTGCTTCTTCCCTGGGAGCACAGCAAAGGCTCATCTGTGCAAAGCCTATTTTTTAAGGTGCGTGCTGTGCCACCAGCAGCTGCTGTGCTGCAGATGTCCCAGGATTTGGTGTCTGGGAGACGGACCAAGTGGTTCTGTCCAAGGCACCTCATTGTGCTGAAGTCACTGGCCAAATGCCCTGTGTAGGAGTGTTTAAACAACCTCCCCGGCTGTTCTGAAGGGGCTGTAACCTCTGAGCAGCAGCATGTGTGGCACAAACTCTGCAGCAGGCGCGATGTCACGTAGCACATATTATGTGCGTGGCACTCAAATGTTGCTTCTCAGATAGAGCTGCTGTCATAGCCGAGCTGCTTCGTGCAAACGCGCCAGTGGCTGAGTGAGTGGCTTTATCTGCCAGAGTGCAAATTCCTTGCCGGTAATTAACAGGGGGCTGCTGCTGGGGGCTGCCGAGGAGGCAGCTCTGCTCCCAGCACAGGAGGAAGGGACTGGCTGAGTCTCCTGTTGCATTTTCCAGCTGCTGTTATTGGTACAGCTGCTTACCCATCGGGGGGCTTCGGGGCACCTTTGATCTTTCTTGTGCGGTGTTACATGAGCTGGGGAGTGTTTCTCTTTGTACAGGAGAGAGTTTGTCACAAATCTTGGCCAGATGTCTCTTCCCAGACTGATGAGACTCCCATTAACCAGGCTGTGTTTCTGCCACATATCCTGTGAGCTAGATGAGATTGGTTCCCAGACATGCCTTGCTTACCTGGATTGCATCTATCTTTGCAGGGCAGTTGGCTTCTGCTCTACTGTGATAGCTATGCTAATCTGTGAATAATCAGCATTTCCTTGGAGAGACTTATCTCTCACAGCGTTGTCTCTGAGTTTAGCAAGCAAAAAGAGCCGCCTGCTGTTGTGCTGTGAAGCGTACTTCCTTCTACAGCTGCATCTGGGTGGAAGACAAGGAGTTATGCACATCTGGACTTTACGAGGGGTTGGAGGTTTTTCCACAGTTGTGTACGGTTAGGAGTGAGCTGGTTGGAGCAGGACTATTTGCTCTCAACTGTGGGGTTCTGATTGCAACTCCTTGGCAGTGAATAAACAAATGGCAGAAAACAAATGTGGAGGCTTCAGCGCTCCATTAAAGCACAGATAATTGTAGCACAAGCAGCGACTGTGTGGCATTTTCTTGCTACTTTTTCTCAAGTGTGCTTCAGTACTGACTTGGGCTGAAGACACCAGGCAGCAGCTATCCCTTCTCTGCCTCGCAAACTAGCTACCCAGAACTAAAGTTCATCTAAGCTGCTGTGAAATTTTACTGCTGTGCTGTAGTTTTGTCACTTATTACAGTGCACCTCTTGATTTTGGCATGGGCCCTGTGGTTGCTTGGGGTAGTGGTTTAGATGAAGGTTGCCTGTAAGAGTTGAATAAAAGCAAATTCATGCTCCAGTCTGCAAATGTGGAATTTCTTGCAGATGGCTGCACCTTGTTTGGGGTGCATCAGGAGGCCTATAAGCTAGAAACAAATTGGAGGCTCCTCTTAGACAAATACCTTGGAAAGAGCAAAGGATTTGTGGTGGATTACTGGGGAGGAGTTTAGTATCTCATTAACCTCAGCTGGAAGTGAATCCCATATTTCCACTGTTTGACAGCTAAACAGCATTTTCCTTGACTGTACCCTCTCAATTGCTGTCCCAGAGATGGACCTCTAACCACTTTCTCAAAATACCTTAATGCTGTGTAATGTACCCCATAGAACTCAGCTTTTCTTGTTCCTTCTCCTTAGTCCTTCTCTTTTGCACTGCAAAGAGCAGCAAACCAGATTGAAGGAGCGATGGAGAGAAACAGGTAAAAACACCAAGACAGAGCCTCTGCATTTCATTTGCGGGAGGAGAGGATTAGCACACCTTATGCTCCAAGCATAGAAGGGCTGTTTGGACAGCTATTTGTTATTCATTGCTGGTTGTCCCTAGCCAGTACATGTTCTTTCTGATCCCGTCCCTGCTTCTTGCTTATAGTCCTGAGACAGGATCAAGAGACCTTGGGAATGAGAATGCTGGTGGAGCTTCCAATGCTTAATACAGTGCTTTTTTTCCCCAACAATGAAGGTTTTCAAGAAACAGTGATGTGAAGATTTTTTTAATAGCCAGAAACAAATCCTTTTGTTTTGTATCTGTGAGGAAACCTAGAGGGGTCATGGAAAGACTTACTGTGGAGGAAACCCATGGCAGTAGTATGACTCAAACCTGAAAGAGTCTGAAGTCTTCCAAGTCATGGGAGGGGAGCAGAGGATGCTAAGTCTTTGATAAGATGGAAGCAAGAGTTGGGTGACAGAAGTGGGCTGGCAAAGGTACTTACCTCTGATGGAGAGATGTCCTGGTGAACCTTGTCCTAATGATGGAGCCCAGGGTCCAGGTGTACCTCCTGCCATCACAAATGCTATCCTTGTCTGCCTTTTCCTTGTCACTCCTCTGCCATGGTGAGATATTTTGGGGCTTGAGTGTCAGAGAGGCAGAACAAGGAATTTCTGTCCATCCCTCAGGATGGGCTTTGGCAGGCACTGGCCAGCTGGCAAGTTGGCCTCCAGCACTGTATTGTCCAGGCATGGTCAACAGCAGAGCATGTTGCTGTTGTCCTGACTATGAATCATTCTGGAGGACTGTTCCTGGGAAATTGCCCCTCCATGCTAGAGTAGCCATTTAAGCACTGGTAATTTTAGCCCAAAGCCAAGAGCTTTCCTTATGCATGATGTAACTCCTTGCATATGTGCTTCTTGCTGCTCTGGGACTTTTTCCCCTCATGCTTTTGGCGGCTTTTTCATGTTTATGTTCAAGGAAGCTTAAGTATGAAGGATTGGAGTTGTTGTCTCGTTTCCTATATGTAGGAAGAAGCGATTTCATTGTGGAATTTTTGCAATGTCTGGATCATTTAGTTGTCTGGGTGAGTAAAATTCCTCAGGGATAACTGTAAAGGTTGTGACCAAGCTCTGGTCTGCAGTTTGTGCATTCAAACCCAGGGCTCTGGAAGATTAAGGTGGCAAGGGACCAAGCATTCATGTCGGAGGCATCGCCTTCAGCTTGGCAGAAAAGCTGCAGTGTTCCTGTCTGAGGACAGCATGCTTGCTCCACATGATGCAAGCTCTGGGGTATTCCAGTCCTAAGACAATTAATGCCACATGAGTAGTGTCAGCCTAATCTTCGGGCAGTGCTCTTCCTCTCCAATTGCCCTATGGATGGATGATGAAGTCAGGTTGCAGCAGAGGCTCAGTTTCTCACAAAGCTCTTTTTCTGTCATCCCCAGGAGTGGGGTTTGAACCTGTTTGTAGAGGGTGATGTGTAAGGGTAAGGAGGACCAGGTTAAGAAGGGAGTACCTTTTTATTCTTTACTTGTTCAGAAAAACAGACTCTTTTTTTCTACAAGGTATCGCTGCATGCCCTGGGATTAGTGTCTTGTCAAATCCAGTTTTACACATCCCTAATAACTGATGCCCCCTTCCCGTTCTATGAAAAATGATACCATGCTCTGGAATATCTCAAGAGTTAGTAAGTTTATCTTCACAGTTCTCTTCTGTGAGCCAGTAGACCATTAATCTTTTTATTCTGTCCCAATGGTCCTAATTATACCCCAATGTTCAATGATAATCAGTGCCTCCCCCATGCCATTATCTCCACCTTGTACACATAATCAGTTTATGGAACCATTCAGCTCAGTGCTTAGCATGCCTCTTTTAATCTCCTTGTAGCTCCCTTCCTCCTGTCAATGCAGGAAAGGAAACAGAGGTGTATGTGATCTTATTCTCTGTTTGGAGTTACCTTTGAACCTTCACAAACAACTGTTAAACCAAAAAAGCAAGTTTCAGCCATGTTTAGCGAAGCGTACTAATTTCATACAGGATACATGCTGCTTTAACTTTTGTAGGAGTAGGTGCAGTGATACAGTACTTACTGCATTATTAGAGGGAAAAGCTTGAGTGTGAGATCAGCTTCTGCTGCAGGCCAGAGAAGCAATTTATGAGCATTCCCCAGTGATTGTAGTTCATACCTTTATAGCCACTAAATGCCATCAGCCTCAAGACAGGAATCTGCAGGAAGCAGTTTGTAGAACAACTTATTGTTGCTCAACTTTGAACTCAGGGCTTTGTCTTGTCCTCTTTGGTGCTTAGAACAGTGGGCAGTCCCCCAGGAGGGTGTCATGGAGGAAACTGAGCCAAAGCATAGCTGATCAGGGGGCACAAAACATGGTTTGTTATAACTTGTGTGCACCCACGCCCATGCACACAGAGCCACTGTGCTCAGTCCTGTTACCTGCCAGTAACTCCTGCAACCCAGACCTGGGATGGGAGAATGGAGGATGTAGGAAAATTTGCAGTCAATGTGAGTTATTTGTGGATTTTCTGTCTTGCTGGGTGAGTGTTAAATCATGCTGTGGTATGTGAAAAGCTTGAACTTGCACAGTGCCAGCACCATTCCTGGGCCACAGGCACAAGCCTCCTGGCTTTATGCACGTGAAAATCAAAAGAGATGGGAGAGCAGCTGAATGTTAACACCTCCTTGCAATCACTGAGCTATTCTGCAGTGCAGCAACACACATCCAGATGCTGGGGTGAGTTAGGCCATCCTGGCTGCAGATGCAAGGTCAACAGTAAATCAGCATTAAACAGAGACAACTATTTGAGGTTTGGGTGTTTTGGTTTTGTTTCAGGTTGATATTTATTTGCTGTGGAGTTTTGGCAGGGTGGAGGGACTACAGCAAACTCTGAGCATCTGTGGTTCAAACACTTTCAGAGCCTGTGGGCATCAAGAAAATGCAAACAAACTCTTTGCAGGCCTATTTGTCCTCACTCTTAGCATGATGCCATGATTTGTATGTAGGCTTGGGGCAAGGCACCTTATTCCTCTAAGGTGTGGTGCTCACATCTGTAAAACAAGAATAATGATGATGCTGTGCTTCATTGCAGGGTTTATGAAGCTGAATGCATTCCTGTTAAGAAAAGTTTAAGAGCTGTCATGTAGAAGGTGAAGCAGGCATTGCAGAGGATCATTTTCCTTGCCAGCAATGATATCAATAGTAAGAAAAATGAAGACAAAATGTAGAGCAGAGTTACTGGGTGATACAGCGATTTCTTGCCAGCCAGTAAAGATGTGCAAAAAGGGCTTAATATGGGCCATGTTCAAGGTGTGAGCCAATGGCTCACAGATGGAAAAGAAGTGGTTGAGTGTTTTGATGAAGCTAGAGAAAGAAAGAAGCAGGTCATAAAGTGGGAGAGCTGCGGTGTCTCAGAGGGGATTGCACTTCTAGGATGCATTTGCTCTTACAGGAAAGCAGTAAGCACCTCTCCATCAATATCTCAGAGGAAAAAAAACTAGAATTGTGCTGTAAGGGGAGCACTTGATATTATGGCAATGTAGATTTCCCAGTGTTCTGGTTAAGTAGAGAACCTTACACAGGGCATAGTCCCTTGCTTTCCCTCACAGGTCTACCGGAGGTTGACAAGGCAGAGAAGATGAGTTAGTGATTACCATTGGTTGTCATGGAAACTAATGGAAATTATTCTTCTTGCCTTTTTTTTTGTCTGTCTGTCATATATGAAGATTTTGTTATAACAACTAGGAAGCATTCTTTCTTTTTCTCTCTTTTGTTTTTAACACTTCAATTGCTGACTTCTGCTCTTCAAAAGTATTTTGTTGGCAGATTTTTCCTAGGGAAGTTTGTATACAGTTTTTGACTACTATAAAGTTTTCACTGGCGATGAGCATCTGAGGTAGGGTAGCTGCTGGGCAGTTCTGTGTGCTGAGCTGCTTTCCACCCTGACAGCTTCTGCAAGGTACCCATGTGACCATTTTCTCACCAAAAGGATTCAAAGATGGCAGGTAGCCTGAGTATTCTATTTCCCATGTAAATGGTAAGCAGATGATTAGCTACTCTGAAAAAGCACAAGCTGGATGAAAGAGGGATGATAATGTCAATTTATCAGCCAGTGACTTGTCAGGCTTGCTGACACAGTGATAGTAAAGAGCTTAGAGAATTTTAGATTAGAGGTGTAACACAATGTATTATTATTACTATTTCATGTAAATATCATCATGTCTTGTTGCTAAAAATATGGCTTCTACCAACTCCACTGACACTAAAAGAGGCAATTTTCCCCATAGATTAGTAGATGGTGAGGCCAGAAGGAGCTATTGTACTTTAGTTCTACCCTCTTGCATAATACAACCCATATATCTAGGTTTTTTATTCATTCCATTTGCCCTGGACTCTACAATATGGCTTAAAAACATCTAGTCTTGATTAAGTAATTACTACAAATGTAAAATACCACTGTGTTTGGTATGTTGCTGCAGTGGTTAATTACCCACATGCTGTTACACCTCATTTCTGCCTTGCATTTGTCTAGTCTTGATCTGCAGATGCTGAATCTGTTCTGTTTAATCCACTAAACAGAAGAAGCCTTTAGTTCAGTGTGTCTGTTCCCCATTGCTGGTGTGCACAAGGACTGCTCCCAGGCTTGTCTTTGGCCAACTAAACAGTCTGAGCTCCTCAAGCCATCCCTGGCAAGGTGAGTTTCCCAACCTCTTGCTCAGTACTCGGTCTCCAGGCTTTGCATCCCCTTTGCCCAGTGTGTTGGTGCTCCCTCACTCTGTGATGACAGGGCACCTCCATGTGCTCCTTACTGGGAATCCATAAATACTGGGCAATACAAATTGTGAAAAGGACAAAGGCAAAACTACTACAAGCCCTAATTTACTATTAGGGAGTTCATACAGATTAATACACACTCCATCATGAGGCACAGCTGGTGAAGTTTTCACAATGGCGGTGCTTCCCCAGTACACAAATGTGCTGTTGTTACCAGCTAAAGCCTTTTGAGTTTCCTAAAAATACATTCTCAAGTTAAATGTCAATATTTGGAGGCTTTCTGACTCTCTTGACTTCATAGGTGAGATTTGACTGGTCTGGGGATCAGGAGCACAGCTTGTGTCCTGTAGGAGGCAAGCGTCCGAACTGCAGCACTTCAGCCAGCTGGAGCCTGTCCTCAGGCAGCCTTAGCTGAAGTTTGCTGGGGCTCCTGTGTTCCCCAGCCAGTGCCCTGAGCACGGTGTCCCTTTTAATATCCTTTGTCTCTAAGTAGGGATGTTGGATTTTTTTTCTCCTCTGAGAGAAAAGGCTGTCTGTGTTTCTTGGCCTCAGGTCCCTTCTGGTTCACATCTTGGAAAGACTAAACGGGCGAGGCTGAAGGTTTGTGCTTTCATAGTTTTAAGGCATCTTCCTGCACAGCAGCCTTTACTGAGCAGCAGAGGCATTCAGATAAAGAAAGCTCATGTACTTTTTCTGTGGGCAAGCTAGTTGGAAGTTGTTTTTTTTTTGTCAGTGATGAAAGGTGAAAGGAGGTAGTTCCCTTTCCTGAGGCGATGCTTTCACCCTGTGCTCCGCTGCAAGCTTGAAACTCATTTTAATAAAAGTCTGGCAAGAGGCAACAAAGCCCTGTTTCTCAGGCCTGTGATTTTTGGACTTGTAGCCAAACTTCCTTCAGATGTGCATCTAAAGGAGTGGCTACAGAGTGTGAATTGCTCTGCCAGTGAGCTGCCCTGAAGAAAGGTGAGCACTACCTTGCTGTTTCGTCTTTGTGCTCCCTCTTCTTTTTCTCTGCCCTTAGGCAGCTGAAAACTGAACTCTGCCCCCAGAATAACTCTGGATGTTGGGGATGAGGGTGAACATAGCTTTTAATTTTTTTTATCTTTACAGGCATGAGAGAGAACATTGGAAAGCAGAGCATAGGGAGTGCAAAAGAGGTGCTCTCCCTCTCTGCCCGATCAGATTCCCTATCAGCCCCTGTGACAGAAGCCCTTTGCTGGCTGCTCTGTCTTTTGGATGCAGGAGAGCATTCATGCTTTTTCAGAGAAGATGTGGTCTGGCCGCATGGTTCCTCTCACATAAAACCTCTCCTTTGGAGCCTCCAGCAGCAAACAAGTGAGGGGGAGGTGATTTCCACCTCCCTGCAGGACATTTGCGCGTGGTCCCCTGCTGGAATGGGGAACTTGTCAAGTGTTCATTTATTGCAGAGGCAAATTCCAGAGGGACCTAGGTGATTTACTCAACGACAAAAGGTACCATGACTGAAGGGTGGATGCAGAAGCATTCATCACCTTAATTCTGTGTGAGAAGGGCTTTGTGTCCTTGCTCTCATACTCATGCAGTGCATGGCAGGATAGAGTCATGGGAAAACTGCAGTTGTTGGCAGAAGGTGAGGATGGGCTTACCTAGCAGGACCTGCAAGGCTTCCCACAGACTTCCAGTGTACTGAAGACAGATAGTATATCTAACATTCATGGAGAACAGGGAAGTTAGTCTCCTAAATGATGATAGTGGTCTGAACCTAAGTACTTCAAGGTGGGTGTTTTAGTAGAATTTTCTTGGTCCTGTGTCAGACGTAAGATTCTTAAAGGAGAGCTTTCCACCCCATGACCACATTGAGGTGATAATGCAGTGCAGTTCATGCCTGCTTTCAGGAAGCAGCTATCTGATACAGCAGTGGAGAGTGTGCATACATCTCTCTCAGCTTTCATACCTAGGCCTGTTTGTTTAGCCAGCAGGTGTTCACACAGTAAGTACCAGGAGTCCCAAATTCGTTCCTTTCAGCCTCTGTCCCATCCAGCAGCATTATGTGTTCCTAAGAGGTTGTTGAAAGCATTAGGATGTCTCGGGGAGGAGTGCCCATGTTTGCATCATTATTTTTTATAGGATTTAGCTGTAAAAGTCAGGCATACTGCATACTGCTGGCTGCTATCCCAGTGTTAGTATAGTCTGATCTCTCTGCAGCTGAATGATTTCTGACAGGGAAGTGGGGAGGGGAGGAATTAAAATGTCTTGGCTCAGATGAAGATACAAAACTCAGGTAAGATGAAGAAACATGGTGAAGTCCATGCACGGAGTATGCAGAGGTGTAAAATGTGTTTCACAAACTATTTCTGGGTGTGTTTGATGACATATGAGAAGGTGAAGGAACAAAATTTATTGGAACATGGATGTGACTGGAAGAACAGCATCCCTTATAAAAGGGCTGTGCTGGCATCCTGGCATTTTGGAGGATATGAGGCTCATGAAAGTCAACTGTGTTTTGCTGTAACAAAGGACATGGAGGATTAGACTTGGACTAAGCTTAGATTTAGCTAAAGTGCAGTGTGACCATGGCCACACACAGCAGCCTTTGGCTGAGATTGCCATCACACAGCAGGGATGACTGGACAGGTCTGGAGCATGTCCCGTAGTGCTTATGGCACCGTGCGTGCTGGTAACTGCACGTTAGGCAGCTTTACCATGGAAGATGAGGCAGTGAGCTGCAACACCTCAGCAGGAGCTGCTCCACAGCCAGTTGGGATACCTGTGCTGTAGAGTGTGGATTCATTGCTAAAGAGGAGAAGAAAGCAGCTGCAAACAGTGTCCCTTTTAGAGACTTAATTTTCATCCACACCCTGAACTTAATGTTGCTGACTGAAACATTAAAGGCCTTTTGTGTAAAGGTTCACTGCTGGGTCTAGACTGTGTTTATGTACATGTTTCACAGTGTCAGTGTTGCCAAGGGCAAGAGCAAGTAATACTTGCATGGGTAAGGTGGTTCTGGTTCGCCCAGTAAGTGAGAATTGGTGTCAAGGCCTCATGAGTGACAGGCTCTTAAAGATCAGCACTAATGTGGAAGACGTTCATGTTCACAGTAAGATACTTAGCCTCTCTTCAGTGAAGACTGTTTCCTTCTGAGTTACTGCATGGAAGTGGCTCAGGAATTAGAAGTGCTGGAGCACTTAAAAACACAAGGAGGAACATAGAGCCAGCAGCTGGATTTGCCTAGGCTGTGATGAATTTGTTGGGGGTTGTGATTGCAGTAAATCCTTCATTACAGGCTAAGATTGTTTACCATATCTTGCTTTTGCCATAGGCTATAAAAGGAGCACACACCATCCCTTCAGCTTGGTGAGACAACTTTCTAGGGCTGGTATCTTACCTATGTCTGATCTGAAGTGCCTACACCCTCAGAGGGTCTGGGTGTTTGGCAGGGAAGGACTGGGGCAAGCGTTGCAAGTTTTATTCTAGAAGTAGTTAGACCTTCAGTAAGGAAATTCTGGGGCTTCTTTGGGTAGTGGGGTTTTTTGAGTGGGTATTTTTGGCTTTGTTTGTTTGCTTGTTTTCAGGTTATTTCAAACCGAGCTAACCCAAGTTACTGAGGAGCTGAAAAGTATGATTGGGTTTCATAGCAGAACAGACCAAGAACTCAAAAAGTTCTGTGTTGAGTTCCTGAACCTTTCATTGCACAGTATTAGACTTTCAGTAATTGCAAAACTTCCAGATGGCCTGCAGCACCTTACATTGGTTAATTGTGGCTCAATACATTGCTACGGTATCACATGCTTTTTCTAAAATCGTTTTGGGTGAAACCAACCATGTTATCTCAATAGATTTCCTACAGCCTGCACATTAGTAAAGCAGTTTTGTTTAACAAAGCAAGTGAGATATTCAGCACATGAGATTTACATCTACAATACACAATGATATTTACTTTTAAGGGTTTTTTTTCTCAGTATTCAAAGGCTACCAGGGATTTCCTGGCATGCTTAAGTCAAAGCTGGCTCTAGGGACATATTTTAATAAATGCTTTGGGTGTGTGAATTTCCTGGGTTTTCTTAAACCTTTGTCAAAAAAGAAAACCTATTGTTCCTTCTAAATTTAATATCTTAATTTCTTTCAACACATTACATTTTACATCTGAAATCTGCTCTGCATAGGAGCAGAGGGTCTGGTTGCATTGGGAATTGTAAAAATAGACTGCTTATACATTCAGGTGATGTCATTCCTGGGGGGGAGCCCTGAAAAGGGAGGGTGGTGTCAATACTGCAGGTATTAGGGTCAGGAGGGCTTCCTTATACTCAGTTAGGAGGTGGAGGATGCTCCTACTTTTACAGTGGGCTCTGAGCTAGTGGGAGCATGAGCAGTGCTGATAACTCTGGCAGACCTGGCTTTATCTTTTGCACCTACAGCTCCCTGCCCCCATGGGGAGCAGCAGATAGTCAAACCAGCCTTTCCAGCAGCAAAGAATGCTGTATCAATTTCTGTAGAATAAACATCTTTCATTAGTTCTTTAGCCCCTTTATTCGCCTCTTTTCTTTCAAGTCTCTTCTAAGCCTTTAATGGCAAGGAAGACATTTTGTTCTGTTCTTATCTGTTCTTTTCCTCCTTCAATATACAGTCTGGGATCTCACCAGTCGTCAGCAATGCAGTCTAATATGCTATAGGCTGCAAACTGTAGTGGCTGAAGCACAAGCATGTATTTCTTTTTGCTGACTTTATTAGAGGAACAATAAATTCTGGCTGGCCAACAAGGTGGACAGCCAAGGCTGGCAGACAGCTGTGCAAGCTAATGTCTTAAACTGCTGCAGTTGGATTTGCCAGAGGCTGCCTTCTGAAACCTTTAGTCTGCCTCTGGTTTATGTCTATCAGAGTTTATTTTTTCCTCTCAGAAAGTAATGGCAAAAATTGGCTTGTCTTCACTTGGATTCTGCAGGAGAACCTACCATCCAATGGGGATATTTCCTCTCACCTCCCAGTGCAGTCCTGGCTGCAGATGAGACACTTAATGTCATACGTGGACTTTGCTAAGTTGTGGCAGAAGCTGGGGCTGTCCCATGCTTAATGATGACTGCAAGAATAGTGTAACCTTCTCTTTAGTTACTTACTGCATTCATTAAATGGGAAATTTTCTGTGGAGTACCAAAATTGTTTATACTGCATTAAGCAAGGGAAGTTTGCCAAATATTTTATGCTTGTTTAACTTAAAATATGTCCAAACTAAGTGTGCTCCCCTGCCCTTGATTTGATTTTGACATAAAGCACGAAAACCACCAAGTTTCAGCCTGCCACACATATCTCTCTGGCTATAGAGTTCCACAAACAATAAGCTTTGCGGAGAAACATGAACTTGGCCATTTCTGCATTGTTGCAAAGAGAGAGCGTGGCCACTGCCCTCACTTTGTGGAGCTGAGCTCTTCAGATCAGAGGGGATATTTTCAGGCAGTGTTAGGCTGGGTATCTGGCGAGGCTGAAGGCTTTTGTTTCCTTTCTGTATCACTAAGCATTTCCAACATCTGTGAATGCCAGGCTGTTTGGAGGAATGTTCTCCCCAGGCAGAAGAACTGAAGCAGATCAGATGATTTTCTCTTTGAGGGAGGAGGTTGAAGGGAGGCATGCAGGGCTGGATACAAAAGGTAAAAAGGGGAATGTCAATCTTTTGTAGTATGGTTCCCAGGAGGATGGAAAGCCAAGCTCAGATCATCAGTGGTGTCACCTCTTATTCAAGGAGTAGCAGTTGGGAGCCCCAGTGGTCAAAAGCATGGATGGGGTTGTGTTTGCAAGCTGCATCACAGACACTCCCTCTGATTAGAGGCTACCAAAAATTTACAGTGTCTGGCTTCTTGCTGTTGTATGGGAAAACAGACACATAAAAATGTTACCATTAAATGAGCAAGCAAAAAACCCCATGGAAATAACCTGTCACTAAGCCAAGTGACCTGGCTTTTGTAATTGGAGTTCTGTTGTCTGTGCAGAGATCTTGTCTTCCACTGCCACTATAAACGTCTAGGTTTCTGGGACATTTCCCAAAGCCTGGCACAATCACCTTCATTACTCAGGGAGGAATTGCTGCTGTGCAGGTACCCTTCACAGCTGAGGGGGCCATTGTCTGTCATGTATCTATTTCTACCACCTTTGTTTTGCCTACCCTATCCCCTATCACATGTTCCTGAGCTCCAAGGTGTAAATCTGCTGAGCTGCAGCTCCAGCTGATGTGAAAAATAATTTTTTTTTTTTTGGGGGGGGAGATATGTACTGCTTGTGTGGCTGCTGTTTGTGTGATCAGGGCAAATGGCACTTGAAGGTGGTCCATTGTGTTGGTGAGACCTGGCTGCCCAGAAGGACCCTGGCCCTTCTAGGAGTGAATTACTGTAGGTGAGTGCTGTTATGGTATTGGGGAGGAGGACACCTTGTACCTGTAGTGCTGAGCTCTGACTGCAGTTCATTTGTTATTCCTCAATGGTTTTTTTTCTTCTGTGGTACAGAACATCTATAATTTTATTTTGCTGACTGCTGCATCATCTATCTCAGCCCATTAGAGCATTTCAAATCACAGAACACCCTGAGCTGGAAAACACCCACAACAATCATTGAGTCCACATCCTGGCCCTGCACAGGGCACTCCAAGAGTCACACCATGTGCCTGAGAGTATTGTCCAAACACTTCCTGAACTCTGTCAGGCTGGTGCTGTGACTACTGCCCTGGGGAGCCTGTTCCAGTGCCAGCCACCCTTCTGGGTGAAGAACCTTTTCCAAATATCTAACATTAACCTCCCATGACACATTTTCATGCTGTTCCCTCAGGTGCTATCAGTAGTAACCATATTTTTTGCTGCTTAATTTGCTTCTTAATTTCTTGAGCAGCTGTCAAACCTCTGTTTGGTTGGCTGTCGCTACATGTTTATTGCTTTAACCAAAGACAAGCAAATAAAGTCATCACATCTAGGTGGTTTTCATCTTCTGTTTAGAGATGTGGTGGCAGCCACTGACTGTTAAGAGCAAAGGGCTATGCTTCTCTTTTGAGAAAATACGAATAAGAAAATAAGAAGGCCAGACAGGAGGGTGTGAGCTGCCTGTGTGCTTGGCTCCACAGTGCTTGCTTAGCCAGTAACTAAGAGGGAATTTTCGTGAGTGTGGCAGCAGTAGCTCAGCCACCTTCAAAGGTAAGGCAAAGGGTTTGTGGTACCTGTGAATTCAGACTGCTGCTGTACTCAATCCACTATGTGGTTGCTTGATGAGGGAACATAAAGCTCACACTGGGATCTGCTACCACACAATCCAGGTCCCAAAGGGACTCTAGCTCCAGGGGATGATCATGTCCTACCTGCTCTGGCTCTTCTCGGTGCTCTCAGTCATGTCCTGTGCCTGCCTCTTCTATGGAAACCATCTGCTGATTCAGTTCTTCGCCCTTCTATTTGTCCTGTTTTCTTCTGGCCTCAGCCTTGCTGGCTGTAATGACAGATGATCTGAAAGGGAGATGTAGCCCCCCTGCCTTTGATTTCACCTCTCCATGCTGTACCCCAAGCAGCAGATGCCTGTGAAATCCTACAATCCCAGAAGAGAGCTCGTTTGTCATTCCTGTTTAGCTCATGTTTGAGCAACGTGATTTGAATGTCTGAGCTGTGGGATTCAGCTGAGACTGAAGTTTCAGAAGTAAAAAGATGCTAGAACAGTCGCTGAATGTAAATTGGTGATTTCCACAAACACACACTAAATTGCTACAGTCCTTGAGAGATGTGGCTGTCTTCCCACAAGCAAGAGGCACCATGGTGACTCCCCCACCAAATTCAGGCTCTTGCAGAGGTGCTGAAATCTGCTCTGTGCTTTGAGCACAACTTTAGCAATTCCTCGAACATGGACAAAACAACTTAATCTTGTTCTTAGAAACCATTGACCTTTTTCTGTTGACACTTTAAAAGGAAAAGTCACCCTGAGGCAAACTTCTGACATGGAAACATTTCAACCTGAGCAGTCCAGTGCTGGCAAAGTTCTCATCAGTGGAAAAGATGTTTTCATAAAAGAAAGTGTCAGGCTGCTTTTAAGCATTGGGGTGCTACCTGTTACACCCATAACAGTGGGTGACACCTTGAATTCTGTGAATGTGCTGGCTCAGCTGCTTTCCATTCCTTGGAGCACCTTTAGAGGAGGTCAGGCTGTGAAGTACAAATCCAAGTAAAGCTGGAGGGGGATCAGAGCTGCTGTTTCATATACACAGCTTGGCATGTCTTTGTATTTTCCAGTCACAAGGATGCCTTGCAAATACCAGATGTGTAGAAAATTATGCTTTTACCTTGGCCTTTACTACATTTCCTGTCATGATACTTAACTCCTTACAGGCTATCGCTGAGATTCTGCCATGGCTTTGGCAATGTCTGCATTATTAAATTGAACATGCATGGGATTGTTTGCCAACTGTGGGGGCAAGGGAGACCAAATAGCCAACATCTATGCTGCTGTTAGACTGTCTTAGTTCCTACTTAGAGATGCTGCATATGAATTACTTCTTACCAGAGGTCTGTGCTAACCCCTAAACCATGTCCGAGAGCTTGCAGACCACACCACTGGCCCTTTTCTCTGAGCTTGGATGCCTGGGATTTTCCTGCCAGTGCCTGGCCCTCTTGAATTTCCCAAGGTAAGCACAGCCTCTGAGCCATCCCAAAACCATATAGTTCCTCAGTTTTTCCCTTTGTGGTGTTCAGGAGTGGATTGTGCTCTGTCAGCCCTTGGTAGCTTCTCCTGCTGCCTCAGGGTATTCCTGTCCACAGCTGAACTTCAAGCAGCTTTGCTGGGATTAGGCTAGACATGGAGGATTACTGAAATATCTGTGATATCTGTTATGAATTCACTCCATTTAGTGCTCTAAACTCTTCCTCCTTGCTCCTGGATTATCAGCCTTAGCTATTACTAATGAGTTTGTTAGAAACACCAGCATGGAGATGAGCTGATGCTGTTGAATTGACACAGTTTATTGTGTGCCAGGGAGGAGTCTTCAGGTGGTTACAATCTCCAGTTCTGGTGCCACAACTGCAAGTAACACAGAGGCAAAAGCTTGTGTAACACAGTTATCTGGCATATGGTTTGTGTCCCTGCTATGAAATCTTGTCTGTATTTCTGAGCAATGGAGCATTATGTAGTAAAATGAATCTCCCATGAAGGCTGCTCGTCCCTCTATTTCTTCATGTAAAATTTCTTCACCAACAGCTTCAAGGACAATGCTGTACTGCTCAGATACTTAATGCTGTATAAGTTTTCTTGGGAAATAACATAATTGCATTTTTTTCATAGCAAAGTCATTATACTGTCAGAAGCCTAATTTTCTGTTGCATTAGCCGACAGCCAGCAAAGATTGCTGGGAAAAAAAAGTGCTTAGCTTAACCTAAATTTCTTGCTAGCGAGAAAATGGAATGAAAACAAAATGAATTTATAATGCAATGGATTTATTTTTGGGCTTTCCTATTGCACTGTTGTTTGCTTTCTTTGAGGGCATTTAGAGCTGATTAGCAGCCCTGGAGACAGAAGTCCATTATTTACCCAAAGAGCAGCCAAGAATGGAGAGACAACAATGCAGCTTTCCTCCCTCCCTTTTTCTCTATCCTCGTCATCCCTCCTGCATTTCCAAAACAAGCCTCAAATTTGCCCAGAAGGGAGCATTCTTCATCAAAGAGAGGACAGCTAAGTCTGTGTGGTCTGCTGCCTTCTGTTGGAGATGCCAGCAGAGGATTTGCTGGAGGTCTCCATTTCCTCAGGGCCAAGTCCCCATGCTGGGGAGAAGCGTGGGATGCCTGCCTGGACTATGGGAGGCAAAGGGCTGGCAAGGGTGTCTGAATCCATCTGTGCTTAACCAGCCTTCTGGGAAGCAGGATCACAAGGACTGTTTGAGGAAAAGGGAGGACAAACGTGTGGTCCTGCTGAAGAGATTTTGCAAAAGCTTGCACAAAAAAATTGATTATTTCTGTGGGAATTAAAGCTAGGGGGAAAAAATGGGAGAGCCAGATATGAGCTAGTCTGTGGCAGCATCTCTACCTTCCTCCTCTTCCCTGGGTCCTAGGAATTGTTCCTGGAACCTCTGCATGCTCTATCTGTGGTGCATGGGCACTTAGATACCTGCAGAGATCCCAAGCATCCATGGCAATTGTTGCCTCTAGCATGGCATTTTTAATTGCAGGTTTAGATGCAATTACAAATCATTTAAAACATAGCCCTGGCTTATTGGAGAAGGTTTACAGTGTGGGGAAAATGCTGTCTTTTGTCTCTCAGCTGCCCACTGAGGTAACAGCATGGCCAATAATGGATATCAGCTCCAAAACAGTAGGGGATTTAGTTCTGGAAGTGGCTGTTTCCTCTCTGAAAGAAAACTAGAGCTGCCTCATGTTGTCCTGTCTGTTCCCAGACCATTGTAACCACGAGTAAATCCATTTTATTTTGTTTCCATCCCTAATCTTGCATGTCACATCTTATACAGAAGATTCTTTTTCCCTGGGGGGAACAGGAATTTGATGATCATGGCTTACTGTCCTGCTTGGAATCTTGGCTAAACTTGCACTGTAGTGAAAATATTAAATTCAGGTTTGGAACCTTTTTTTGCCCTCTTCTGGCCAAAAAATTGTGTTAACCTGTATATTTTCATCTCTGATTTAGCCTGTCTCCCAGATTTCAATGCGATAGGAGATTTTTTTGATCTTATGCTTCTTTAAAAGTATTGTTGATAACAATCAAAACAGAGATTACTTTTATAAAAGAGCATTATTTATTAAGTCAGATACCTGTTTTTGCTTTCTCTTTTCCTCCCTTATGCTGAGCAAGACAAGGGAATGAAATGCCAGGGAGGAAAATACATTGTTTGAGTTAAATTATAGAAGTCTTATGCTTAGAGTAGATAAAGCATAGAATTTATTCCTATGCCAATGTGAATAAATATGTATGAATCAGCCATGAATACAGTCAGCCTTGACATTAGGGGAAGGCTTATAACTGTATGACAGTTTTGAGACCAGGCTTTCCGTGGATATGAGACAGCCAAAAATAACAGCCCTTAAACAGTATCATGTAAATGGTGTTGCACAAAGAGGGAGAACCAGTAACATGGAGATGGACTTGTGGTGACTCACAAGGCGCTTCCTAGCCCTGTGTGCTTCCCAACTGTGTGATCCCATTGAAGGCAAGAGTTGGTGATAGGGACTAATGCTGGAGGGCAGGAGGACCTGTGTGCTGGGAAAGTGGGCAAGGAAGGTCATCTGGACAGGCAGGGAGTGAGGAGCTGAAGTTTTTCTTACTCCAAAGCATTAGAAAGATATCAAAACTGTGACTGCCCAAACACCTTGAGGAAATTAAGTTTCTACAAGGATAAACTTACAGTAGTAAGAATCAATCATGAGAGGCTACGACACAGGACAGGAAGCAGTCTACAGTTTGATAACGCAGGGCAATGAGAGCTGCTGGCAACTGGAGAAAGTTCAGTGCTAATGAACAGAAGGGCTGTCACTCAAGGGAGAAATTTAACAGCCTATGGACAGTAGAAAGGGTTGTGTAGCAGAGGAAAACTCCAGGTGACTGTGTTTATTACCAGGAGCATTCTTGCTGAAAACCCCACACTGCAATGGTGGTGTAAAGAAAACAACACATTTCTTCTTTTGCTGTTCTTGCCTGGGGGTGCTTTTGCTGTTCTTGCCTGGGGTTTCCTTGTCCGGGGCAAGGCTGAGGATGGAAGGGACAGAGTCAGAGGGCCAGAGGTTCAGCAGCATTGGGATGCAGGAACAGAGCTGTTCTAGCCACAGCTCCAACAGCAGCCATGAGTTGTTTTAGTGATCAGTTGGGTGGCACAAAGCCACCTTTTCTTGCCTTGTGATTTCAGTAAGGTGGTGCGGGAACAGGGCCATTTGACTGCCCACATGGTATGAAAAAAATAATTGTCTTGGGGAACTATTAGGAGAGAGGACCTGTGTAAAGAGGACACAAAAAAGAGCCATTCTTTACTCTGCTATAACCTATTATGTGTGCATATGCCAGTGGTGCAGTTTGCACGCTCACAGAAAAAACACATGCAATTAATTCAACCCACCTCTGAGACATGACAGGGGAAATAGTGGAGCACTTGCCTCAAATTATACAATAAACTGTGATACACAGCAACTGCAAGGACATTGCTTTTCAGAGCATTCACAACAGGGACAGACCAGCCCCTGTGACAGGGACTCCCGTGCACAAAGGAATGTGCCGAGTGGCCAGCAAAGGAAATACCATGGATTTTCTAAGGGGTCTCTGCCCCATGTCTGTTGGTGTGCCTCTGGTTTGCATGCACAAAGCATGAGGACATCAAGATCTCCCCAGGACTTTGGATCCAGCTAGTTTAGTGGCTATTCTTTCACAGATTCTGGTGAGTTTGTGTTTTCTTCTTTTTTTTTTTGACAGAGTTGTGTTTATAATTCCCCGTCTTGGTTATGTGAGAGAGAGAGGGCTGCAGGTTCTACGTAGGCTCTGAGCTTATCTGTGCCAGCAGCTGGTGCCACAGGCTGGGGTGATCCTTGAGAGCTCCCTTCTGATCTCCTGAGCTGTGCCAGCTTCATCCTTTCAGAGTGAAGGGCTGGATTTGGAGGGGTACAGAGAAGGCCGTCATTCAGGGAGACACCTTATCTTGCTGGTTGTGGAGGGTCAAGGCTGAGCTCCTGCACCAATGCTGAATTTAAGTGGGTACCACTGTGGGGACAGTATGTTGGGCTGAAATTTTGCAAAGCCGCTGACAGAGTCTCCCTGTAACATTGTGATGGGGCTGTGCTGCACACTGAGACTATGAAAAACCTTCCCTTCAACGTTTGGGGTTAGGGTTAGGGTTAGGGAATTTGGTTTTGCTTGTGCTAGAGCTGGGCAGGGGAGATGGATGCATGCAGATGTCTGCATTGCCGCCCCCCCCCCCCAAGTGCCTGCCCTACTGACTGCTTTGGTGTTGCACAAATCCTGGATTTTTCTGCCCAAGACCTCAAGTGCTCTTTGGGTTCCCTCCCTATAGCACACATTTCCCATCTGTGGGCAATGGTGCTTCACATGCCTGATCTGTGATGAGCTCTGGGAGCCATGAGGACAAAATAGATGAGAAACACATGTTTTTATTGAGCAAGTTTGCATGCTGATAGCATCATGGCCTCTACATTTTGCACCATGTCTCCTTAAGGCAGTTGTAACTCTCAGGGAAAGCAAGAAAACTGTCTTGGTTTCTGCTGGACTAGCTGGGGGCCTTAAGGGGTCACAGCTGGTCCCAAAGCCAGGTTTGTGCTGGGATCTTGCAGCATACCTTGGCAGGCTGGGGTTTGCAGCCCTCTCTCTGGGCTTCGAGGCAGCTGCTCCTCCCTGGCAGTACAGCTGCAGCTGCTTCGAGGAAAGCTTTCGAGCCAGGAATGCGTAAGGATGCCGGCATCTGTGTGCGCTCACAGCCTTTTATCTCTGAAATGCGACCCAGCCAGGCCACAGGGCAGAAAGCAAAACGTCCTGGGAAGGGCTCAGGAAGTATTAGAGAATAGTTCATGCTGTTGGAGGTGATTCAAGCAGTGATCCCTCTTCGAGGAATGCAGGCTGCTGGAGAGCCTTGGTGTCACTAGCAGGGCTTGGAGCCCTCTCCTTCTAGCCCAGGGCATTAAAGCTTGTAGCCAGTCCCTTATGCCTCGTCACTGTCTCCAGGGCAGGGAGAAAGGTGACATGGGCAAGCGCTCAGATTGTCATCATCACATGTGGCTGGCACTGGTTGCTTGCCCTTACTGCTTTGGGGCCAGATAGGCTAGTGGAGTTCAAATGCCGTGTGTTAAAGTGACTGCAGTGATGTACTTAGGTCCTTTATGTCTCTGCAAGTTGAGCCACCTCTGGGCGTGTGTAGAGGTGATGGCAGTGTCTCTTGAAATTACCCATTGGGGAAGAGAACTGGGAAGACCCAGGCACCTGCTCTCCAGGTGGAGGCAGTGTCATGTTGTCCCTGCAGAGTCCTGGGTGCACTCTGCTTCTCCAGGCAAGCCTGCATATCTCTGTAGTGCACAGATCAGCCTCCCATTTAAGTTCCTGCACGCAAACCTCCCGATGCCCATTAGCTTGCCCAGCTGGGTTTGGATGGTGCCAGAAGGGCAACAATATCCTCCTCTGCTGACAGCTGCATTGTGTGTCTCAGGAGGCAGGCATGGGAGTCTGAAGGATGGGAAACAGTGGAGCAGGACCTAGAGAGGACCAGAGCAGAGCAGGAACAGTGTTTGCAACCCTGGTACAGTTTGGACTGGGAGCTGCCTCATTAAATCACTGCTTTGCTGGAATGACTTAGAGGAGAGGATGCTTTCCCAGCAGCAGCATCTCTCTGGGTTCACATAACCACCAAATGGAGATGTGGCTTTATTTTTCTGTTTGTTTGTTTTTGAAAGTCAATCCATGGGAGTTGGCATCCAAAGTCTTCCCAACTAGACAGGAAAAAATTCCATGGTTGCAGAGAGAGGGGGAGAGAGATGTCTGCAACAGTTCTTCGTTATTTCCAGACACAGTTACAAAGAGCCAGATGGAAGGAGATGAAAGAATTAGAAGAATAGGTTGCTTTAGACACTAAATAACAATGTTATAGGAATAAAGCCATTGTAATAACTTATTGGTTTTGTTTTTTTAATTTCCTAGCTGAATCAGAGATTCAACCCAAAAATTGCATTTTAGGTCAGTTGAAATTCATGTTTTATTTCCAACACAAAAAAAAAAAAAAAAAAGGGCAAACAAAGTTGCTAAGCTTACCAAAACATGTCCTTATTTTGCTTTCTTTGACCTTTAAGCTTGTGTACCTAACCTCATGAAATATGTTTAAAAATAAGAAAGGGAAAAACAGTTCACTTAATCTCAAAAATCATTTTGGAATCAAAGCTGTTCCCAGAACTAGGCACAAATTTCCAAATAGTTTTGGTCTACCTCAAATTGCATTTTCTAGTGAATTAGGTCTCTGTCTGAAAAATGTTACCCAGACTTATTGAGGCATTATAGGAAATCAATATTCACTTCTCTTATTTCTTCATCACAGAATTGCCTTTGGGCAGCAAATGCTGGCAGCGCTGTCAGCCATGGGGACATAAGGGAAGCTCTGCTTTGGCAGAAGTGGTGGTGACTGAGTCTGGTTCCCCGAGGCTACACATGTGGGAACAGGGTGTGCCATTTCTAATGAGCACAGCAGAGGTTATTTGCTTCATTTTCCCCTTGATTTTGTGTACTGCTCCACTACTGGGTGGGGGATTGTGGTTGTGATAGGTATATCTTCCAAGCAACACATAATAAGCTAACAGGTCATGGGGGTGTTGGGGGAAATACCATCCAGCTTCCTCACTGATAGTCCACACAACATAGTTATCTCTTGTTCCCTTTCTGTTTAGGCTGTGTTAAATCAGAAATGAGGCAAGGGACCCACGAGGACACACCAGAGTAAGCACAAGCAGCTTACCTAAGAAAAAGCCTCCATGTTTGACCAATCTCCTCAGTTGATATTGGGTCCAACAGAAGCTGCAGGGAGCAGTGCATGGGCAAAGGGGCCACTGTTGGCTGTGGTGCCAAGAGCCTGGAGAGACACCCATCCTTGGGGCATCCATGGGAAAGCTGGAAACCCTCGGACTTCAGAAGTTTTTTGCTGTACTTCCAATTGCGGCAGTTTCCATAGTGACTGTATTTTATAGCCTGTTTCATAGTGATGCTGCCAGTTTTCTCATGGCCTTCTTGCCTTATCAGAGCTTCCTCTTGGCTGTCTCAGTGAAGAGGTCAATCATTAAGTGCAAGTCAGAGAGACTTGCAGAGTTTTCCCTACCACAGAGGGAAGTCTCTTGAGGATAGACATGAAATGGTGTTAGCACTGCACAGTGCTTTCAGTTGCTGGTGACATGACTGGAGGCTTTCTGAGGGATAATAGGGACAGCAGGAGTTGAAAAGAACGTGCTGACCATATTTTGGGTCACAGTTTCCCGTGTGCTGGGTCTCACATGGCCCAACATTGCTACTCCCTGATCTCAGGGCGGGGCTGTGGGGTGACTGCCCTTGCAGTTTAATAGGATTTGCTTGTTGCTGTTGTGATGCTTCTGAGAGCAGTGAACACATGCACATCTCTCCCTGTGTACCTCTGCAGCTTTCCCAATGTCCCAGTTGCAGCAAGGATTTTCACTTAGTTTTTACAGCAGAGTTTTTTTCTCTCCTCTTTCCAATACTAATCAGTAGGTGCTCACACCTGCCAGTTGTCAGGCCATCTCCTGAACTCCTAGTTTGCATTTTGCAGCCTGTGGTATGATAGAGCTTTGGCAGACTTGCCTTCAGCTCCCTCTGGCTACAGGGACACAAGTTGAACCTTGGATAGAGCCATGCCTTTTTGGAAGATGTACCACTGATGAGCAGACTCCAGGTTACTTCCACAGCCTACTCAAACTTTTCCTCTCTTGCAGATTTGCCTTACTTCACTTCTATTTTCAGGTGCTCCTGTTAGTCTGATAACCATTCCTAGCTATATGACTTCAGGAAGGGGATGGATGCTCCCTCAATACCACAGACCAAGAAAAGTTGTCTACACAAAATAATGCCTAATAATGAGGGGTTTTCTGAACCTTCCTCACTGTTCTTACTGTATAAAGGGGATTTCATGAGTGCATGGAGTAGAGAAGCTTCAAAGGAGAGAAATTACTGTGACACCACGGTCCCTTGGAGAATTCATTCTTCCAGAGCCACCTCCAGCAGAGCCATTGGGTAAAGCAGACCCGAAGCTGCTCTGCATTAACAAGGAGCTGAGCAAATCCTTCAGCAAGGCTAGAAAATGAGAAGTGCAGAACTGGCTTATGTCCAGCTCTGTTCTCACTCTCCCACACTGAGGCTGACTCAGTGTTTCCCCGCAATCACATAGTGATTTCCATTGCTGGTTTTGCAATGTGCTGTGGTAGAAGGCAAGTAAAGAAGGACAGAGCTGGGAAGAGGGATCATCAAATCCATTGCAATTGGATTCCCATCCCAGTGAGGGGAACAAAACCACTGAGGACTCTTGCACAAGAAGCTGGAGGCTGCTGGTAAAGCTCAGCATTTCCTGCAATCTACATTCCTTCTGTGTATCCAGTTACTGGAAGGGGTGTGGATATGCCATAGGGTTGTAAATTCTAACTTGCCTCCCACTGCTTAGCTCACTCTTTCCTTCTCTCTGTTGGAGCCAGGTGATGGCTGAGAAATGTGCCAGATTTGGATTCCATTCAGAAATTAATCATCCCTGGTCAGAAAAAGAGGCAACAAAATTTACTGGCAGGACCAGTAAAATCTGAAAGATTTCAGAGTGTGGGAAATTAGGGGAATGAGGGATGAAAGAAGAGAGGCTGCCACTATACAGAAAGAGCTGCGGGTCAACACAGATTTAGGAGCTGAAAAGGGAACATTTGAGGTTGTATATGGCACAAACTGCCTCAGATTGGGTAATGGGTGTGGGGGCAGGCAGCTGTGTGAGTGCACCTCAGAATCAGGCAGATGAAGAAAGGGGCATACACCTTTGGGGAAATGCCATCTGACAGAGAAACCTCCCTTTTACAGTTGAGCCTGGGTGTTGTGCTTAGAGAGAGAAAGATGATCGCACCACTGTTTAGTTACTAACAACGATGGTGCACAGCTCTTCTCTGGTGTGGAGGTGAACTGAGGGTGAATTCCTCATCCTCCTCCTTCACCCTCCTGTTGTCAAGGGCTTCCTCTGACCACTCTTAAGTGCTGTGACTTGTCTCGTGTGCTACCCAGATACAAAACATCACCCTCTTGTTGAAATTCAGGAGTCAGTACTGGTCTTGTTCTTTTTTTTGTCTTAAACAAAATGGGATGGAGAATTGTGATTCCTAGGAGTTCAGCCATGGCAAAATAGAGCCTGGCCCAGGGCACTCAGGATC
The DNA here is from genome assembly GCA_013400315.1 of Bombycilla garrulus. Taxonomy (NCBI): domain Eukaryota; kingdom Metazoa; phylum Chordata; class Aves; order Passeriformes; family Bombycillidae; genus Bombycilla; species Bombycilla garrulus. The sequence continues at coordinate 147,732 of VXBU01004756.1, read as the reverse complement.
CGGGAAGAAGAATCATGCCCCAATGAGGAATATGACTTGTGCATCAAACAGTGAAGTGGTCCTAGCTCCAGACCAGAGAGCAGAAGGAGCTGAGCTGCTGTCTTCTGGTCATTCTTGAGCAAGTCTTGTCCCTTGGGCCTTTCTTTTCCAATATTGTCACATGAGAGGATGATAGCAATCTCATTCCTAAGGCCCTGGGGAACTAACTTCAATTAGGACCTTTCATGAGCACCAAGATGCTTCCCTGTGCATGAGGGTTATTTTTTCTATCCAAATACAAAGTGATTAACTCGATTCCTACCTCTAAGAACCATGCAGCAGAGCATCATGTCCTCTCCTCCTGTGGGACTGGTTCTACCCTGCTTACAGCTGAAGTCTCATCAGCTGGTTTGGTATGCACAAATCAGTCAGTCTCTGAACTCCTGCCTCTAGGCCTTGCTGGGAGCCAGCACTAGTAAGAAAGATCCCGGTGGTTGTGGAAAAGCTGGCAATTTCACCACATGATGCAGCAGAAGGGAATCAAGCTGCTTCTTCCAGAGGTGCTGTAGGGATAGGTGGAGGGAATAGTGCTGAGACAGTGCAGATTTGGGCCATGATCCTTTGGAAGCTGCAAGTATAAGGAGTGTTTTTGCCTGAGCAGCAGAGTGAGGCTGCAGGAGTGAGAGTGCTGCCTGATGCAAGCTCCCTTCTTTCTAGCAGCCATTTTCCAGACTTGTTTGCAGAAGAGATTTCCTCTTCCCCAGACTCTCATGTCATTGTTCCCCTAATGGGGCCTCACCGGTCATTGCCTTGTGGTGGAAAATATGAGGTTGTGGGGGCCAGAGCACAGACATTCCTTCCAGCTTAAAAGGGAAAACAGAGTCTTTGTGCAGCGGAGTCCCTGAGAGGTGTGCCTGGCTCTGTAACTGTTTTAGCAGCATCACGCTGTAAGAGACATCAGCTGTTTGGCAGATGCCTTTCTACTCTTGATTAGGTTATGGGGAGAAAACCCTCCTTCTTCCCAATTCTTGCTTTCCTTTCTGTGCAGGCACCAACTTCTGCCGGCTCACTGAGAGGAAGACATGAGAACGTGAGAAAGCCATGACTGGTGTGTGAGGGCTGCTGTCCCTGCCAGTGGTCCAGGCCATGTCTCCGCAGGGGTCACTGGGCAGGTAGAGCTCTGTATCCATCCTGAAAACATCTGCAAGGCAATGCTGCCCAGGCATCTTTTTAGTAGCAGTACAAGCATCAGACATCTTCATCTCCATCTCTCTGACAGAGTCATGGATGAATTCCTACAAGCAGGTTTTCACCAGCCATGTTGTTTTTCCATGGCCTTATGTAGAGGTCACTGACCTGATGGGTCCCCTTTATCACAGAGGTCAGTCAGAGCCTCAACCACTCTCCTGCTTAATGCTCATATGATGGACACATCTGATCCATGGATCATGGACTGAACAGCCAGTAAGTCAGGGAGGGTCTCGCACAAATGGGTGAGGTATGGGTTTATGGAGAGGGAACCTCCTCGGAGCTCTGGGAGTTGCAGTTCCTTTCCTTCTTTTCTCTGTGTCCAGATTTTCTGGGAACACACCCTGATTCCCAGCATGTGCAGAGATGTATGGTCTGGCTTGTTTCCCATTAGCGAAAGTCAGCTGCCATTACTCATCTTGCAAGCATTCAAAAGCCTTTAAGGGGTTGCGCTTGGTGTGATGTTTTAAGAGAGCCAGTCCTAGATGTCAGCTGAGAATAGAAAGAGATACAGGCAAAGTATTGGGAAGAGGGGTTGGCTGATGTCTTAGTGTGTGGATTGGTGGATTGGGGCACATGCTCCTCCATGGCAGGCACCCCACAGGGAGTGCAGTAGCTTCTGACACTGTGTCCAGATCACTATTCACAGCCCTTGATTAAAGCTGGCTGAAATACTCTAGTGATGGAACCTCTGAGGGGGCAGAAGTGAGATGGGTCTGTCCTCCAGCACAAAGAAAATGCTGTAGGAGAAGCACAAGGGTCAGTGGCACGGAGAGAGGAGGGGGCCTGGATTCATGGCAGGGAGCTGGAGGGAGGATCTGTCCTCAGGACTGCAAGCAGCAGTGATGTTGAGTCTGTCAAGTGGAGAGACTGAGCCAGAGAAGTGTTTTGTGGGGCTCTGCAAAGGAATTACTGCCTGGTTCCCTAAGGAAGCAAAGCTATGTCAGCAGGCTGTGTCTGCCTGCCTGTCTCTGGCCTCCAGCGAGTCTTGAATCTATAGGCCTGTTTCCGGCACAGCTGATAATGTGGTGGAGGCCTCCAAGATAATGGGATCCAGCTGCTTTGTGACTCTAGGTGACTGCCTTAATGAGAGGGGCCTGCGAAGACCTCCCCTGAGGAAGGAGTCCATGAGCTGCCCTGTAACTAGCTGACAGACAGGCCGTGCAGAGAGAGAGCTGTTGGAAACTGGCCTTCATTAGTTCTGCCGCTTGCAGGATGGCTTTCGGATCTGGGGGAGGAGGAATCCTGCAGTTTAAATGGCCCTGGAACTCTCTGCATTCAGCCCAGACCCCATACTGACACTCTTCAAATAGGATATTGTTAGCATTGGGAACACTGTCAAATACAGCTGGTCACAGTCCCTTGGGGAAGACAGCCCTGGTCCAGACTCTTCGTGACAAACATCTTTTTTTTTTTTTAGCTAACTAGCTCGGGGATAGCCTGTTTTTGAGCCTTTCCAGCTGCCCAGCAACACCTTTGCTGGTCATGAGCATGAAGACATGTACCATGTGCCTCCCAGAGCCGGGTGGGGAACTCCTGCAGCAGAGGAGGGAGGAGCTCCAGAGGGTGCCACTTTGGATCCAGATTAACACCAGACCAAAAGACGTGTGCAAGAGATGACCCTGCACCAGTGTGTACAGCTACCTCTGGCAGCAGGTTTCTTTCCAGTGTAGAGTATGTATTATTCCACAGCCTGCTGTACCATCCTAATAGTGGTGATGTCCTGGGATTGTCCTGATGATGTCTGGTTTTATAGAGAATTGAGCTGGGAATTGCATGATTCAATCCCCACTTGCTGGGCTTATCTCCATCTTATTTTTGCTAAATGAAACTCAAGCCTTCCAAGTAAGAATTTAAGATGTTTTTTGTGGATTTTCTTCCAACCTCAGGCAGTAGCCCAAAGGAAGGAAAACTCTAACAGTCCCCTTACCTATCTATTTATGGCAAACCCAGTGTCAGGGGTGCCTGCTTGTTTCACACTAAACTGCTCAGTTCATGCTGCTGCCAAATTTCCGCACCATCACACCAGAGTGTTAGTGCATCCAGGGAGCTGCCACAGGAATTGGGTCAGGTTTGCAAGGAGGAATGAGTGTTTTCCTTGTTAGTTGCAAACCAGACCAATGAGACAAACATCCTGCCAGAGCCGGCTGCACAAATGACCAGACGTGACAAGTTGGCTGTCCCTTCATGCCCTCCAGTAAACATGGGATCTGGTCTCCCTGGAGCTCTACAGGAGGACACTGCTGCCGAAAGAGCTGTTCCACCTGGAGAAACACTTGGGTAATGGGATGAAATGCATGAGCCAAATGCTTTCTCAGTGCCATCCCTGTACAGGAGTTGCTAAATTTTTCCTGACTCCCCCCTGAGCTGCTCTGCTGCCCAGCCCTCTCTTTTTGAATGTTGCAGCACAATGTAGTGATTCTCCCTCCCAGCTCCACAACAGGCGAGGAGGGAGGTTTGGGAGTCAGGAGACAGAGTTTGTCTCAGCTTTCTGCATTGTTGACCTACTGCCTTGTGTTTCCAAACCTTTCTGCATTCAGAAGCAAACATTTCCAGGACAACAGCTAGACAAGACACTAGATTTCACGGCTGGATGTTGAGTTGGTTTAGGAATTGTGCAAGCTATGCAGTTTATAGGTGACACCTTGGCATGTTCAGAGATCCCTTACATCCCTACTCCCATATTAATTGTGGCAGGGAACAGGCAAAAGGGATGTGGATGGGAAGATGTAGGGAAGACTGGCACAACTTATTTCATAGTTGCACAGCTTATTTCTCTCTGACTGTGTGGAGGGGAGTCTTTTGTGAATTGTACTGATTATATCTGAAAACTTGCACCCAGCTTTTGATGCTGCCTTCCCTGGGGCATGAGAATTTGTGCATGTCTTGCAATCTCAGACATCAATTTGGTGCCCTTTAGTTTTGCCTTATCTGTGTAATACTCAAGTTTTTATAATACATGGGATTGCCTCCCATAGGACCTTTCACTGCTCCAGCTTAAGAGTACTTCAATTTTGTTGTACATCACGTAAGGCAAAACCACAAAGCCTTGATTTTACAGCAAACAGCACAGAGCATTATGTGAGGGTGAAGTAATTTTATGGATTTCCAGAAAGCAATGCCAAAAGAAGAAAAGACCTGCCCTCGCTGCTGATAGCAGAAAAGGTTGTTACTTGTACCAACAGGAGCAGGAGAGTAGGTAGTATTTCTTCAATGCAGTGTGGGCTGCTGAGAAAAAGATTTTTGAGGTCTCAAAGAGGAAATTTTGTATGGAAAGATACGCAGAAAACAAGGCAGTATGAGGGGTTGTTGTGAAGCACATTAACTCCCCATATAGTTAGCAGGGCAGTCTTTCTGCTTGTTTCCCAGAATGTGTGTAATGGTAGTAATCCCTGCTGCTCTCTTTGTGCAGTGGAGCACTGTGGATGCGGAATTGCATGCACAGTTCTCTGCAGATAGAAGCTTCTTCTCCCTTATAGAGGTGTTTTGTCACTGAATTGTTCATGGTTTCAACTTTCACAGGCTGCTTGGGAAAGTCCCAATTCCCACCAAGGGACACTAGACAGTCATGGCTCAAGAGGGGCCAGGGGAGGAGGCAGCCAAGGGAGAGCTTCAGTGGGCAGTTCCCTTGCAAAGGTGAGGAGCCATGATACTTTTCTGTCATGTGTACAATCAATCGTACCTCACTGCAGACACTGCATTGTTTCCATACAGTCCCAGCAGTGCAGAGCAGGGACAGCACCTCACAGGACCATGGGATCCCAAGCAGACCTGCACATGGCATTGCATTGGTGGGTTGAGTCACACTCAGTCCTGGACATCCGGGCACAGGCAGGGACTTGGAAATGCTCCTGACATCTGTGCTTGCTCAGTGTTGGGGGTCCAACTCCTCAGCACCAGATGCTGCCAGAGATGAGAAACAGCCCTTTCCACTGCCTAATTTCCTAATTTTAGCTCTCCACCTTGAGGCCCTGCATTGCTGGTTGCCATGGTGATCCTTCACCACTGGCATTGCCTCTGGCTTTCTCGCCTGCGGGTGCCTTGGAAATGTCTTTTTTCTTCTTGCTCCTCAGGAGGCAACAGCTGAGGCAGAGGCATTGTACGTGACTCTCTGCACTGTCAGCTCAGGTCGTCTGGTTAGTGTTTGCCTGTTAATATACAAGAACCTTTATTACAGGGTTACACTTCCCAGCACTCCAAAAGCATTGTGCATTCCCATCCCTATTCAGTAGACAAGCTGGGCTACGCATATGTGACGATGCCCAGCTGCCCTGAACGTCTGGCCCTTTAGTTGTTGAGAACAGCTTTCTTCATAGTCTTTGCCAGAGAAGGTGTCCGGGAAGGTTATGCCCCTGCAGGGTGAAGAGTCAGAGTGCTGCTGTGCTGTGGCAGATGTTCCAAAGGCATAAGCTCCTGCCCTGGCTTCATCCTCGCTGCTTTTACACCTTCCCACTTGCTCTCTGGGCAGCAGAGGAGTACATAAAAGCATTGCCCAGAGAGAGAGCTTGGGCACCTCACATGAGGCAGAAGAGGGGAACTGCCTTGCCAAGGCTTGCAGTGGAAATGCCACTGTGCAGCAATTAATAACGACTCTCTGCCCTTTCCCTTCCGCCTGCCCGAGCGTGCTGTGGACTGGAACGGGTGACATTTCCCAAGCACAGGATGACAGAAAAGGCGGTGACAGCTCTCAGGAACAAAGTAGTGTAAAAGCTGTGGTTCCACCCCTCAAATCCTGATATTAATTAATCTAAGAGCAATGATGTTGAAACACTGTGGAGTCTTTTTTTTAAATCTAAAATTTAAAAATTTGCAGTTCACTATTTCAAGTTTTTACAGGGAAGTTGCAAGGATGAGCTATTTTATATTAAAGTGGCAGCTGCCATCCTCACTCATATGACTCCAGCAGGTGAAGCTTTATAAAAAAGCAAACATGACAAGGTCCAAGGTAAGATCAGAATATCTGTCACAAGAAACCAGTTTGGCTGGCAGCTTCTGGGATATCACCAGAGAATCTGGAGATTATAAAGCCTCATTCACAGACCCCCACTGTACTCATCCAGTAATCCACCTCTGTCCCTGTTACACTCTCAGTTGTGCACAGGAAACTTCCACAATTGCTGGGAAGGCAGCCAGGAGCTGCTAAAAGAACTCCCACCCTTTGGTATGCCACAGCTGGGTTTGAGAAACCCTCCGCCAGAGTGAGAGTGCAGGCAGGCAAAGCAGCTTGCTTCCTTTCTTCCTCTGGCTGAATCCTGAGGTGTAAAAATCCATGCTGGAATGTGGCAATCAGCTTCAATCCCCTGCCAGCCTAGGGCAACTTAAGGCAATAAGAAGAAGCAACCAGAAAATTGTATTGCTTTGATTAATAAGAAAAATCAGAATAATGTGGCCTTCTAGCCTGGCAGGTGGCAGGGTGTCTTCAGAAGCTGTTCTGGCAGCGTCACCCTGCCAACATCCCCAGCTCAGGTTCCGACAGAAGAGCTGTGGGATGGTTCCTGGGCTTGAGCACGACCAGGGAGGGAGCTGTGGGTGGCCACATTGGAGACCAGGTTTCCAAGTGAGCTCCAGTGGGGAAGAGAAGTCCTGCAACCTGAGCTTGGGTACTGTGGATGCTTGTTGAGGCTGGCTGCATTGTAGCAATGCCTTAAGTCCCAGCCAGGAGTCAAAAGGGTATGGACAGGAGATGGCTGCTGGCAGTCCTGCCTGTCCATGGGAGAGGCAGAGTACTGCCATCTATTGCCAGGCACCTGGATTACAGACCTCACTGGGTGGCCATTCAAAGCTGTGTCCAGCTGGTTTTTTCTGTCTTTGACTGCTTGAAGGGATGGACAAGTTGTTCAAAGTACCTTAAATGGATCAGCACTTTGCTGATAGTACAGTGCATTTTAGGTGTGAGTGCCCAAAGTCAGACTTCAGCCTTGGACGATTTAGGTTTTAATTTGTGCATTTTGCAAAATAAGCTATTCTTCCTTCCTTGTCCTGAGTTGCATGAGGCTGCTTTGTGCAGTGAAGTACTCCCGTTGTTCCATCCCACCTCAGAAGCACCCAGTTCATGTACCCCAGCCCACCACTGCAAGGTGACTAGAGAGAGGTGGATGCAGTAGGAGGGATATTGTGTCACTTTTAGCTCAGAAACAAAATGTGAAAGGAGATGAAAAGGCAGAAGGAGGGTAATGCTGTCTTCATGGAGAGAACAGGCCTGGGACATGGGATGTATTTCTCAGCTAAGACTGGCATGTCCAAATACTGTATTTGACAGAATAAGCAGCAAAATAGGAACACCTGCAGAGAGTATGAAAGATGTTTGTTACTATGTGAACCTGGAGGGATTCCTGCAGTGCTTTGAAAAGACCTTCTTGGATTTGATGAATTGTGCAGTAGGTCAGCAAAAAAACTATTCTGAAGACCAGGGCAAGGTTATCCAGAAAATGATCTGGCTGTCTCTGTGGGCTGTTCTGTAAAGACAGCAACTCTGTGAAATTGTGGTTTTAAAGCAAAACAAACAAAAGATTAGGATAAAGAAGAAACAGGAGGGGAAAAATGTGTTCAGCATTTGTCAATAATGCTTGTGCTTTTGACAAATTTTGTTCCTTTTTCATCACCTCTTTTCAAAAGTATGTGATGGAGGTACAAAGATGTCACATATGAGCAGAGTGTAAGAATAATACTTAGATGAAAAGATGAAAAAAACCCATTTTTGTATTAGAAGGAAGAAACACAGCAGATGTAATTGACTTATCTCACTGATTATTTTTCATTCCTCAGTCTTCTTTCTGATGCAAAACTGTTCCAGATGCCAGTTAGCTGGCATAAACCAGATACTCAACATACAGGTGGAAAATGTTAGATGAAATGAGAGTCACAAAGGAAATAAATGACAAAAGCAGGGAATTAAGCCAGGCTCTTCAAAATCTGAAGCCCTGGAACTACCTTCTCTTTTAAAAATCTATTAAAAAGTAATTAAATGGATAAAAATAAGTGGTACTTGAATCAAAAACATGATTAAATTATGGAAATAGTCCATGCTAGGTGTCACCAGTTTAGGAATGCAGTAGGACTCAAAAAAAAAAAATTTGACAGTTATGTGAACAATACTTGTGATGACTTTGACTAGGAGAAAACTGTAAAGCTTATAAATTGTGCTGCAGGACATAAGTCAAGTGCAGGCTGTCAGGAACCAGGAAGGAATTTTCATTATGGGAGGATTTCTGGATAATTATCTCATCCATGACAGTGTTCTTCCTTTAAAGGGCTTAATCTTGACCAGTGAAAGCAAGATAATGGGTCATGTAGTTTTGTGACTTTTTTGTGACAAGGACATTATCTGGTGCCTGATGGCAATTTGTTCTGCCTGTTCTGCCTGCCTGTACCTTTCTCTAGAGATATGTTCACCTTCTTCCTAAGTGTTTCAAGCAAAGACATTTCTGCTTCCCTACCCTGCATGAAAAGAAATATTAAAGACAGCAGTCCTTGACATGTGCAAATTATTCTTGCCATTCTTGCTAGACTTCATCTTGCTCATGTTTGCTCTAATTCTCCCAGGTGATTTTCCAGGAATGACCTGAAGGAAACCTGTATTATTGGGACTGTAGCCCTTGTTCTTGTGTCTGCTCCTTCCTATTGACTGAGCCGTCCATCTATTGAAATCATGTCCCTCTTGTTCTGTCATCCCCAACTTAACATCATGTTGTTTTGGTCCTGATACCAGTTAAATGTGTTGTTTTGGGGTTTTTTTAAACTGTGTTGTTAGTCTTCTGGGTAATGATGTATTCTGTATCTCTGACTTTGTATCTTGCAGGAAGAGCCAAGGAGCAAATCTAAGATCTGTGCCAATGTTTTCTGCGGAGCTGGGCGTGAATGTGCAGTGACGGAGAAGGGAGAGCCAACCTGCCTCTGCATTGAGGTACGGGGGCAGCACAGGTTCCTTGTCTGGGGCAGGTGTCACCACCATCACCCCCCAGATGGGTTTCTGTCACTGGCAGGATCCCACAATGGAATAAGGCTGTTTTGAAGCAGCTGCAGATTCACAGTGGCTCTTCAAACAGCAGAACTGCTTTCAGTGTTGTGTGGGGGAAGAGCCCTGTAGGGTAGATATAGTCTAGGACTCGCAGCTGTGCTGCTTGCCGGACTGCCTAGGGTTTTTACATGCAGAGGACGCTTGACTGGAGCTCTTTTGTTGGGAAAGCCTGGTGGGGTGTGGATATGCAGCTGGCTTTGAAGGGCACTCTAGGGAGTGGCCGTGAGCTCCAAGACAGCCTGCCGTCACTGGCATCTTGTTTGAGGAGGTTACAAGCACCATACTAAAAATCAGCTTTTTTAAAATGTAAATAATTGGGGTCGAATGCTGTAAGGATAAAATAGCTTTATCCAGCAGGGAGTCAGAGATGATTAGAAAAGACTTTCCCAGCTGTAGAGACACAGTGTCTCCCTACTCTGCTCTGCCCCATGCCTTCAAAACATTTCTGCCTGGCTCCTGGGAATGGCCATGTGGCTCTTGGTTCCCCCTTCCCCCAGAGCTTGCAGCTCTGGCATGACCAGCCTGGGCACTGGAGAGTGAAATGCTCCAATAATAGGAAGAGAGCCTGTCACTCTGGGTAGGCTTGGCCAGACCAAAAGGGACAGAAGAAAGAAGCTCATAGCCTGAACAGTGGCACTGGAGAACTCTCTCTTTGCTGTTGGCTGTGCTGTTTGTTCATGGCTGATGGCTTATTCTACCATTTGGTTGCAGAAGAGCAGAGCAGAGTCTGCAGAGAGGTGCAGTGGAGCCAAGCAAGCGCAGGTGCATAGAGGCACAGAAACACCTCTGGACAGCCATGGCCATGGCACATGGAGCAGTAGTTGCAGGATTATGCTCCATATTTATGCTGAGCACTGATTTCTCTGCAGGGGTCTGCTTTCAGAAAGACTTCTGTCGCGCTGGTGGTGATGGAAGCTGGGATGAAGTGAGGCCTTTGAACTCACACCCACAGACTTCCCTGTGTGGGTTTTTCTGGGGTAATGATGGGTGAGTTAGCCTGTTCCAAACACAGGGCCAAGGGGACTATGCCAAGGACTTCTCTTGAGCTGGGCTGAACGATTGGACTCACCTGCCTCCATCTAGCTGTCCCAAGGAGGCAGGTGAAATGCTGTATTCTCTGGCTCTCCCACAGAAATGCAAACCTCACAAGAGGCCTGTGTGTGGGAGCAATGGCAAGACATACCTGAACCACTGTGAGCTGCACCGTGATGCCTGCCTCACCGGCTCCAAGATCCAGGTGGATTATGATGGCCACTGCAAAGGTAACCCTGGCAAGGACAGCTGGCTACACTCTCACGGACAAAGAGTTGGAAGGGAAACATGATAACAAGGCAAAGCAGAGGCCTCACCAACCAAGACCTTGTCTCATAATTGCTGACTGGGGTAAACAAGGCAAGACTTTGACCAGTAGCCAGGTTCAAGCAAGAGTCCAGATGACCAGGCAAGCTGGTGATGAAATAGGCCTGAAATCAAGTCATGAAATCAGGGCTGGTGATTCTGGTAATCAGAATCAGACAACAGCCAGACAAGCTCCTAGTGATGCAGTCTGTAGCAGAGCTGAGATCAAGGTGAGGACACAGTCACCAGGTCAGAGCCTGGATCAACGTTTGTGGAAGAGAGTGGTTGCAACAGAGTTGGAGACAGGCATGGCTACAATATAATACTGGCAAGGATTAGGAGTTGAGGCATTAGATATGAAATGGAGCCTCATGGCTCACGATTAGAGAGTATGGATGGAGGCTCTAGGTGAGGCCAGCAGGGGCATTGAGGTACTAATTAAGGCACTAAGGCAGGGGCATTAGTCCATTCAAAACCCTGACACCTTGACTGTGGGGGGACCTTGGAGCTGTTGTCTCTCTAAGCTTCTGGGAGTGTGTCACTCAGGAGAGCAACCTTTTGCTCCTGCTGTCTCACTCTAAACTTTTGGATTCACCCAGGTATCTCAGTTTAACTGCTGAGGAAAAGTCATGCTCTAAGGATAAACTCCTAAAACCAATACTATCATCCATGTTCATAAGGAACCTCAATAATTTTAGGAACAAGGATTTTGCCTCATCAGTGAAGCTGTTTAACTCCCCCACACACATACCAGCTGCATGGTTTTCTGCATGGTATTCAGACAGACTTTCATGTGTTTAAATGTGTGCTCTCTCTCCTGTCACTGGATACCATGGATAAAAGTCTGGTGCAGTCTTCCTCATTTCCTTCCATCAGATTTATAAACATTAATGAGATTGTCTCTGAGCCTTCAATTCTTCAGTCCAAACTGTCCTCAGTATCTCCTCAGGGTCCAGAGGATTCCAGCCCCTCAATCATGTATGTGGCCCTCACATAACCAAAGACTCCCAGGTTCCTCTGCTTTTACCCATGGTGGGAAGAGATTTTTATTGTTTCACACTGCCTCAGAAATGTCTTCTTCTGTCTTTCCATTCACAGAGAAGAAGTCTGAGAATCCAGCTGCAAGTCCAGGTAAGAAGCTGTTTCCTGTTTGGCTGAGGCCTCAGTATGAATTTATATGCTCTAGGAGATGGGCAGGAGGGTGTGCTGGGGGAGTGCAGAGCTCTGTGTAAAAGTCATATCCTGCATGGGCTGTAGAAGAGTCTGAGTTGATAAATCAGCTGAAAAGTGATTGTCCAGCTCTTCATTCTTGGGTAACCTTTCAGAGCTCATACATCTCCCATTTTCACTGGGCTGGGATGTCTCAGGGACTCAGCACAGACAAGGTGCAATGAAGCCCTGTGCTCATCACCCAGACTGAGGGACGGAGCACTCTTTTACCTCCTTTATTGGGGATCTAAGACCATGACTGTGGAGCTGTTGTCCCCAACTCCAAGAGCACTCTTTTGAAAGGAAACTTTGCTTTAGGAGTGATGAACCAATAGGTGCAGAGGCAGAGAGTCAGGAGATACAGCTGAACTGCCTCTGCCATCAGCCAACAAGATGATCTTAAGAGTCTCTTCTAACCTAAATGATTCTATGATCACCTAAATTATAAGTCTCTTCAATTCCCTGTGCTTGGTTTCTTCTCTTATGTATTGCCATGTGTACTTAACACTGGATTTTAGGGCCATGGCTTGTCATCAGGAGAGCCTTTTCCCATTCATGACCTCAAAGTACTGGAGCTCATCAACTTTGACTTCCTAGGATAGATGAGAGCAAAGCCACATACAAACTAAAGGGGAAGGACCATGTCAGAGCACAGCCACCACCCTTAGGCAGCTGTAAAGAAGTATAAAATTAAACATGCAGAATCCCTACAAAGCTGGATTTTTTTCATCTCTCCATCTGGTTGTGATAGTAGTCACTGGATTCACAAGATCCATAGTGTGTCTAAGTGATGTGAATACACACTGATTCCTTTTCTGGCTTTGCTGACCACTGGGCAGGTGTGACAATTCACAGCTAGGCTTTCATCTTTGTTTCTAAAGGCATGGTTTGTACTAGCACACCAAGTGATACTACCCTGGAGGAACTTGTGACACTGGCTAGCACTCTGAGTGAACAAGCCCAACCTGACCCCCTCTCGTTTCCAGTCAGAGTGGACAAATCAGGGCTTTGAAGAAACACTATTTTGTGAGATAGTTGGCCCTAAAATTCAAGTCTTGGAGACAGAGTGGTAGAAAGGCTTGCTCAGTCTAGTCTTCACCCTTGCAGAGGATAGATGTTTTGGTGTTTTAGGGTTGACAGAATGACAAATCTACGCAGTGTCTGGAAGCCTGGGGACATTGTCAGTTACCTTCCTCCCTCAGTCTGGGACTCTTCTCACCAAGATGAGTCAGCTCCGGGTTGTTCTTCCACAAGCTTCAGGAATGGGAAGGAAGAGCTTTGGCAGGAGTGTTGTTTTCCGGCCTTGCCACATGGTGTCACCAACAGCCCATCCGCTCTTCAGCACATGACACGTCTGCTTGGATCTGGCAGTGATGTAACGCCAAGGACTGGACCGATGGGCTGCAAGCTGCCATCAGGACGGCTGGCTGGTTTTTATTTCCAGTCCTCTGTGATCTCCCTGCCAGCTTGATTTCTCTCACTCTCGTTTTTCCTTCTGCTGCACTGTCTCCCATTACAGTTGTCTGCTATCAGTCGGACAGGGATGAGCTTCGTCGCCGGGTCATCCAGTGGCTGGAAGCTGAGATTATCCCAGATGGATGGTTCTCCAAGGGCAGTAACTACAGTGAAGTCCTGGACAAATATTTCAAGGCAAGTAGAGCAGCACCTTCCTCAGAGTCCAGACAACATTTCTTGCCCTATCACCCTATAGCTGCTGTGCCCCCAGCTGAGAGGCTTCAGTATGTGGTGTGCCTGTCAAACTGGGGACCAGAGGGTCTGATAAATCCTACAGCCTGATGTGTTATGGGCTGCCTGCAGCAGCCACTGACTGAGCCGCTGACACAGCTAGTGACAACCAGATGTGGAGCACCTCGGGCTCCTGGTGTCTGACCTGCCCTGGGGAAAAGGAGGAGGGCAAGCCACATGTGCCTGTAGCAGAGTAGAGAACTAATCTCAAGGGTAAAAAGCCAGAGGAATAAAGGTTAAAGTGCTGGAAACGCAGGAAACTGTGGCAGGTGCTGCTGATCCTTTGTTCCAGATAGTCCCAAGGTCATGCTGGGATGGGTATAGCGGACACTTGGGGGCTTCAAGGAATATGTCCCAGTTGTGGCTGAGAGCTGGCAGTTCCCCAGTACTTTGCAGAGTGAAAAGAGCTGCTTGAGTCTTGGGTCGTGCAATAGTCCTGTTCATCCCTCCTTCCTGTCAGTCTGTCCCTCAGCCCATCCATGCAGATCCCAAGCTTCTCCCATGCTCCTGCCACATGCACTGCTGTGTCCCTCCCACTCACGCCTGGCTCCTAACAGAGACTTCAAAGCATTCAGGATGGAGCTGGAGGAGCAGGTGGGGAAGAGGGGAGAGCATTTAAATCATGAGCTGTTGACAGCAAGAGATTAATGGTGCCTGACAGGGGTTAGCACTGCAAGCAAATTTGCCAGTGCAATGGCACCCCCTGGTGAGACTGAGGAGCTCATCCCCTCACTCCACAGAGCATCCTCACATATGCAGCTTTTAATGCTGCTCTGTCTGTGGAAGTCCACTGCCCTGGGCACTCCTGTCAGTGCCTGCCGGCACCCAAAAGAGGCAATGTCATGTGTGTCCTGTGTCAGTCCCTCTCCCTGCAAATGTGTTGTCCCCAGCCACTTTTGCAGGGTCTCCCAAGGTCATGGGCTTTGCTGAAATGCATGAGCCAGGCACAGGCTTGTTCCACTGTCACCATACAAGCCATTCACACCTGCTGTCCCCACGCCTGTCAACGTGCTGGTGAGATCCTGAGGCTGCAGCTCAGAGGCAGGCAGCCTCACATTCTCTTTACTGTCCCACTTTTTCTGGAGCACTGATTCCAGCCACTGGGTGAGAGTTCTTATGGCAAAGAAATACCTCTGCTTGTACCAAAGGAAGAATTTCCATGGCCAAGGTCAAAGGTATGAGATTCATTACGTCTGAGTGCTGGGTCCTGCATTTGGGTCACAACAATCCAGGCGGCGCTACAGGCTGGAGAAAGAGTGGCTTCCAAGGGAGGTGGTGGAGTCACCATCCCTGGAAGGGTTCAAGAAACAACTGGATGTGGCACTTGGTGCTGTGGTTTCATTGATAACATGGTGTTCAATCAGAGGTTGGACTCAATCATCTTGGAGGTCCTCTCCAACGTTAATGATTCTGTGATTCTCTGTCAGGTGGTAATCCACCTTTTCAACTACCTTTTTCTTAAAGCTTTGAAATGTTTTTAAAGCAGAATTCAAAGTTTGGAACAATTTGGGACAAATCAAGGCAAAGCAAACTAAATGGCTTCAAACACACAGAAATTTGTGTCAGCCCTGAGCATCTGCTGTCACTGGAGGAATTCTGTCATGCCAAGCTGTGGGGCTCTTCATGCCCTGCATTCCTGCAAGTGGCCTGATTCCTGTCCTGCATGTAGGAAACACTGGAAGCATAGCTGACAAAAAGCTTTTCCCTTTTCTCCTTGATTGGGAGATTTGTAGATGTGTTATTAAGCTATTTACCTCCTGGAAGCCTGACTTGTGGGTCTCACTGGGATGTGCTTTGTTTGTCAGACAGACAATGACCTTGAAGGACATTATTTCAAGAGAAGCAAGGCAGTAGTGGGAAGCTCCTCCATTTTGGAGGATGTCTGTGGGAATGCCTTAATGCAGACCATAGCTTTAAAAGGCAAGAAAACTTACTTAACAGTCTGGGTCATTAAGAGAACTGTAGTAATTTTTACAAAAAAAAGCAGGACAAGAGGCTTCAAAGTATAGTGGAAGTTGACAAGTGGAGCAGTTATGCAGGATAGTTTCCCTAGCCCTAGATGTTTCTCCTGAAATACATAAAGGTAACAACAGGCAGTGTCTATTCAAGCATTCCTGAAAGCACTACACAAGGAGCCACAGCGACCTGCCCCAATCACACAGCAAAAATGAGGTGGCAGCAGTCTGTGTGCAGGATTAATTTTCCACTCACAGACATGCAGCTGTCTCTGAGAGGGCACAGCAGTTCCTGCTAAGTGCCCAGCACTGCCATGTCACATCTCCAAACAGGAAAGCAAAATGCAATCACTTCTTTGGGAGTACAGCCAGGATTTTGGGGCTAAAAATGCTGCTCTTCAGTGCCAGGAGTCTTGTCAGGACCTTAAGAAGTTGATGGTGAGGTGTTGTGCAATTGCATTAAATTTTTCCCTGGTATCAGCAGAAAGTTGCTTCCTGTGATTTTTCCCTTTTTTCGCTGTCACAGTCCAAGCACAGCTTTGGATTTATACATATTGGAAAGCTGACACCTCCTCGAATGCAGCTGGTCTGCTTTAAGGCAGGAGGTATATAAGAAAGCTAAGAGCTGGCTAAAACACAGAGAAGAAATAGGGTTAGAGCCATAAATCAAGCAGCAGGTGGTGAATGAGAGGCAGTGTAGCTTATCTGTGAGAACAAGGCTAGGATCATATCTCTCTCATTCTGAGGCTAATGTGGATATGTTGTTTTTCTCTGAGCCTCTTTCTTTGTGAAAAACAGGCATAATGGAACTTGTATCACTAAAGCTTCAAAATGCTATGTACGTATGGAAGAGGAAGAAGGAAAGGGTACTTTGAATTGATAAATTAGAGCCTCTCACATCTTCCCACCTTCCCATACAGAGCTTTGATGATGGTGATTCTCGCTTGGACTCCACTGAATTCCTGAAGTTTGTGGAGCAGAATGAGACTGCCATCAACATCACCACCTACATGGACCAGGAGACCAACAAGTTGCTCAGGTGGGCAGTGGACAGGATGCCAGAGGGAAGGCCAGGGGGGAAGATGTGGTAGAATGGAACATGGAAATTCACTCATGGTAAATATCAGTTAGAGCTTGCACTGACAGGGTTAACTGTGTATGAAGTGGCTTCTTACTTAAATAGGTTCAAACACAAGAGGAGCAGTCCCATCTCTACCTTTCATGTTAGGCACGTATTCCCACGCTCTTTTACCTTAAAACTAGCACTTGTGCAGCCAGAAGGGAGCTGGGTAACAGATTTGTCATCTTCTTTCTATTTCCTAATGAATTAGCTTTCCTGGGCACTCCCCTCACATTTTGCCTAATAGCTAGATCCAGTGCAAGGGAGATGGTGGGAAAACACTGTTCGTACACAGCCTACAATCTGAGAGGTTTCCCTCTTTTTTTGTCTGCCACTGTGTGAGAAAAGGCTGCTAGTGGTTATGCTGTGCTTGCATCTCTATGTGTGTGACATTATGTAGATGTGAACAAATGTGGATATCCCATTCCTGCTGTTCTGAATGTCAAACTTGCCTAGAAAGGCTGACCTGGAAATACAGACTAGGTAGAGTAAAAGAATAAAAAGGTATTTATTGAAAGGATATAGCTTAGGCCATGCAAGAATCCCTTGGGGCTACACCCAAGCAATCCAGCAATGGTCCCAAAATGGACCACACATTTTAGAAACTCACACTTTTATAAGCTCTGGTCCATTATCATATTGGAGTTAATTGTCCAATTACAGCTTCAGGTTATAAAGCTCCGTCCTCTTTGTTCTTTCTCTCTTCTTCACCATTGTTTACACTCTTGGGCCTAAAATTTTACCTTGGTCCCCAGCTAGAAAGGAATTGTTTTGTCTGTCTACCTTGTGAAGAGAGCTTACCAACCCTTAATATGAAACCCAGAACTACACATCAAAACAGCACAGAGTCCAAAAAATACAAAGGCTAAAACTTAAAGCATCACCCCCACTGTCCAGCCTGTTGCCAGACAGAGAATATTTCATGACTGTTTTTCTTTTTTCTGTATCTCGTGAGCTTTCCTTAAAGAAGCCACTTCTGCCAGACATCTTGGAACATCTTGGAGTCTCCCTAGTTATTACTGTTTTTACTCGCCTGCACTCTGAAGACAGTAGAGCAGGGACTGGCCTAGCACAGCTCTGTGCAGAACAAGCTTCTGTGTTTCCTTTCAGGGGACTCTGCGTAGATGCCCTCATCGAGCTGTCAGATGAAAATGCTGACTGGAAGCTCAGCTTCAATGAATTTCTCAAGTGCCTCAGCCCATCCTTCAACCCACCAGAGAAAAGTAGGAACTCCTCCCTTATCTTGGGGAACAAGAGGGATCCTGGGTAGAAAAGAGATCAGCTTCAAGCCAGACATCGGGTGCTGTATCTCCACTGCCAGAGATAATTTTAATATATGCATGCCTCTCATCCAACAGCACTCTTTGTCCCTTCATTGCTGAAAGTACTGCTTTTACTGTCCCAGAGCTCCTGCGGCTCTTGTGGTGAGGAAGGTTTGGATTTTAGAAGCAAGGACATAGGTTGAGTGGGTATATTATGGTAACGTCAAGGCATGCAGAGGTCAATCGTGAGGAGTTCATGGCTGGATAATGTAGGAAAGTCGGACCAAACCAAAGTCCTGCTATGCTCTCCCTTTCACACAGACAGCCTCCCTGATGACTATCTCAAAGTTCACTATTCTTTCAAATAATTTCCCCAGCTTATCCACACCTGGATAAGAATAACCCAAGCTTTCATTTCAGGGGTTCTTTTCTTTGTATAACAGATAAAGAAATTCAAACAAATTCAACACTGAGATTTCATTTGGAATTGAGAAATTTAAATGTGTTCTTCTGAGGAAGAAAAACAAAATGGTTTGACTTTCCCAAATTATATTTTGATTTCATTCACCAAATTCAGCATGAATATTTTACTCATGAGAAAACTTCTGGTGGGTGGGGGAAGGAAGGCTTCCCCTTAAACCTCATCTTCTCTCTCAAGGCATTTCCAAAGTATGTTGTTTTTAGCCTGCTTGCTCTCTCACAAGCACTGCTCTTATTTTGTGCCTCTTCAGAGTGTGCCCTGGAAGATGAGACCTATGAGGATGGAGCAGAGACCCAGGTGGAGTGCAACCGCTGCGTCTGTGCCTGTGGGAACTGGGTGTGCACCGCAATGACGTGCGAGGGTCCGTATGCTCTCCACAAAATCACTGTGTTTGGATTTGGACAAAAGGAATTCTCACTCTCTGTCTTTTCGAAGGCAACAGCTGTCCAGGGTTCTTCTCTCTCCAGCTCTTCCTCTGCTTCTCCATGGGTGGTTTCTGCATAACCCTCACATGTTCCTTGTTGGTCAACCCTAAGGTGGTACTGTTCCAGAGGTCAGCAAGTGTGTAACTGGGCTCAGGGCAATGCTGCTGGGATTTGTAGTTTGGATTTGGTGTCATGAAAATTCAGCACTGTATCTTCCAGACCAGAGCTACTCTGCATCTAGCTGGTGCAGACCAGATAGGTCACTGGCTGCTACTGTGCGTGTAGGTGTGAGCAAGTCAGCTTTTTTGTATATGTGTCCATATCCTCACTATATCCGTGTTTATGCAATTTGTAAAAGAGGATCTTGGATCTTGTGTTGATCAAGAGGGTATATAGGAACCTTCATCCAATGCCAAGAAAGCACTTTAGCTTCTTGCCACAAAAACTGTAGAATAATGGTGATGAAGGGAGGTGGTGCTCATAGGCAGGATTGTTTGTTCCTCCTTTGGAAGGCCCTTAAACTGGCACAGGCATGGTACAATTGTGAGAGGTCATGGTGCAGCTGTGAACAACAACTCTCTGTTTTGCCTTCTCACAGATAGTCCAGGGTGGAATGCCACCTTTTTTCTGTATTGGCAAATGTATGGGTCCTTCCCAAGGAGCCACATCCATCCTCCCAGCATAGTGCTGTATTTTTCTGACCTTCTTCCCGATAAACCCAGTCCTTGCTGCATTTTTATATCCTTCTTCCCTAGAAACCAGGCCCTTGCAGGAGCTTTGTTTCAGTGCGGTGTGGGACCTGCCAGGAGTAAACTGGTTCAGATCTGTACTCAGTAGCTTGGGCAGAGTAGGAGAGGGGGAAATAGCAGCAGTGTGTACAGAGTTTTTCATGTTTATCTGATCTTCTGCAGCAGAGGCTTCAGGATCACCTCAGTTCAAACTTAGCTGTAGCAGCAGGAACTCACCTGAGAAAAGACAACTGTAGTATTAATAGAGCTGCCAGAGGAGCTGTGTGTAGGTGTCATAGATTAGGCAACAGAATGTTGCCTCCCCAGAAACAACCTTCAAAGTTGCCATCCAACACCTGTTCTTGCTGCCTACTTTTTTCCCTGCATCCATGATAGGAACATACAATGGGCTAACAATTCCTTGACTTTCTGCCCCTGTCAGAGCAGCAGAGGGGTTAGAGGCTATTGTTAGAGGAATAATGAAACTGAAGAATCAGATCAAACACGTCAGCAAGTTACACCTTCACTGAGCGAAACTACCTCTTCATTAGATATCAGTTATTGTACTTGGGTACCACTGAGCATTTATTCTCTACAAGAGGCCAAGATGTTTGAACTAATTATAGATGTTTCTTTTGAATAATATGCAGCCTCTTCCATGTGGCTTTATCATTAGTCACATGGGAGGGAGAGACAGGGACAGACTGCACACCCAAGTTGTGAAGTCCCAGACAGCCACAAGGCCTGTTCTCTTTCTAAGAAGCCAACCCATAACATCCTCCAGCAAAGGCTTCCTAAGTTTGAAGGATGCTGTGGCTGACCCGCCTCTCTTTGTTCTTCGTGGTTCAGCATCTGAAATTTGCATCCCCTATTTGTGAAATACTAAACTCCATTTCTGCTTCCAGGGAGGAATGAGAAGGTGCCTGCTCAGAGACACCGACCTGAGGAAGATTTGACTGAGGAGGAGATGGCCAGATATGTTCAGGAGCTGCAGAAGCATCAGGTTAGCATGGGTTTGGGAAGGTCTGCTTGCACTAAGCCTCCCCTTGCCAGATGGGTTTCTTCTATTTCTGTCACTTGGAGACTTCTGGTAGAAAGGGGAACAGAGTAAATCTCTTGCCTATGGGGACAAATCAGGTGTGGGGCTTTCAGATATAAGCCAGTGTTGGCACTGCCTGTGGATGGACCAAGACTTCAGACCAATGCCTATGTGAGTGCAGAGCTTCACTTCTGTGCTCTCTTTCTCTAGGAGACGGCTGAGAAGACCAAGAGAATGAGCACCAAGGAGATGTAAGGGGCCTCCACAGCGGAGGAGCCCAGGAGGATGGGCCCAACCTGCCAGCCTGTCCTCCAGTGCTGATCTCAGTACAAGTGCACAAGTGTCTGCTACAGTTGCCCAGTCACAGATATTTACATGTATAGCGATGGGTTATTTGTTTTGTAATACACAAAGAACAGGGCCAGGAAAGGGGAGCAGAGCCCACCTGTTCAGGGAGCTTCATTGCTGGGACCTTGGAAGGCTGGGAGGGACTTAAAGCAGCCTTTGGGACCCTTCCCCAGAGCAGACAGCTGCTCCCTTCAAGAACTAACACGGATTTCTTGTTCCCCGGGATCTGGGGAAAGGATGGAGGTCAATGCTGGATAGAAAAGGGGGTCTTCAGTCAATACAATTGTCAGCACTAGCCTTGGCTGCAAAAATACAGGCCTGGCTGTTTTGTGGCTGAACACACATGCTGCACGGCATCATTATCCAAGGACCTTACCCTATGCTTCAAGCTCCTCAAAGCTGGTCAGCCTGTGTGACACCTGGGAGTCATGGTGCCACGCTGCTGGCATGAGTCCAGCACATTCCTCCTTGCTTTCCACCAGACTGTCCCCAGCAGCTCCTCCAGTACATTGTGGGCTCCAACACAACATGGTTCCTTTTGACCTCATCTCACTCTTACTCTCCCTGCCCCCTCCTTAGAGGTGCTATCATATTTTTTTTCTTATCACATTCACATGCTGACTTCCTTTTTTTATCTTTTGTTTTGGGTTTTTTATTATTTTAATTCCTATGGTAGTGATTCAGCTTTTGTATGTTTTGTAGCTCTAGATCTTTCAAGAAAACCCAGTGTGTGGGTTTTTGTTGTTGACAGTGCTGTAATGCCCATGCACAGTTTGTATCGCACTGTGCTCAGCTGCCACAGACACCACAGGCAAATTGTGAGCCTTGCACTACAGGGTATTTCCCAGCTGGGGATGGCAGTGTCCCTAGTGGGAAGAAGAAACAGGGCTGGATGTAATTAATTTCACCAGACCCAGATTGCCACTGCAGCTCTCTAGCTCTTGCTCTCTTAGCTAGCATTGACCATGTGCTCCAAGTCTGTGCTCGTGCCTCTCTAAATTGCTAAAAGCAATCTATAGACAGAGCGGTCAGACAATCCCATTAGTACAGTATCTTAAAAAGCTTAACTATGTAGAAAACCATTTAGTTGTGCTGTTGGCATCGTTTTGGGCCTTTCATCCTCCTCTGGGGTGAGACAGCAGCATTATTCTTTGATTCTAGGTATGAGTTTGGAGTCAGGGCTGAAAGCCTCATTACGGACGCATTTCTCAATGTCATTGATCAGACCATCTTTGACCACTCTCACATTCCTTCATGGGTCAGTTTCATCCCACATGTTGCTCAGAGCACTGGTCCTAGATGTAAATGAAATGCTGTTTTGTTGATAGTCAGCTCTGTAGCCTGAAGCCCAGCTGATTTTCTTATTGCAGTTGTCAAATGTACTTCATGCACACCTGACCATCCGTGTTTCCTTCATGCCTGTGCTGTGCTTCACAAGCAGTTGCACGTGCCCTGATTGACTGCTTGTTACTTCCATCTTTCTGTTCGTAAGCAACCTCAGGAGTTGTTCTTCTGTATCTTGCAGTCCCCATTGCTTACTCCAGCAAAATTCCACTTGCATCTGCAAAAGCATGTCTGGTTCAAGTGAAGATCAGCAAGACTTTTGTTCCAACCTTCCCCTTTCTGCAGAGTGCTTTCTTTGGAGAAGAGGAATGAGGTGGTACCTAGAAGTAGAGGAAAAGAAGAAAGCTTGGTCCCTCCTGTGCTCTTTCCCATGAGCCAGATGTGTTAAAGTCTGTCTGGTCTTTGAGCTGTTTTCTTCATGTGAAGCCAGAGGACTTTCTTTGACTTTGGCATAGTGCCACTTTTTCAGAGAGAACTATAATGTACCCTTGCCATGGAGGTTTTGGCATCATAAATACAGAAGGAAACTGTGGTTTTTTTTTCTCATGAGGGCCAGGATTTGAGCAGCTGTCACCTGTGAAGGTGAGAGGAATGAGTCCATATGAGCTGAGGGTAATGTGGACAATGCTACACTGGGACAGAGTCATTGTTTGTGCTCTGGTGGCACTGGAAGAAGTGCTTGGTGAAATAGGAGCACCCATTAGACATAGGCTTGCTCCTTCCCAAGAGTATGAGCAAAAGGGCTTCAGTGCTGGATCTGGAGTCACAGGAACATTGTTAATAAGTGTTTTGCTTTATTCCAGCCTTGCTCTAAAAGGTAGTTAGTGCCTCCCAGATCACTTCCTTCCAGCTTGGATTGTTAAAGTGCCTTAGAGAAAACACAACAGCTTGCCTTAAAGGCTTTACCTGGACCGGGATAACATCTTGTGCAGTCAGGAGTATCTCCAGCTGTGAAAACCAGAGCGTATGCAGGAAGGGGAGGTGAATGCACAGCTTCAGGGCTGCTGTAGGCTGCATTGTGATGTGTTCTCTGTCCCCTCCTGCCTGCTGTGGCTGTGCAGCCATGTGGATGGGAGTGGCTGCTGGGGCAGCCAGAGACATGTGCTGGCAGCTGAGGTTTACAGAGCTTGCTCTTGCACTGAAGGCGGAGGGACAGGCTGTGGTCTGCAGCAAGCTGAGCTCTCTGAGAAGCCATACCACAGATCCCGAGGTAGCCTTGGGCAGCAGGCTGGGAGTGCAGCAATAGTGCCTCTGGAAAGGGCTGCTGCCTGTGGAGCCTCTTCCTCCTTGTGCCCCCACAAAGGGACTGGTGGAAAGCGAGGCCCATTCTAAGGGCAACAGTTCTCAAAGGGGACCAAATATCTCAGCTCCCTGCACAGAGGGGAAGGGCAGCCCAGACTGAGCAATGCTCAGGCTTCTGCAGGCTGGTCAGTCACTAAATCCTGCAGGGTGACCTGGCTGCTGGGGAAGGAAGTGCTGAATTTCAGCTATTGCCCTCTGGGACGATTGCTGTACAGACTACAAGGGGCAGGGAACTTTTTTTGTTTTGTTTTGTTTTTCCCAAAAAAACAAATTTAAGCAACAAACAAAAAATTCCCACTCTTCCCCCTATATTCCCTCCTGTATGTGTGTCAAATTTATCAGTATTCTGTAGGTTTCCTTAGTGCACTTATTTTACTTGATTTTGTAATTTTTTAAAGCAGGGGGGTTTGGATATTACTGCCAAATAAATGAAACAAAATTTAAAAAATAATCCTTGTTTGGTTTATTTTTCACAAGCCACACAACTTGTTTTCAAAACAACCCCATCTGTCTTTGCACATTCATACACAGATCTCAGTGTGTTGAATAAATATGAGATGTGATTGTTTCTGTTTTATAGCTGAGGAATCAGGTGGAAAGAACCCATAAGCAAGTAAAAACAATAACTAAAGGCCTTGAAAATGTGACTGAATGGTGAAATAGCTTTCACTGGTGTTGTATGACAGGAGGAAGTGTCCTACAATTCATCTCCCCTGTAAGTGTGATGCCATTGTTGTGAGTGCTTCTGTGCAGATAATGGTCTGACAGAAGAGAAAGCTGCCTTGCTTTGTTCCACTTGATGTGCTCCTTCCAAAGCTGCTCAAAAAAGTCCCCAAACAACTCACAAACATTGGCTCTTCCATGTTATTTTTCACACTAAACGGGCTCTTTAGCAGGTACCGGCTGCTGCACATGCAGTCTTTTCTGTGGCATTCCCTGCCTATTCACTGCTCAACTGCAAAGGGAAGGCTGCTTTATTAGTGCAATTTCTACTGCAAGAATTTCCCAGGGTTTTAAGAAGAAATTAATGGAAGTGGCAGCTACAAATTTAGCTAGGTGACACTACAAATTAGCCTTGTACTCCATGCGTATTTACTGATGCAAAGTGGTTTTGAGGTGGGAGAGAGGAAAAGAAAAAAATTCTGTTGCCTGCTGCTTGTAAAGGCCTGGGAAAAGCTCTGACCTGTTTATGCAGTTAAGCACATCTGAGGATCAAATTGCTGCACAATAGTTACATACCCTTAATCACAATTCTCCAATGCTGTTAAGCTTCAGGTTGAGAAATAGGCTATTTAAGTTGTTGATCAAGACTCTGAACTGTATTTGTAAGGTATTTATTAACTTTAGTTCTGAAGACAGGAGCAGACTGATCTGTAATAAGACTTGGTTCCTGAACCATGTCACAAGACACCTTGAGGAGAACCAGGTTTAAAGCACTACAGAAGACAAGAGAAAAATCCAGATAAGCTCACTCTTATGCTTACACAAACTCTCCCAAAACTGTCCTGGAACGGCACAATGTTTATAGAGTGGGGAAAATTATGCTGAAAAGAAGTTAACAATACTGGTGAAATGTCTATCTCTGGGTTCACATCAGGGCTTATATTTGTGAATCCACAGATTCTTGGAAAACAAATTAAACAAGTCCAATGGAAACTGGACTGTTCATTCCTACCTACTATGGCACACTTTCTTGAGGGCTGGGCATAGCCCTGACAACTTTCTCCTCTCAGCAACAGGAGCTGTCACATCAAAATATGTGTAGTGGTAAAATCGAGAGTTCAGAAGAGCACCAAAGGAAGGACAAGTGGACCATGGGTTTCATCCACAGTACTCTGGACACCTTTGAAGTCAGCACTGTTGCTACTTCACATGTTTTAAACTTTTGGGTGTTACACGCAAACTGTGATTTTGTTTGTGTTTCTTCCAGTCTAAGATGACAGAGACTTTTGTGTACATTAAAGTGTTTTGAGCAGGTGGGAGGTTGCTATTCCCTTCTTTTTGGCTTCTCTATGCATCACAAGGAAGCAAGTCTGCTTCTTAAGCTTGGACTCAGTCGAGGCAAAGGTTCCCTTGGATTGTGAATCTTCTCATTGTTATCACATGCAGCTGCTGCTTCTTCTGATGGATTACTGACTACACTGGTGTTAACCAGTGTTCAAAGAGCAATGACCTGCAATGATGGATCCTGACTTGCCTGTTTGTATATGTATGGTACAACAGGGGTCAGGTCCATGTCGATCAGTGACCAGCCTTAGACTGCTTCCCCTGACGGACCTGCATGTTACGGATTAACTCCTGCCAATGCCCCGGCTCACGACCAAAGCTGTATTTTCACATCCAGGCAAGGACATGCACTGAGGTACTTCTGCGAGTACCTTCGTTTTGGAGCTCCACGGCAGCAGCTCATACAACTACAGAATGTTTTGGGTTGGAAGGAACCTCTGAGATCGCTCAGTTCCAACCTCCCTGTTCTGCAGGGACCAAAGCAGATCAACCCTTGGACAAAGCACCCGTTGACCAGGGATGCTGGGCTAAGCCCTCACACCAGTTGCCACAACGGAGAGGCCGTGGGGCACACGGGCTCAGGCAGCACCTCTCCTTCGGGCTCCGAGGATGACCAAAAGGGGCAGAGAAAGGGTATGGTTTCATTTTACATTTAGCAGCTCTGGTGTCCCGAGCTTGGTGTAAAACACTTGGCAGGGAGCAGCAGGCATTTCCAGCCGGCAGTTCCGCATCGGCGCGGCGGGCCAAGTCCGCCTTGTGCGGACTGTGGCGGTAGCCGGGCTAGAGCAGCGGGGCCCGGGCAGCCGCGGTCCCGGGGCAGCCACCGCTGAAGGCCATGTCCTGCCCCGCCTGCGCGCCGCCCTCCCGTGCTCGTTCCGGGGCCGCCGAACTCTCCTTCTCCCTCCACCACCCACCCGCAGGGGCCCCGCAACCTGCATAGGAGCGCTCGTCTCTCTGCGGCCGCTGCGGCCTCGGCCGGCGGCGCGCCCGGGATCGAGCATGACGCGGGAGGGGGAGGTGGGGGTGGTGCAGGTTCCGGGGCGGGGCGAGACGCGGAAGCCCCCGGGGTGACGCGCGC
>VXBU01004756.1:90990-121003 GCA_013400315.1 Bombycilla garrulus | reverse complement strand
GCTCGCTGCCCAAAGGGCTGGGGCAGGCGCCGCTCGCCCGCTCCCTCCGCGTCCTCAACCTCAGTGGGAACCGCTTCTCCGAGGTGCCGCCCGAGCTGCTGCAGCTCCGCGGGCTGCGCAGCCTCAGCCTCGGCGGCAACCGCCTCCACAGCATCCCGCCCGACATCCAGGAGCTCCAGAGGTGAGGGACGGGCCCCGCGGGAACAGGGACAGCCTCGGCAGGCCCGGCCGGGGGTTCCTCAACTCTCCCCCTCGGGGGGTCAGTTCTCTCCAGCCTCAGGTGTCTCCAAGCACTCCTGCCGCTAACGTGGCTCTTCCTCTTCGTCATGTTGAGTTGCCAAAACTCCAGGACGTTTTTTTACCTCATCCACACACATATATACATATGTATGTATAAAAGTATCTAAAGGGTGGGTGTTGAGGATGAAGGCAGGCTCTTCTTGGTGTTGCTATGCAATAGGACAAGAGGCAGCAGGCAGAAAATGGTGATGCACAGGGAAGTTCCTCCTCAATATGAGGGAGAACTTTACTGTGGGGATGACCAAACACTGGAACAGGTTGCGCAGAGTGGTTGTGGAGTCTCCCTCACTGAAGGTGTTCCAGTGAACACAATTGTTTTCCGTGTGCTCTAGGGTGATCCTGCATGGGCAGGGAGGTTGGAACACATGACCTGCTGTGGTCCCTTCTGGCCCAGCCGGTCCTGTGTATTTTTCAGATGAAGATGGGCCTTCTGTGCCCACAAAGTGGGTGGCTCTTGGCACTGCCAAGTCCCTGGGCTGCCTTGGTGCAGGGGTGCTCTCCTGGCCATGGTTGTGTTTGGTGGGAGTGTTGGCATGAGGACGGCTGTCCGTGGTTTTCCTCTCATGCACATCTCTGGGTGGCAGTGAGATAAGCCCCATGTGTCCTGCAGCTCATGGCTGCCCGATGGGTTGCTCAGGGGGATAAAGATGCATTTGTGGCTCACACAAACAACAGGGCCTTTCTGTCCATACAGTTGCAATCTCACTGGGGGCTTGCTGTCGTGGATGGAGTTTTGTGGTGTTTCTCTCAACCCATCAACTCGTGTAGATCTGACAGATACTGACAGACCCGGAGCATGGAGCCCCATGGTGGGCTCGGGTGGCACATCTGCCTCTGGGGCTGCATCCAGCCACTGCAGACCAGTCAGACAGAAACTTGTGGCTGAATCACAGTAACGAGGTGGGAGTAGGCCTTAGACAGCACTTGGTATTGACTGCCTGCATTGGCCTGGGCTGGGTGCTCCTGAAACCCAGTGTCCTTCTGGGCAAGCAGGATGCTTGTTGTGGCTTAAGTGATGCAGGCACCTCAGTATGTTCTTGCTGGATTCCCAAGCCTCAGGCTGGCCTCTGTGTGGCCCTCTGCTAAGGCTTTGTTTGCTTCAGGTCTTTGCCAAGGGACTTGCCAGAGGCAGCCTCTTTTATGCAGATTCCAGCACCCTTGACCCTAAATACCTGAATTCACTCTGATGGCTCAACAGAGCTGCTTCCAGTGGAAGCATAGGATGTTCTATATGAAGTGATGTCTCCCATGGGTGTAGGGGGGAGGTACCAGACCTGTTTGAGTGCTGTTGGGTTTTGTCTGCTACAGTATAATAGAATTGGGTTTGTGGCTTTTGTCCAGGTGGCATAGCATGCACCTGTTAAGGATTTGAAGCAATTCTCTCCAGTTCTCTCCAGCTTTGGATTAAGCTCTCTAGGCTGAGAGATGCTGTGAGACATTTTGAGTGATGGAGAATGCCCATATCCTTCTTGGCAGACTTGTGATACATCCTGGGTTGGGGCTGTCATGAGGAAGAGGAAGCTCAGCTCTTTTTCTGTCTGAGGACAGATGCTTCAGAGATGAAAAAGGAAATGAGGCAAGGGAGAGGAGGCTAATGGAGGAGGGCAGTTGCATGAGGGAGATAATCCACATTGTCTACACAGCATGTCTATTGCATCCAGGATGTGGTTGGGATCTGATTGTTGCTCCCACCTCTGAGTCAGAGGCTCCCTGCTGCTGTGGGTTGTAGGTTTTTCCTCTCTCTTTTCTTCTTTTTTTTTTTTTCTTTTTCCCAAGAAAACAAATCTCAGCCTTGCTTTTCTTCTGTGATGTCCCCAGGAAGATACTGGGCTGCTTAGACATGGTGCCCCAACAGGCTATGACCTATGCTCCACACTGCACCTCTGTCACTCTGCTTCAGTCCTCTGACCTGCCCTGAAGCAGGGCTCTTTTTTGTCCTGTCCTGCAGCTTTTCTTGGACCGGTCATGCTCAGGCCCCCAGAAGGAGAAGTGTGAGAGAGCAAATGCAGACAAAGCTGTTGTTGAACTGTCTGTTCATCACTGTACAGTGACGTGTCAGGTGGAAAAGTTACACTTAGACACAGCTTCTGTCTGCTGCCCACGTCACCACTGCTACCTCATGTAACTCTTGCTAACATGTCAACATAATATAATTGAACTTTAGCTCAAGATAGCAAATCTGTGCCCCACCAGGATTGTCAGCTTCTTTACCACTCTGCTGTCAGTGACTTCTGTATCTGGGACTGCTTAAGTAATGAAAGGGAGCTACACATGGCTTTGCCAGTGCTGGGAGAAAACAGCACTTTATAATGTGTTCTTCCTCCAGAGAGAATCCTGAATCTGTTCATTGTGACCCAAATAACTGGTGACCCTTGCCAAAAACACAGAAAGTACATTCTGGAGAGAAACTGCTGGCAGACTCTGCTCATACCTGCTGACAAGAGAGGTGTCCTCAGTGTGAGTGTGCTTGTTGTGGAAGTGGGGAAAATGAGCCTGAGCAAGGACAGAGTAGAGCCAGCTGTTACAGCACAGCAATTTAGAGACCTCTGTTAGTTTCTGAGCTCTAGAAGTTGGAGGTGGGACCTGGTGTTGTGGCTTCTGTTAACCTCACAGCTCAATCTGCAAATGGCAGTCCTGCTGTTGCTGACAGGCCAAGACCTTGAGCTTCTTCAGTGTGCAATATCTCATAAAAAGAATTTTTTCTTTTATCTTAGGGGCTCTGAGACCACAGGGGAATGCAGGCAGCACTCTTGCTGATCAAGTTCCTCCTGCTGCTACTAGAGTTCCTGAGACCAGCAGTTCTCCTATTCCTGTGACCCTGGCAGCTTCCCATTTGCTCCAGTCACTGGTTATAGAACAGACTGGAGTTGCAGAAATCTAGAAATGCTACTTAGATTTCCAGGGAATGTCTGAGCTGTGATGAGATTTAAAAAAAAAAATACTCTAGATAACTATGCTTCATGTCTTTCCTCTGCACCCTATAGTTTTCTGTTCTAGTTTTTGAAGGGACACATGTCAGTTTTAGTGAAGGCCAGGAATATAGCAGGTAAAGAGTCTGGTTATGTGGTAAAGTTGAAAGTATAAAAAGCTGATGGGTCTGAGCTGCTGAAGGAGAAGGAACATGCTGGTGACTGCTAATGCAGAGGTCCTGGAATGGGAGGTATGTGCCATGTGTTGATACTCGCAGGAAGATAATCAATCCAGCACTTCTCACAAGCTGTATTTGGGTCAGGCGTATTGTGCAGAAACTATTCCCTGGCGTGTTCCTGGTGACATGGCAAGTTAATGGGCTTGGTGATAAGAACCACGGCCAGTCCTGCTGCTGTTGTGTCTTGCTCCTCCTGGCTTCTGCCATCTGCCCTGTTCTTGCCCTCACAAATGTTTTGTGTGTGAGTGAGTGCTGTTCCTGGTTTTTGGTTATCCCCTAGGCTGTTGTGGAAGGAACACCAATGTGCTTAAAGCTTCCTTTGCATTGCTTCATAAGTGTATGATCATGATGGCTGTGGTGATGGCAGTAGGATGATGCTGATCATAGCAAGCTGGCACCAGGGATGAATAACCTTTGCTTCATGTTTTCCATTAGGAAAATTTAGTGCTCTTTCATCGTCGTTTCACTGTAAGCATTGAGCATGACCAGCAAAAGCCTCATGTGTTTCTGAGAAATGTAGATGTTGACCCTGCTGAGGGCTTTTTCTTGATCATGTTGAGGTGCCAGGTCCTTCTGTATGCCTAGCATCCCCAGCTCCTGTCAGCTGGTGTGTCAGTGCAGTGCAAGACCCGAGCATTGGCTCTTGCTGTGAAGTTAGTGTGAGGAATGCACCAGATATGTGAGAGCAACCTTCTTTGCATTGCTTTCCTGTTTGTTGCCAGATAAAATACGAGCTTAGCTTAGGCAGACACAAGTGTTTTCTTCTCTGTAGTTCTCCCTTCTGACCTTGCTGTGTTTTCAGTGGGAGATGTTACGGTCGGTCATTCTCTCTCAGACTCCATTCACAGCCCTCAGCAGCTCCTGAACTGTGATGTGCATAGAGATCCCACTACTGCATTGGTTTTGCATATCCTCCCTCTGCTGATCTAACTGGGGATGCACTGTGGGGCAAGGTGTGTTACAGCTGGTGAGCTAGAAACGTGGCCATCTACTTGTGCCCATCCTGGCACAAAATTTGTAGGGCAATTCTGGTAAAACATAGCTCTGATCTCCACAGTACATCTGTGAGTTTTGGCTTAAAAGGATGCAAGGTTTGCCCTGATCATCGTGCAGGCCTGGGGAAATGTCCTGCAAGTGTCCTGTAAAATGAATAATTCTCAAGGGCTTAGCAAAATGCAGCTGATACTTCAAGTCTCCCATGGGAATTCTGAGTTTAGTCACACTCTCATAGTGAATACTCTCATGCTTTGCAGAGCACCGGGAGCAGGCAGAGCTTGGAAAAGACCCATGTGTGTTCCTTTCCTTCTTGCTGGTATTCCACTAATAAAGCCTGGCTGTGTGAGGGCTGGGATCAAAGACCTCAGACGCCTAACTGGATTCATCCAAGGTTTGTGTAAAGGCTTAGATGCATTGAAAACCAGAGCGTTTGCTTTCATTCGTGGGTAGTTTTAAGCATGTTAGACAAGCATACACTTAAAGGACAGCTGTTAGTGTGGGAAAAAGGGCAAGCAGAGCTTTGATAAAGATAGAGCATTAGGAAATCTGCTTGCTCTCTCCCTTCTTCTTCCCTTCTTCAAACGTTTTGCAAATAGTGCTCAGACGACCGTTTGATCTTAAATTTGCGTGTCAGCAAAGGCTATGCAGTTCTCTCAGGAATTAGCAAATCGTAGAACAGGGTTAACAGGAGTGTATTGTGGGCTGCTTTGAAATTCCTCCCTTGCATGAGCCTCAAAACTGCCCTGGAAATTTCTTGCTATAAAGTTTATCTTAAAAAGACCCGGAGCTATTTCAGGCACTATTGTTGGTTTGGGGTTTTTTTGTATTACCTGTTTAGATGCATCTGTTTGATGTCAGCTGTTAAATTTTATCCGAAGAATCATCTGTGGGGAAACAGGGTGGTTTGAAAATTTGAGTATCTGCTATGCCTGAAGACATTTTCCCCTTGAAATATGACTATGGGAGTGCTGTGGTAATTGATAGGGTATTAAAAAATACCTCTAGTGCTCAGAGTGGTTCTTCTTATTTACTGAGTGTTTGGGGGCTTTTGGATTTGATTTGTGCTATATGATCAGACCTGAAAATGTGAAGGACATACTCAAGAAAGAAGGTACAGTTTCTTTGCATGTTAAATTGTGCTGCCACTCCCTGAATTGATCATAGTTGTCTGAACATTTCTCCACTCCTTTCCTAGTAGGTAAAAGTATTTCCATTGCCATCTACAGCCCAGTGGTGTGAAATACGCTGCTAGAGAGATGCTCCACACAAACGGGCTCAGTGTGCTGGCTGTGCTGAGCAGGGGGCTGCTGAGTGTGAGGCTGAAAGGGACTCTGGGCTTTTATTAGTGTTTGTCAAAACTGCTATAAGACAGGAGATAAAGTGTCAGCCCTCGTTAGTAACTCTGTCGTATGGTTGCTGGGATGTTTTCAGATTCTGTTGAGATTGATTTTGTTGGTGTTTGTCCCCTCTTGAAACTCATTCACCCAGAGTCTGTGTGGCAGGTTGGAAGTAAATCACTCATTCTAGCTTCAAAAATTGGAACTGAGCTTGTGTTTGTTTGATGATAGTTGATCTCTGGCTTTTTGAAGCTTCTGGACTTCTGAAAGTGCAGAAAAAAATGCAGTTCTACCTCTGTACACAGCAGTTCACAAGCCCTTAGCTGATTGATCAAAATGACTGTACAGATTAATGATTGTCATAAAGACTAGGTCTAAGTGTGAAAGGTTAGTTAGAAACATTCACTAAGCTCAGTGCCATCCCTGCTGTGGTCTTTGTGCAAAAACCTGGGGTGAATGTTGTGGGTTGCCTTACTGCAGGCTTTTGTGTGAAGAGGGCAGAGCTGAGCAGTGTTTTTGCTTGTCTTACCAAGCAGTAAACTGCCCTGCCCTGGGTAGGACAACTCGAGAGCCAGCATCACCTTTGCCTCCAGATACAGGCTTAGTATGAGTGTGACATGAAAATCAGGCCAGGCGCAGATGGGCTGGGAACAAACTGCGTCCCAGGACTGTGGTCAGTGCTCTTGATAAAAGGGTTGTGCCTCTTGAAAATCTTTTTCTGTGTCATGATTAGCTTTGCTCAGACAATTCTTGACACTTGAATTTGATGCAGAAATGGCTGTTGTTGATTCCTTCCCCTTGCTTAGCCAAGACTAGGCTAGATCCTTCTTCCTAGCAAATTGTACTTTGAGTTATGGGAGTTACGGATTTGTTTTCTCACTGAGCAGTGTTTCAGTGGAAGCTAAAAGAATATCTTTCCTATTTTTTAAATAAGTTTCTTTGTAGTTTCAAAACCCCTCCCTGTGTTTTTTTAATAAAATAATTATCTAATTAATACCATACATTGATGTGGAAATTCTGAATTTGCTGTACCAGACTGGGCCCCATGAGATTTTAGTCTACTGGCCCCAGAAAGGTGATTCAGAAGGTGAGTAAAAAGAAAACATTTTTTAAGAAGCATTTTGTTGCCAATGAAGGAATTATCTTATTTTGTGGTTTTTTAGTTAGAGACAGTTTGCATTCTGATGTTAGGTCTTTATATCCTTCCTGGTATGACTGATTGTTCTCATCACGGATTTTACAAAGAACAGATTTGAAGCTGTAAGAAGTTTGTAGGCAGTGTTTTTGCACACTTAGTTTGTACAGTAGGCTGCTCTTGAAACATATGGATTTTATGCCTTGAAATTAATTCCCAAAACATTTTACTGTATAACTGGTGCCCTCTTCTCCTTCCCTGGTAGGAGGTGTTTTTATGCCATGTCACTTTACAGGCATTAGTGTCCTCAAACACAAATGATGAGGAGTTAATTATTCACTTTTCCTAGGAAGTGCAAACTTGTACACATCTAAACCTTGATTAAATATTGAAATCCACATTGCTAGAATTCCCTTGCCCAACAGCTTTTGGTGTGGGCTCCAGTAGTGGTATGGAGTTAGGAATTGTATGGAATTGTATACTCAGCAGTTAAGTCCCTAGTGAGAAACAAGCAGCCTAAATCCACCTCGGGAAACAATGGAGGTTTGAAGGAGGAATTTTGGTTAAAACTCAGGGCTTTGTTAGGGGATCAAAAGTTAATTAAAAATAATCTCTCCTTGACATGGTCTCTGCACAGCAGCCTTCCTCCTACCCCCACTCCTCAACATACAGGTTGTCTGAGTAAAAGAGAGGTTAAGGTTACTTTAAAGCAGTGGCAATTGGTGGTGGTTTTTCACTGTGCACTTTGCTTGCACATTCAGAGTAACCTCCAAATGTGCTGTCCCACTTCGTCTGTAGTTACTACCTTCTATATAATCAAATTCAGTTTACAGCTTAATTTTCTGCCCACTTTGTCCAGTTTCAATTATTTAGCTTGCCTTTGACGTACTCCAAAAGTATAAGGGAATCCAGGGAAAGCTGAGCCCTGCGAGCATCTCCTGTCTTGCAGAGGTCTGTCATTCTGTCCTTTGCTGTTTGGCATGTGCATTTGTGCTGCAGAGTGACCTCTGTAGCCCAAGCAGATGGCGTTGTTGGATCTCTGGGGTTCGAGTTTCTTCCAAGAACTGAGCGAAATAGACTCTCTCTGCTGTTCTCCTGCTCCATCCCAGGGCAAGTCTCAGGAGGGAGCTTCTCTGCTCTCCACATATGCTGTTGCACAGAGTTTCAGGGCTTAGACCTTGTCTGGGTGGATCACCATGTCCCTTGGCTGCTCTGTTCCTGTGTTTCTGTGCCAGTTGTATCCATAGCATTTCTCAGTTGCTGGGGTGAGATGAAGGTGTCTCCTACTCCAAGGAAGTTATAACCTAAAGAAAGGCTGATGGAACCTGGATGGGTTCACTTTCCCTAGCCTGTGGGCAATGCTCGCTGGATCAGAGAAGGAAGGCCAAGGTGCATTGTAGTTAGGCAAACTGAGTGTGTACTGGAGATACTGAACCAGGACTGTGGGATCCAACTTTTTCAAACATGGGAAGAAATCTTGGCTGGACTGTGATTACTGAGCCTGCCAAACTGAGCCTGCCTTCGCTCCTCTTTCAGACAACATCTGAGAACAGGGAAAGAAAGCTGCTTGAGTCTATGGAATAGAGACTTTAAGCTATTATGTCAAAGAGAAATGCTTGCCAGTTTTTCTTCCTAGAAGGGCAGAGATGCACAGCAAATACTGGCTACTTCACCTGATAGAAGGCATCTAGTGCCTTTCTCTGTTCCTGTCTCCCATACACTGAGTTTTCACAGGGCATCCAGTGGTTCTTTTATTTGGGCCCAAACTGCAGTGAAACCCAGCTATGGTTTCTGGTAGCTTTGGGCTTCATGCCTTCAGAATAGTGAAAACGTCTCTCTGAGAAATTGCATGCATGTACTTGTGTGACTTAGGTGCACTCTGTGCTGTTGCAGCTGTGCTGTTGCTTTGTGAATTGTATGGGGGGGGGGGTCTGGCTGCCTCTGACTAATGCTGAAAGGTTCCAGTTAGTCATGGAGGAGTCAGATGATTCCATAAAGAGCAACTAGTGCTGGTGCAGGGCCAGTATTTCCAGGGAGAGACACTGCACTCGTGCTTCACTGCTGAAACTGAGCTCCCACTGGCTGCAACAGGATCTGTGGCAGTGCTGCAGACCCTGAGTGTGCAGGCTGCACATTCTTGGAAATAAGAGCAGGAGCTTCACATAAATGGTTGGTGTAGGAATACACAGTTGTCTGGTGCCTACCTGCAGGTATGATGGTGACTGCAGGAGTCTGGAGGTAAAATCTCAACATTACATGTTGTGAAACAGCAGCTCTGTTGTAATTTTGATGTGCAACTCAGCTTTTTTTTTTTTGTTCTCAGCAAATCATCTCAAAGGTAGTCATCTGTCAGTTTAAAAAGTTTAAGTTTTCCTTTAAGAAGTGCAGTAGCTGTAAAAACCTCGGTGTTAAAGGAAACTTGAAATTAATGAAACAATGCACTCTTTTCTCTTCTGTTTTTCAGTTTAGAGTTTCTATACCTTGGAGGAAATTTCATTACGGCAATTCCACCTGAATTAGCAAAACTGCCTTCTCTGAGGTATCTAGTTCTGTGTGACAACAAGATCCAGAGCATTCCACCTCAGCTGGCACAGTGAGTATTTATTGTCATCAGCTACCAGCTGTAATTAACTCCTTGAACCTTTTCTTCTGTGTGTGTGGATAATAGTACCTGGGAGAACCTATTTGTCCTTCAGTTTGTTCATGTGACTGGATTTGAAAAAGAAAATCCTTCGCATGGTGCACTGCAGGCACACCATGGGTATGTGATCTGGAAAACTCAATGAAAGGGTTATGTTAAAAAACCATCACCAAGATTACAGTGAATTAATAGATTTATATAGAGGACCCTGAAAAGTACCTGGGCAACTCAGAAAAGATAAATTCCTACATTAAGAAGTAAGAATGGTACTGTTTTATTAGTAATCAATGCTTGATGCATTATGCCTTTCACCCAAAACCTCTTTGTGTGTACTTTTGTCTTGTACCATCCTCTGTGTTCCCTTGGCATTCCTTACCTTAGCATCTCAGAGTTTTTATGTAATCCTACAGCAGTTCTAGTGGCTAGGTTACTGCTTTACCTCTTCATAATGGGGGGAAAGAGGACACTGCAGTTCTGTATGCGTAGCCTGAGATGGGAAATGAGGTGGGAGGTATAGCTGTAGCTCTAAAAACAACTGAATGGTAGCATGAGGTTCTCCAAGTTGGAATTTGATGGTGTAGTGGTATTATTCTTAAAGCGCAATGTCTTGTAACTGTTACAAGTTTGGGAGCAGCCCTGGATGCTGTGCTGGAGCATTGCTTTGTGCTTCCTGAAAGAGGATAGAGTCGTCCAAAAGCAAAAAAACTGCTTGTCCCCCATGCTGCTGCTGGCCTGGCCCGACCTTGCTCAGGTCTGGTGGTATCAGCGCGAGGTGGTGCAGCTGCAAGCAAGGAAAACACGGGGCTTTCCAAGGCTGGCTGCCTCCCAGCAATCATCTTTAATGCATGAAACAGAGCAGGTGACTTATTCAGAGCACTGCATGGGACTGTTCTTGATGCATGCACTGGGTGCAAGGAATAGTTATGTCCCCTGAAAGCGCTCAGTTTGTACACTTCCGTTCTACCTGTTTAGGGGTGTGTGTGGGGAATACTGAGAGGGGTAGCAGCACATTTAAGACTGTGTTTCTTTAGCAGATATTCTGGTGCTGAGACGAGTTTTCTAGTGTGTTGTGCGTGTACTGGAGTAAGAGCAGTTCTTTTAGCATGAATTTATGTTTCAAAAGGGAGAGAAGCCATAGAAAAAGAAATTGGTGGGAGCAGGGAGAGTAATTAGGTCTGCTAAATGCAGCTGTGGGGCAATTTTGCTTGCACATCTTGACAGGTTATCCATCTCCATCCTTAGGCTGCATTCCCTGCGTTCCCTTAGCCTGCACAATAACCTGCTGACTTACCTTCCCCGAGAGATCCTTAACCTGGTTCACCTGGAGGAGCTGAGCCTGCGTGGGAACCCGCTGGTGGTGCGGTTTGTGCGTGACCTGACCTACAATCCCCCGAGCCTTCAGGAGCTGGCCGGACGCACAGTTAAAACTCGCAACGTTCCCTACGCTCCCAGTGATCTCCCTGAGAGCCTTGTCCGCTACCTGAGCTTGGCCAGCAACTGCCCCAATCCTAAATGCGGGGGTAAGTTCACCTTCACAGTGCTGCTTCCTGCTCCTACCTTACGGTTTCCTTCCCCTCTGACTTGCCATGACTTTGTAAGCTCACTCAGGTTCAAAGTGTTACTTAATGCAGCCACATTCTGGCTCTGTTTCCCTGGCTCTAGGTCTCCTGGAAACTTGTCTTTAAGGAGCCTTGTTCACTTAAGAACAGTATTCAGAGTTGTAGTGCTGGTTTACTGTATTTGCATGGGAATGTAAGACAGCACTTCTGTCAGAGTCTTTGTAGCTCATCCCAGCGCTCCTCTGTGGTTTTATGATCTGAAGTTTCCGATCCATTTGCCCTGAAATAGCTCAGAGCTATTACTTAATGGACAGCAGAATTTTTGCACACACTCTTGCTGAATGGTGAGCACCATTTCTGGGTGGAAAAGAGGAGAGTGGCTCTAGTGCTTAGCAGTTAGCAACAGCAACTTGTTTAGCTCTAGCTTGGGACCATTAGCCTGTAGTTCTTGGAAGGAGAGGACTTCATAAAACAGCCTGGAATGCTTGGGCTCAATTTGGCTCAATGCTTAATCTTTAACCAGAGTAAATGATCTGCACATTCAGCATTTAGAAGATTAAGAGGGTGAAAAAATCATTAATTAGTATTTACCCTGCAGTCATAATGCAAGTTGTTATCATCTTACAGGACAATATCAAGGCATGCTCCATAAGCAAAGATGGAAGTGCTGGGAAGCTTATATTGGCAGGGAAAGAAAAGGGGGTTTTTTTAAGAGTTTTGCACAGCTTGGATAACAGTGGATTGGTTTTGTACTTTTTCACTATGCCTTATGAACTCACATAGTACTGCAGCATTGCTCTAGCGCTGCAGGAGAAAAACTTACTCCTGACCAGCTAGGACTTAAAACACTGCTGGAAACTTCTGAAAATGTCAGTGTCTAAAATCACTTGCTGTGACAGGAAGAGAACATAATTGTGTGTTACAGCAAGACTGTTGCCATGGAAAGTAGCATCCAAGCTCAGCATGGTGGCTTCACTCAAGCAGAAGAAAGAAAATTAGAGCTGTGAAGGTCTATTTGTGAACGCATTTTTACTAGCTGGTAGAAGAGGTTTTACAAGTTTGAAAATAGAGTGCAGTAATTCATTTGACAATTAATAAGTTTGCAAATTCCCAGCCTGAGTTTTCTCCGTAATGGTTAGAAGAAATTGCCACGTTATTTGGAAATAACTGCCCTGTGTCTTTACATGAAGAGTGTGCTGTTCTGAATCACCTACCAAATACAGTTTTACAGGAGTTTTTTACTAAGACAAGAAATTTCACATCTTCAGAGGAGTCCTGGTCCCTTCCCTTCTACCAGTATCCCCTGTGCTACTACATACAGTGCAGTGCAGTGCCAGTGAAATCCTAATTGGAGGCATATGCTCCAGGCACAAGAGCCCCACGGAGTTTGCAGGTCTCTGGGCACAGGGTCTCATGTTTTTCTGTTCCCTTTCCCTCACAGGTGTGTACTTTGACAGCTGCGTCAGGCAGATCAAGTTCGTCGACTTCTGTGGGAAGTACCGGCTCCCGCTGATGCACTACCTGTGCTCCCCAGAGTGCTCCTCTCCCTACAGCTCTGCCTCCCAGAGCTCCACTTCCCAGAGCGAGTCTGACTCTGAGGATGAGGCCAGCGTCGCCGCACACAGGATGCAGAAAGTCCTTCTGGGATAACAGGGAGCTGGAGGGGAAGACGAGAAGAAAAATGGATTTGAAAAGCAGTAATGGAGTGGTGAAGCATGAACCACTGGCCTGAAGGGCTCATGACTGCTTAGGAGATCTAACTGAGTAGCGTGCTGCCTGTAGGTTGCCTGGGGTTGTTGCAAATGTCTCCTGGCTGGGAGGCACCCCCTCCCTCAGACTGGCTCGGAAAGGGATTTGTTCTCACTGGCGGATTCAGAAGGATTTTAATGTATGAAACTTGACTGGACTTCAGTCATCCTGCAGAGCAAAGGAGACTGTCCAGATCCTTTAACACTGTGGTAAATCAGAAACAGGCTAATGATGCCATGTGAGTATGTATGGACCCCAGTGTTTTATATAGCAGTTTGATTCCTTTCTGTCTCCTTTGATCTCAGTTAAAGATTTTACATCCATCCACTGAAAATGAAAGTTGAAATTTCTTTATTCAGGACTAGATTTTTCCAAACTCTGGTTAGTCTTCCTTTGCCTAGAAGTTTCTGTACTGTTGCAGATGTTGTAGCCATCATAGAACTGAGCCACCTTTTTTCTCCGTTGTTAAACTAAGCTGCTATTGGTGTCTCCTTCTAACAATATTTGTTATTTTTCCTCCTCCTCCCTCTTCCTGTTACACCTGAAGTGGTTCTGTCTTTATGTTGTCTTCAGAAAACAAACAGGTTGTTCTGTTGTAATCGGTATTACTTCAGACTTGTGGCCTGTGCAAGGGACCAGATGTGATGCTCTGTGTCATACTTTTGAGTTTCAGCTTACTGGAGCAAATCTGCTTTTACAGCTGTGAATTGCAGGAAGGGCCTTGACTGACAGTTTTTGTTTATAAACAGCCACATTTCTCCACTGCAGTTTGCTCTGCTGTGCTTGTTAGAGTTACTTTCCATCTTCAAGGTCATGTGCCTGAGATACATAGCAGCTCAGTGAATTGAAAGTACCCAGAGAAGTGCTGTGGAGAATGTCTGTTTTCTTGATTCCTAACAGGAGAGGAAAAGCCAGTAGGGAGGCAAAGGCATGTTATCTGAGCTTCGTGCATGAGGTGCTTTTGAAATGTCGTCCTTATTTATTCGTTTGCATTTGATCTTGTTGCAATAGCTTTGGCATTCTGTTGATGGTTCAAATAACGCACTCAAATATCTTAAACTATGTTTAAAGGAAAGCTGCAGAAAATAGCTTAGAATTTTTAAGCATCAAGAAATACCTAATAAAATTAATATTACAAATTGGCAGGTATCTATAAATCTACTTTATGAGGCTGTTGTATGCTTTACTCAGTGAGAGCTGCCCCTTTATTAATATTTCATGGCAGACAGTCCTTTTGATGCAGTTTCTGATAGAGCAAATCCAACTGTGCCTTTGAATGCATGAACAGAGCACAGCCATCATGTTAAGAAGCTGAAATGAACAAAAAAAATCTTTCTTAACCCAATTTGGCCCTATGGGGAAATTTAAAAATCTGTGCTTCTCTCCTGCATTCAGAAAACCCATGCACCTATTTGAATATCTTATGGCAGCTGTGTGCTAATGTCCTGTTTAATTATGTTTGACACTTTATGTATTAAAGCACTTTGATAATTCTACTCTTTATAACTAGCTTTAGTGATTTTTTTTTAATTAAACTACAATTTTTGCTTTCATGTGATCTGAACAACAAGGTCTGTGAAACTTTGTATGTTCCAGTCTGTCTCAGTGTGCAGGTTGAATTTCTTGCCTTGCATTTCTTTGACAGAACTTTTATTTCCCCAGTTTCCCATGGAAAGAACTGGAATTTGAAAGAAACTATCTGGTAGTAAAATAGTACCCTGTCCCTTGTTAATCATTGCAGCTTAGTTCCCACATGCACATGTGATCCCTGTGTGCAGTGATCCACAAGGAATTAATTGCATGTGCTCTATGGCTTTCCAAATAATTTTTAAATTATATTTTTAAGACACAATGAGGTTTATGTGCCAAGCAACTGGATGTCACTTTAGCAGATTCTATGAGGTTTGCTTGGGAAGAAGAACCTACAGGTTTTGAGAGAAACCAACTGCATGCTGTTAGTGAAATTGCAGCCAGTGAGTGGCCTGTTTTGTTCATCTCCTTTTTCAGATGCTTCTTGCTGTCCCAAGTGAACATAGTCACAGCAATGCTGAATGACAGCAAGATGATTCCAGAGCCACAATTTTAACTTGCTTGCTGATATAACCATAGCAATCAGCTGAGTGATTTAGAGCTTGACTCTTCTGCCAGCAAAAGTGAGCCACACCAGTTGAGATTTCAAGATCTTTTGAGCTCAGGGCCATGAAGTACCACCTTCCTTTCTTGTATTTAGCAGCAGCTGCCTTGAAGCCATACATTTTTTCACTTCACAAAGCTAGATTTCATCAGACCTCCTCTTTACACAGTAGCACCTCTGTGTTTGATGAGTTCAGACCAGTGGTGGCTGGTTCTAATTTAGTTTGATACTTAACTGCAGTTTCTTTCCTAATTGAGCAGGCATCCCACTTCTGCCCAAATATTATATGGTCCATTAGGGTAATCTTTTTTTTTAAGATTCTTCACTGTAGCCAGGTCAAACTTGACAGCTTATGCAGTTGATATCTATGCATTTCTAGACTTGATAAAATATCTCTTAAAAACTTTTATATGTATATATATTCCTGAATATAGCTACCAAGTTTTCTTTTTGCTGCTGGGCTTTAAAGTGCAATTCAAGTAAGTCAGAATTTAAAACAATCAAGAACTTGTATGAAAAACAAATTGTTGGTTGGTTGGGTTTTTTCCTTCTGAGGTAGTTTTGAGAGGACTAGGGATGCAGATACATACTGTAGTGCCTAACACACTGTGGCCCTTTGAGTCGTTTTTCAGCAATTGTTGGCCCCCCAAAGACTTGATGTACTGGGCAATAAAATAGGTGAGACACAACTTGAAAATACACAGATGGATCATAGGCACTAGTTTCTACCATCCCCTTCTCAGGGGCCCTGAGAAGTAGGCACTGTTATTGTCACTGTTTTCTATCAGTTTTTAGCAGATTTCAGCTCCTAAAGATGCATCTTCAAGTGAAATCTTCAGTCAGTGTTTTGGTATCAGTCCCCTTGTTGCTACAGCAGCCCAGTATGACCAGCTTTTGAAGCTGTTCTTAAGCTGAGACACAAGTGTGTTAAGCAAGTTGCTCATTCCTTCTTCCCTGTGGGGCCTGGGGCCCTGCCTGCATTCATTCCCTGCCCCACCAAGCCTCTGCCAAGGAGAGCTGCTGGTGTATTTCTGAATGCAGGTACTTGATGGGAACAGTAGGGTCATGTTAAAAAGAAGCAAAATATCAATTTGATGGGAAGCAACTTAGACAGTTGCTTAGACAGTTGCCAATTGTTTTATGTTTTTCTTTCTTTAATAAGAGGTGAGACCTGAGGAAGTCAGTAGTGAATATTTAAACATACACTGAAGTGGCCAGATGCAGTTTTTCACGGGCTTCTGTCCTGGTCATTTTAAGTCTTTGAAACCTTGTGTTGAATTATAATGGGACTGGGGGGGAGGGAGGGGAGAGCCAGCTCCTTTTTCTTCCTTATTCTTGTTGGCAATAATGAATGGAAGGAATTTAATCCAATGAAAGTAATGAAACTTAATCCTTGCAATGCATCTTTGTTGCCCAGTTCAAAGAACTATTTTAATACATCTTATTCACACCATGCTCTCCCTCCCCAGCTGAAGACACTTCAAATAGACTGCTCCAGAGTGCACACTAATACAGCAGTAACTCTATCTTGGAAACCTTTCTATTGATTATTTCACTTGCTTGCCTGACCAGAGAACTGATAATTTACTGACCAGAAGACTAAGGGTAGAAAGGGTTCTCATCCAGCCCTCTTGTTGAATTTTTATATAAGCATTTTTTTTAGCACATCTTAAAATGCCTTACGATTTTAAAACTGTATTTTGTCTGAAACATATGAATGTAGACTATCTTTTACAGTATTTCATTATAAGCTGTAAAACAAATTGCAAACACTAAACCTACAGAAATGTTATTTCTGGTGTTGTCTGTCCATTATTTTCCGACATCTCGGTTCTGATGTTTCTGCTGACAGAACTCTTTAGGTTTGGAGCATTAAATGGGGCTGTATGTGGTTGGGGAGTGGATGGGATTTCACCATGTGCTGTATAAAACCAAGAGTAGGTGAGACTTCCAAAGGGACTGCTGAAACTCCTGGCTCTTGGGGCCCACTTGTGACAGACCAGTGTGTGTTACAGAACCAGACTCTGGTTTACTTCTGGAAGAGCGTTGCAGAGATTTGCTCCACGGTTCAAAGGCAGAAGTAACTCACAAACAGGATAAATACCCAAACAAGAGCAGGTGGTGTCGTGGTGGAGTTTTCCAGCAATGTGAAACAACAGTTCTGAACTTTGTGAATTGTTTCCCTCTTAATACACTAACCTTGAAACCTGTAAATGACTTTTTGAATACTAATTTTCTGATCGTGTTAACTGGCTAAT
This sequence comes from Bombycilla garrulus, assembly GCA_013400315.1. Lineage (NCBI taxonomy): Eukaryota > Metazoa > Chordata > Aves > Passeriformes > Bombycillidae > Bombycilla > Bombycilla garrulus. The sequence goes on along the minus strand of VXBU01004756.1, from coordinate 103,746 downwards.
GTGTTCCCATTTCCTGAGTAATCCCATGTTTCCTCCTACATCCTGAACAATTTTGTGATCTATTGCCAAAATTCTTTGGATCCTGCCATGCAATTAGCAGTTGTCAGTGCAGAAATGTGGTCTATTGGAAAATGGGACAGTGGGAAACAAGAATGACTTGATATTAACTTCAGCAGGAGCTAGTTCAGAGATGGTTCAACTTCACATATAAGGAAAACCCTCTCAAATTACACAGCAGCTCAATTTTAAGTAACATAAAGTACAGAGGAGTACAGTGACCTTGCAGTAATAGCCAAGCTGAGAATATTCTTACTTCTTTTTGTTAACTAATTTAAGGATACCCTTTTATTTTGCCTTCTTAATGCCTACCTTATATTTGGAAACAAAGTCCTTGAAGTGGTGATTCCTGACGTGAGTTGCCCATGTTTTAGTCTTTAGGAGCAAATCTTGGCTCTCAGACCCTCTCCTCTGCTATTAGCACTAAAACAATGGGAAGAGTGCAGAGGAAATGTGAGTGATGTAGATGGCTGAACCTCAGATGCTCCGAATCTCAAAGTGACATTTTTAGGCTCATGCAGTTGCACAGATCTAAAGGGAAGTGTTATGTTGACGCATTGGAAGTGTGTCATCATAAAGTAGAGCTGTACTTCTCTTAATGCCTTAGGTGATCAAGACAGCTAGAGCTGAATGTATGCACTGTGTTTTTTCTTTGCACTAAGGCTGAGTTGCAGTTGCCCAGCTTTAAAAAAATTTTGGGAGAAGTTCCAAGTGGTGCAGTGAAGAAGGGCAGGGCCATCTCTTTGTCCTGGCCTGGGACTTAGTGGTAGCAGCTCAAAGCTACTTTCAGAGTGATAAAGGATTAACGTATCTTCGGAGTGTTGTCCAGGTGCCCTGTCTGTAACCCCTTCTTGACTCCATGGAAAAAGCAGGACCCAAAGTTAGTACTGGTAAGTGAGTTGTATATTTATCCTAAATATTACCCTTTCACCAGAGTGTCAAAAGGCTAGCTGCCATTTCACACACCTCTGAAGACCATTGCATTTGCAAATAAATCATTTCATCAAGCTCTATCACTCCTCATGTTAGAGAATGCGACAGACGGGGTTACAGGGTCCTTGCCTGAGTTTTGACTTGGGCACTGATGAACAGGTGAGTTAGGAGGGCAAACAAACCCTTCATCTGGGTGATAGCTTAGCAGGGGGCAGGGGATCACAGAGTGAGCCTAGCAGGTCAGCATGTCACCCTTTGCATCTGCAAGGACACAGACATTTATTGCTGGTGAAAGGAGATGTATGAAGGGCATAGCATTGTTTTGTTTGGGGGTTGTCCCTGAAAGAGTAAATTTCACCCTTAGGGCTTTGAAAATGGATAGGAAAATGCCATTGTGGAAGAATGTTTTTCAGTAATTCCTGGAATCCCTAGTAAAAGTTAATATAACAAACATGCACAATATTGAGCAAGCAATGTCCTTTTTGCCAGCCAATGTTACGTGGTTGTGCAAATGCTGTTTGTTGACTTGGGAGGGCAGCCTGTGGTTCCTTAGGAGCAGCCATGTGATGGGTGTAGGTGACCTGATGCTTTCTCCTTGTGAGCAGGGTAACACTGAACAAATCTTGACCAAACTGGCATTTCATTTCATGGGAATGGGGCAGAATATCAACGGGGACCTGCATGCTAGAAATCAGGGACCTTGCATTTCCCTTAACAATAACCCTCTGCTTCAAACATGCTGGGTATTTCTTGAAGGCTGGGGTAAATCTGTTATTTTGGGGATGTCCTTTGCATCAGGTTAACAGCTCACTGCAAGTCTTGTACTTGCTTGGCAGAGGATCCCCCTGGGCCACTCAAGACAGTGTTTTGTTTTCCTATGTATTGTCCTGCTGTCCCTCAGAGGGCCCTGAACTCAACCCCTGCTCATAAAACCTCCCCACAGGTAAGGGGGCCTGGTAAAAGCACTGGCTGAACCCAGCACTTTGTTTCTGTTGTGAGTAGCACTGCTCAAAGGGCCTTGCTGGAAGACTTTAAAACATCCCTTGCATTTATATAACCAAACACCCTTTATAATCTAAATCAGACACGAGTGGTTTGTAGCAGTGGTTTTTATCTTCAAATAAACACTGCAGTGTGTTTTCCAAAGTTGGGTCCCTTACTTACTCTCTTCAGGTTATTTGGAGTTAAATTGCATCTTTTTGTTTGTTTTTCTTTCTTTAAAGCAGTCCTGAGTCTTCTACCGAGAGATATAATCATAAAAGGCCTTGCAGAAAACCCATGCAACTGGGCTCGTCAAAACACGTTTTGAAATGGTCCAGGAATGTCTGAAACTTTATGTTAGTCTTTCACAACTTCCAACCCCATCTGGCTGCCTTGCACTTTGAAAACCTGTTTAGAGATGACCCTTTGCCATGGTTTGTAGGGAAAGCCCACACTGTGGTGCCTGGCCCACAGCTCATTCCTAGTCCCACACACATCCCTCCAAGAATCCTGCCTAGAAATGCTTCGTAGTGCTTCTAGGAAAACAGATTTTGTCTGGTTTGCATGTGGAGAGGAGAAGTATGGCCTTGGGAGACAAATCCTACTCTTGATTGAATGCTGACAGCTGGCATATGCCAGGCATGTCATAGCAGCAGGTATTTTCATCCCTGTGCCCAGAGGTCCCTACAGTTGTAGCCACGAGGAAGAAAACCACTGTGCAGCATGTCCAGGAGCATCTTATTTGCTTCCACACCTCTTGATAGAGGGCTGTGGGCATGTTGCATTTAACTCTGTGTGAATAAGGTATCTGCTTTGGTTTATTGCTGTAAATACAGTCTGCATTAATAGTGTCTGGCAAAGCCCTGATGGGGTATATTCTGTGATCCCCACTTCAAGCAAGGCATTGTGGCTAGTGAATTCCCCACAGGAAAGAGGGCAAAGGCAGGGTGTCTCCCAGGGCCTGTGTGTTCCTGCAGCAAGGAGGAGCCTGAGCTTGTGCTTGTTTACCTGCACCAGTTGCACATAAATGCCATTTGCACCGGAGGGGATTAGCAGGGCTTGTCTTCCACCAACAGCCTGGAAAAAGGCATGTGCAAGGGGAGGGGGTGTTGCTGTAATTGCTGCTGATGCTGCAGGTGGCTGGCCCAAAACCAAATTCACCTAAGAGCTGGCCTGGCTGCTGGTGAGGATGTCAGAAGGGTCCATCCCTGTGAGGTCTGAGGGAGGCTCATGTGAGGTGCCTCCTTAGGACTGGGAAATGGCAAATGCCTTTGCCATTATACAGTTGAGTTTTTGCATCCAAAAGGTCATTTCTCTTGGAGAAAGAGGTTCACCAGTGGCTGCCTGCTTCTGCTCTTGGTTGTCAGAGGTGTTTTGCTCCCACAGTCACAGATCTGCCCCTCCAAGATGACTCCCTTTGAGAAGTGTATTGAAAATGGGTGGCAAAAGTGTCACTTCTGTGTCACACTGCCAGTTACCTAAGTTTTTTGGGGATTCACATTATGAAATAACATCGACCCCAGGGTAATTCCTCAAACCCAACACCAGCTTCTGAACCAAGGGCATCCTGACAGGGAATACCTTCCAACATCATTTGTCGTCTCCTGGCAAAAGCAGAGTGCCAGGGGTGATCTGTGCCATCCATCAGGGGCTCTGAAGGTGGCTTCTGCACCAGGTGAGTGAGAAGGAAACATCCTCTTTAATGGCACTTTCTGAATGCCACTCCCTCTTCAGACAGCTTTGCAACAAATATGCCTTCCACACCATTCCACACATCACAAGTGTCTAGTGAGGGTGTCTCACATGATGCTTTTTAAACCATTTACAGGCTTGTCCTCAGATTTCTGTGGACAAAGGTGAAGCCTGATGATAATTTGACATGACAAAATGAGGCCCTGGTCTGACATGACTAAATAGCAACAGTGGTGTGACAAAGGGCCTTTGGATAGAGCAGAACATATTTCAGCATGTGCAAAGGTAACAGATATTGCTTTTTCCATGGATAGGGATGTAGGAATATGGAAATATGCCACACAAATAATTCTTTCACATCCATTAGTGCACCAACAGATGAATCCTCTGGTGATATCTGGTTCATCACCAGCAGAAAAACTTTTTGTCCTTCCATAGGCTCTGCAGACAACTTTTTGTTGGTTATAGCCTTGGTCCAGGCAACCACAGGAGTTGTGCATGGGTCTACAGTAACTTAGATCATTCAGTGCATTCACTCCTGAAGTCCAAAGTAATAGCCTGGCAACAGAAAGGCTGGAATGACATTTGAAAAGGCTGTTCCAGTAACTTTTGCTACTGCCCCAGGTGCCAGCTTTTTTTCCCAAGCCTGCTTCTCAGAAACCTGGTACATCCTTGGGTTTTACTAACCACTGCAGAAGCTGAGTTGCTGTTTCATGAGAAGACATCAATGCTGGCACTCCTGGCTACAGTGATAAAAACATCCTCCCTAGCCTGTATTTTTTCCTTGTCATAATGTGCCTGATCTGACAGCTTTCCTTGGGACTGTTGAGTTGTACATGGCAGCCCAGCCATTTCCTCCCTCTTCTCTCCTTTCTTGTTACAGTAACAACCTTTTCATACTTGCAAGTCCTGTTGCTTTTGTCACAAACTTTTCTTCAGAATTCTCCAGGGTGAATAAATCTGACAAATGTCTTGTTTTTACAATCTTTTATTCAGCAACAAGTGTCTTCTTCATGCAAATTTCATTGGCAAACATCTAGTCAAACTTTTTCAAAGACATCAATTTTTTCAATTTCTTTTAAGAAAAGAAAGGTGTGTATCTTTTATTCTCAAAGCTCATGATGAATGGGCTTTCAGAACTTTCAGAGAGACTGAGGAGTTCACAACTCCCGAGGTGGTGTGTCGTCCTGTGAAGCCTGTGATTATAATCCCTTTAAAGGACAGTAAGCAAAAACTCTTGTGAGTTGTACAATATTTTCCCATCTCAGTTCTAAACTGGGATAGAGTAATCAGCAGTTGCTGCTTTGAATTTCTTAGTAGCAACAAAGCAGTGAGCTTATTGATCAAAGTGCTTCACATTTTAGTTAAAAATTCTGTACTAAAGTTCTATAATTTTTCAGGTACATGTCCTTGACTCAAAATAGCTTTAAAGGCCATGGAAATCTGTCATGTGACTTGTAAAATGTGCGCATATTTAGATGAGCATCCACCAAAGGTAAGGTGTACTTCAGTGGTTGTTAAATTGGGTGTTGCATATCCACAGAAAGCTGTATTGGAAGCAATAGTTCTGCTTCTGAAATTTGTTTGTGCCAGCTTTTACAGAGAATAAGAAACAGCTGTTTCCTTGCATGCCAGGCTTGCATTTGTCTTGTTTCTCAGTTGTCACCCCTCCTATTCCTGCTCTACTTTCCTCGTTCACTTTGGCTGATGAGGTCCTGGCTTTTAACTTCCTATTTATTAAGTTATTCTTGACATTCTGGACTCCCAAAGGTAGATGATGGCAATATCCATTTCTTGGCTCTGTGTCTCATAACCCCTTCTGCCTTTGTCTTTGAAGTCAGCAGTGCTGTCCTTGTGAAAGCCAAGGCTTTGCACTGATTTAGCAGACTGATTCAGCTTTTCAGCATTACTGGCTTATCTTTGCTCCTGTTTGCCTCCACACAGCACCCCTTCCTGTCTTCTTGTTCTTCCTTCTGCACAAGGATTTTTCCATGGACCCATACTAACCCTTTCCCTTCCATTTCTCACACAGCAGCCCCTTCTCTGGCAGCCAGCATAGACATCCACTCTCATGGATCTGCTTTTTACAGGGCTTGTTGGTGCAAGTTGTTGCTGGCCTTTCCTTCTGTCATCACATCTTAGTGCCTCCTCTTCTTCCTCCTAGTGAGCCCAGAAACACCTTCCACAGCTGGCTCCCAGCACCCCATAGTTCTTCCTATGGGGACAGATAAGGATGCAGACAGCTGGTCTCTGCTCTAGGACGGTCCTTTCAGGATGGACGTGGAAGCCTTCTCATTCAACACATTCCCACCAGCATCAGGAACTAATTTTGAGTGATGAACATCTGCCACCAATGCCCTCTGTGCTACATGGTTCTCAGCCTCAGCCTGAAGTCTTTGTTTGTAAGGACTGCCATGAGCAAGACGGCATTGTCTGTGAGGATCTGGAAACAGGGATGTGCAGTCCTTACCTGGCAGCACAGTTCTTAGCATGGGAGACAAGTGCCAGGCCCCTGCTGTGACAAGGGAACTCCTAAAAAAGAAGGCAGTGGCGTGTCTTTCCAGCTCTTAGATGGAAAAATACTTAAGATGTGGCAGCTAGAGCCAGGAACAAGAGATGCTTCTGTTCTGCTTCTCTAATGCATGTGCATTAGATCTGTATTAATGGGGATTTGGTTTTAGAAAGAAAAACATCTTCACTGTGTCAGGTAGAAGAAAGAACACGGTGAATAACTGAGATGAGATCATTACATGACTTCATGAGTAGTCATGGACTGCTACAATTGAAGGAAACTATCATTTACCACTTGTTATTTAGCAGATGGGCACAGCTGAAACTCGGCTCCCCTGCAAACTTTATTGTTTCCCTGTCAAGTCCTAAGAGGCTGAGATACCTCCCAGGAGACCACTAATCACTGCTGGCACTGGGTGTTGCTGGCAGCACAAAGTGAACCTTAAGAGCTTTGGTGGTTCAGATTAGCATCAAAAAGGCTGAATGCTTCCTCTGGGTTCCAGGTCCTACTAGATGTTTAATAAAAATCCTACATTGAGACTCACTATGAAAGGGAAGAGTGGGAAAGCTTACTGACTGCATCTGGCATGACCAGTCCCTTACCTAAAATTAGGTGAACTCCTGGTCTCCTGTGTCAGCATGCACTAAAGCTTGGGCAGAGCCTGGCTGGTCCTTCAGGAGCTCAGACCTCTGCAGGCTTTTCTGAAGTGTGGTACCAGGCATGGCCTTTCACCGAAGCACCGTCTAACCTTGGAGGGCACTTTTTATTCCCTCACCAAAAACAGAGACTGATGAAAACCATGTGTCCAATGGAAAATACAAGTGGAAAAAAAAAAAAAAAAACAAGAAGAAAACTGCGTGGTTCTTCTTCTGCCCCCCTCCTCCCCACCTGCCCACCCTCCCACACTATTTTTTATGTTGTGGTAAATAAAATATGTCAACCTGTGGACAGCTCAGTCAAGGATGCCCTGTCCTCCCACTGGCAGAACCTGTGCTTTACCATAAAATATGATTCTGTCCAATCCCATCCCTGTGAGAGGGATTTGCTGATGTTTAATAAAAGCTGTGCATGTGCTCTTACCCCATGTGGGTGAGGGAACAATCCACAAAGTTTCTCTCTCCCCTTTGTGCTGGTTTTGGCTGGGGTAGAGTTAAGTTTCTTCACAGTGACTGGTACGAGGCTGTATTTTGAATTTGTGCTGTCCCCAGGGTTGATAATACGGAGATGTTCTTATTATTGTTGAGCTTGTTGATCTTACACAGAACCAAGGCCTTTTCTGCTTTTCATGCTCTCAGGCTGGGGAGGAGGCTGGGGGGTCCTGTGGGACTGGGAGGAGATACAGCCAAGACAGGTGACTCCAACTGACCAAAGGGATATTCAACACCCTATGACATCATGCTCAGTGTGTAAAGTGGAAGGAAGAAAGAGGAATGGGGGGACATTTAGAGCAACGGTCCTAATTCCTTGGAAAGGATCTCATCAAAGATGAGGCCATTTGTCTCTGAGTCTCAGGACCAAATCTGTATGACCATCCTTGTTTGTCAGAGCCAGAGAGGTGCCTAGTGCCTCCTCCACCTGAAAGCTTGGTCAGAGCCTCACTTGATTCCCACACACTCTGGCTACACACTGTGGCGTAGGATCATCCTGCTGCTTTCTCAGAAGCTCTACCCTTTTCCTCGCCACAGTACCTAATTCATAACCTTGTGTTTTCCCCTTGATGCTATCCCCCAAAAAACAATAATTAGAAAGCATGTGGGAAACCAGCTTACAAAAGGTTGTCAGCCTCTCTCCCACATCCGACAGACTGACTGAGGGTTTTCTCCATCCAGCTGGTCCCCATCCAGCATTGCCACTGGCAGGATGAAAAAAGTCTTCACACAGAGAGTTTCTAACACCAAACAGATTGGCTTTATGGCTGGAGCAGAAAGGATTAGGGAGAGTTGAGCAGACAGCCTTTCTTCCAGTACTGAGCACCAGCTCCGCTTTCACAGGGAGCTGCCAAACAGCAGCTTGAAGTAGGTCGTGTCTCAGGCCCAAGGCCTCTGTGACTTTCTGACCTGGCCCCCTGTCAGGTGATTGTGGGATTAGCCTTACTTTGCATAAGAGACAGGCAGGATGAGCAGGGTGTTGCTAACAAACCAGTTTTCATGGGTGGGAGTGAGTTGCAGTTCTAAGCATGGTGGAAACCTGCTGTAGACAAGTTCAAAGTGCTGTAGCTTCTGCTACAAGGGGATGTGGGTAGTCACATGTCACTCTGCTTCACATGGTGCTTTTCTTCCACCATAGTCTTGATCCCTCTGGTTTTCCCCACTCTTTTCTATTTCTTTTTCTACCTGGGTCACTCCTAAGATCTTGGCTTGTCTGTCTAGCAACAGTGGGGTCCACATCAACCATACAAAGTCATCTTTCTGAGAGACTGTTTCAAATCTGGGAAGATACAGAGCCTTGTACTACAAAGGAACTTTTTTTAACTTGCCCTGGATGGAGAGACACTAACTGGACTTAAAATTTTCTGTGGGATGAGCGAGTTACAAAGTTACCTTAAAGAGGTTCACAGGGCCATGGAAAATGGGCATTAAAGGGAATGTGACCCGGTTCATACTCATGTCCTCAGCTGCACCTAACTATTCCTGGCAGAGATTTCCCCATCTGAATGGACAGTCTTCCCCAATGTACTGGAAGGAACAGAGTGAGCAGTGGGCACCTCCCTGAGGGCAGTTCTTTATGTAAGAATAGTCCACATATGTTCCCAGTTGCTTTATCAAGGTAAGTGGTTGTAATGGGGAACTTCTGTCAATGGGAATGAAGAGGAATTGGGAAGAGATTGGAAAGTGTCAGAAAGCCAACAGGATGGTGTGTGAACAGCAAGAAAAAGATTGTTCAAGCCTTCAGAAATCTCAGGGAAGTAGAAAAAAGTCCAAGGTCCTGCTCTTGAGAGCTGGAGAATATAAATCCTGAATGCTGAAGAAGTGGCTGGTGTTTGCTGAGAGGCTTCACTGTGTGGGGCACTTAGCTGTCGTTCTTGTGGATGGGTTGTCTGGATGGCTACCTGTCCAAAGGCCAGTGGCAAACCTCACGGCCTGGAAATGGGCTGGGAAAGGCAAGATGGCTTTAATGAACCTTCAGGTGGGTAAAACTTACACAATTTACACCCAAGGGACCATGGACTAGGGGGGTATGTGAAAAGAAAAAAATCAATTGTTTAAAATCCTAAACAGGAAACTTAGTAAGAGGAAAACATGAAGAAGTTTCCCTTTTAGGAATGAATTGGACAAAACCGGTATTGCCTAAGTGTGGCGATATGCTTTTTTTAAGGGGGATGTTAAAACTGCTGGCTGCCACATGCTGAGAAAGGAGCAAGTACCTGAAAGGGAGAAGGGTGGTGCTTCTTGCTGATGGCAACATTACCCGTTCTGCAGCTGGGACTCTGAGCAGACTATATAGATCAGGAAAGCCCAAGAGGGAGCACTGTGTGCAAGCCTGTGTGTACCTGACTGCTTCATCAAATGAGGCCCAGCACGGATCTCTCTCTGTAGGCTCATTTGCAACGTGCGAAAAGAAAACTGTATTTGCATAGATAATTTAATTCTGGGACACATCTGTGGAGATTGCCTGCAGGCCACACTCAAATCTCATGGGAGTTTCTAAGTGTGCTGGATGATAATTTCCCAGCAGAGAATGCGTCCATCCAGCACACTCTGTCTGCCTTTTAGATTCATCATGATGGGTAGAGACAGTGGAGCTGAGCAGTTGCAATGGACTTGAGCAAATTCAGGACAATCATAGGTAGTCATATATGAATTTGTCTTTTCCAAGACACTAATTTTCCCAAGATGAAACAAAAACTGAATACAATTCATTCTAAAGAAAACTAGGACAAATTTAATGAAATTTGACTGCAATGTGAGTTTCTTAAGATGACCAAAAGCCGCAGTTAAAGCAGAGGATATTTTTTATGGTTCTGAGTGACACTCTGGTCGAGTGCAAACCCTGGAGGATGGACAAAGCATAAGTGTTAAATGGGTTAAAGCCCTGAGCCAGACCCCAGAAGAGAGGAGTTATTGCTAATGACTGGCAAACAGAGGGTGGGGGGGTCTCAGTCCACAAAAATCAGCTCCAAGCCCCCTTTTTTCAACAGTAAACCTGAAACAAGCATCCAACTGTTGTGTACAACTTGGAGCAAATTACATGAGCCAGACCTCCAAAATGAGGTGCTGTGTCCCAGGTGATCACAACTCCCACAAGGGATCCAGCAGCTGTAATGTGTAAGTATCTCTGCAGGATGAACAAGGTGCTAAGGATGAAGAGCCAGAGCAGCAGTGAAGAGGCACGAGCAGGTGGTTTATCCTTCTTATCAGGCAGTGTTGTGATGGATACTAAATCCCTCCAGGGAGCTCTGCAATCCAACTCTTTAACAGGATGTTTAAAAAGAGCAAGGGCTGAAAAAAGATATGGAAGACAGAGGGAGAAAATTGTATCCTGCTTCCCCTGGAAGTTTCAAATGAGTTCAGCTTTTGCTTTCCCTTCCTAGGACCCAGCCTTGGGCTGAGCCATGCTGGGCTCCAGTTATTCTCTGGCATGGGGTGATGTGTTCCCAGCACGGGGTTACTGACCGTGCTTTAAGCACAGCAGGACCCTTTAGCACAACAGTGGCCTCGTCCCTGCAGAATTTGTAACACAACTCACCTTAACTCTGGGCTTTCTGCTCTCACTTGTGCCTTTCCAGAACCTCCATTCCTTCCTTCTCAGCAGCACAAATCCTTCTTTTGTGCATACCTGTAGTGCAGCAGGCACTTTCCTGCCTCCACACAAAACATCCAGGCATTTTTCCCCAACTCCCCAGCATCCTGGCTGCAATTGCATGTTCTCTCACAGTGCCAAGTGACACCCAGAAGGATGTCCCAGCTCTCATAGGGCTGCAGAGCTCACTGGGATGAGGTTGTGGTCCCACTTCTGCTGGGTGAGGAATAAGAGGCAATGCATCTATGTGTCTGTAAGGACACAATTGCCAAGGAACTGTCCATACTCCCAGAGCTCTGATTGGTTTTTTTGAGAGCAAAACCCAGGAGCAAAACTGAAGCATGCACAAAGTGGCCATTTCTCATTATCACAGTTTACAAAGTGCTTAGTAATAAGCATGAGTCATAGGGCAACAGGAGTGCTCTCTGCTAGCTTTGGGAGGAACCAGAAATAAGGCACTTCTCTCCTGTTCCTGTGTGAAAAGTGAGGGTCTCACTCTTCTCCCCTCACTTCATGGTCCTGGTTTTATGGAGCAGAGACCAGATTGTTAAATTCAGTCTAAGAGCCTGTGTGTTTTAAAAGAGATCAGATTTCCAGAGATGCCAAAATATGGGGACCTTCATTATAGCCACTGTGAGCTGCAGATAATCTACACTTCTGCAAATCGGTGGGCTGCTTTCAGTGCCAAAATTCAGAATTAATCCATGGGTCTCCATCTTTTAAATTGCCTGACCTTGGTCTCCCTTGGCTTTCCAAGGGAGCTTTTTCATTCTCCTTTGTACACGACTCCTACCTCCTTTATCTGCTCTGGATGTGACTCTTGGCCCCCTTGAGCCATCACTGCCCAGGCTAGAAAACATTTTCTGGAGGGTGGTGTTAGACTCCCTGGGCAAGGTATGTGCCTGTTTCACCTCAGAGGAAGATGGGAAAAGGGAGTAGAGAGGTCCTAGGGTGGCTTCTCCTCTGGGACATCAGTCAGATCTAGTAAAGGGGAGTGGGAACTGCTGCCAGAACCAGATGGATGCTTTTAACCAGTTTGGTAAGTAACAGGTCACCATTTGTTTCCAATGGTGCTGTGGGGCACAGCGTGATCAACAGTGCCATGCAAACCTCTCTGCTCCCATTCAGACCACAGCTGCCCCTGGTCCATGGCTCTGCAGGTCTGGGAATGGGCAGGAGTGGAAAAATTAGCACTGTTCATGCCAAAGCCTAGCAAAGTTGGGTAAATGAGGTAAATAGAACGGTATAAAGAGAGAAAATCTGCATGGCCTTACGCCTGTCTGCAAACAGCCCTTTCCAGCAGCACCTGGCACTTTGCTGCAGGCTGGGAGAGAAAGTATGATGCTGGAGCAGAGCTTTTGGCTTTCAGAGCTGGGGAAAAATTCCTGTAAAATGTAGTGGATGTCTTGAGGGGAGAGAGCATGCAGCTGATGCGAGCAAGCTGCAGGATCGTGGGAGGCAAGACAGGGAGACGGTCAGCACGGGGATGCCGAGAGTGACGGTGGGTCTGTCCACAAGACACCGAGTGCTGCTCACACGAACATACCTATTGCAGTAGTCACGTTGGCTACCACTAGCCATAGGGCGGCACAGGCAGGTCACGGAGCACGAGGTTGGCCGCCCTCTCGTTTACTCACCTTCTCGGGCCGGTTTTGCCACAGACTTGGGGCTTTGTGCTGCCTCAGCTTCCAGGAGCACCCGGGCGAGGCGGCCCGCTCCCAGCTGGGCGATCCCGCCGGCAGCAGCGGGACAGAGGCTGGAGATGAGATGAGCTCCGCCGCAGGAGCGCGGGGCTGACGGGCTGCGGCGGCGGCGCCAGGTCAACCGGGGGGCGGTGCGGG
>VXBU01004756.1:47211-90968 GCA_013400315.1 Bombycilla garrulus | reverse complement strand
GGGCGGGGCGCTGAGGGCCGGCCGGCGGTGCCGAGTTCCTGTCCCGCGGCGGCTGCGGGGCTGCTCCGGCCAGGCTCCCGCAGGGCTCCGCAGGCTGGCACCCTGGCTACGGGCGCCGAACCCGCAGGTGGGTCGGGGGCTCCGCCGGGCGCGGTGTGGGGAGAGAGGGGCCGGCAGCCGTGGCTGGGGCTGCGAGCGGGATGACTGATGCGAGGGTGCCCAGGTTACCTCCCGAGCCGCTTTCCTGCCCTGACGCTGTTCGCTTTGGTGGTTTTGCTCACCGTGCCCCTTTCCCCACAGCCTGCGACTGGACCCCAGCGCGGCGTGGCCGCGGGATGGGCTGGCAGCCCCCGAGTGCTCCCACCGTGCGGCACGGAGCCGTGCTCTGCCCGCGCTTCTGAGGGGATGCGGAGCTCCTCGCTCGCCCTTCGCTGGCTTGGCTGTGCCCGGAGCGCACCCCTGAGCTCGAAAGGGGTGGGCTTGGGCCGGTGTTTGGTAGCTCTCCAGAAAATACCGTCCCGAAGGTTCCAGGTAGCCCCCGGAAGGCGCCTGTGGGAGCGGGAGCCTGCCGGGGCCTGGCGATGGGGAAGGGCTGCCTTGCAGGATGTAAAGATGCGAAGCTGCAGCGCTAGGTCAGTTGTGCTAACCAAAATGCTGTTACCTGGGCGATCCGTGTGCCTTTCGGAGTTCAAAGTGGGAAGAAGAAAAGTTGCAACCAGCTCCACAGTGCAGCAGCCTGCTGGGTGGAGAGGGAGAGGGACCTGTGTGCCCTGGATTCACAGTGCTGCTACGGGGTGAGACCTCCCCGGGAAACACGCCAGGACCCAGCTCGTTTGCTTCTGCTTGGCTGCCAGAGTTGAGCATGACACAACTCCCAACGACTTGGTCACCTCTCAGGGAGGGGTGGCTCATGGATCCAGAGTTGGATTTTTCACTGTCCCACAGGTGCTCTGCATCCTCGGAGGGGCAGGGAGGAGGCCAAGGGAACCAGATCCTGGGTAACTGGGAGCTGCCAGTGTTGAGTTGCAGCAGGCATTTCTAATGCGGCCTTGGCGCAGCTGCCACCTGCCCTCATGCGCCTGGTGCCAGGGCACCGCACATCCTCCCTCACTGCAGACCCTGTGCTCATGCAGGTCACAGCTAGCACTTTCCACACGGGTTTGGTTGTGCCTCCGGGTTCGGAGCTGCCGCTCTCCCCCACTGAGCAAGCCTCGCCACAGTCTGCAGGGAGCTGGGCTGGCAGACCTCGTGGAAACCTTGATGTGGCCCTGCCCCTTGGTGGGGGGCTTGTTTTGCCCAGCAAAGAGACTAGAAGCCTGAGCAGGGCAGCACTGGGTGCACTTTGGCAGCCTGTGGTACCCGGGAGGGGAGCCAGAGGAGCTGTGGACAACTCTGACTTTCAGAGCCTTAAGTCAAATCTGTCTCCTAGGGTAAGGTGAAAGAGCTGTAGTGCTCTGTTTCCCTGCCTCTTTAAGGACTAAATGTGTCACTTGATTTCCAAAATCCTGCCAAATTTGAAAGAAAAAAGTTAACTAGAGAAAAAACATGCTGACCTTGTTAGGGCTAGAAGCTGTCCTCATGCTTGGGGCTGTGTGGCTTTGCAGCCTGGCCATCCTGGACCTGTTTGTGAAAACACAGGTGTACTGCTGCTGCAAGGGCTGTGAGGGGCTGGTGTCTGATTGCATGAAGGAGCAGCTGAAGCTTTCTGCCAGCTTTGGAAAGGGAGAGGTTTTGAAGGCATATGCTTGATGTGAAACATAACTTTATGGAAATACTCCTTCTGAGGTCTCTTCTGCATTTGATAGCTTGGCAGCAAACAGCTTCAGTGGGGGTGAGCTTCTGCTTTTAATGAAGTCATGCACACCCCAACCACAAGGTAGATCTCCCTTGTAAATCAAAATTCTAAATCATCAGGCTTTTTTTGCCTCTTATTCACGGTAGCTCTCTAAAGATGGTACAATTAAGACAGAAAAAAATTTGCAGGGTACAGCTTCCTGTAAGGCTGTTTAGCATGTTCCCGTTTGTTAGGTGGGTGCTAACGCCCCGAAGGCAGAGGGAGTTGATGGAAGGAAGGGATGTTGGAGCCTCCAGCAGTGGTGCTTGGGGCTGAGCTGTACCTTAGAGCAGCATATTTGGGGCACATGCCCAAAGGAGAAAGTAGCAGTATTTGATGAGAATGGCCTGGGAAAAGGCAGCTTTCTGAGGCAGGTCGTGCATGTGGATGGATGGGAGCAGGTATAAAGGCAACAGAGACACCAGGAATGGGCACAGAGCCTTGAGACCTGGTAATGCTGCACCAGTCACAGCACCTTGAATCAGCGTCCTGGTGGAAAAGTGTGAGTGTCACACAGCCACAGTGGAGTCCTGCAGCCTCCTTGTCCTGTGACAAGGTGCCAGCCTCTCTGGGGCAGGGATGTGGGTGTGATCCATGGCAGGGATTCAGGATTGACCAGCCTGGCAGATGGTGGGGGGCTCATGGTTTGCCTGCAGCAACCACCAGGGCAAATTGTGAAGCAGATGTTCGGGGATATTTGCACACCTCCAACATTTCTTCTCTTTGGCTGTGGCAGGCAGGATCTGCATTTCTGTGGGCATGGGGCATGGTGGCCATGCAGTTTGGCCCAGTAGCCAGCCCTGGCTACTTCTGCCTCTTTGTGGCGAAGGTGCAGTGCAGCATGAAATTGGCTGTGTTTTTGGAGAGGCAGCCCCTGCCATCCCACTTCCATGTCATCTGCCACATGCCCAGGCACTTGGGATGGAGACCTTCCTGACCCAGGGCTTGGGAAGGAGCAAGGAGATTGTCCCATGGAGGCAGAACAACACCTACCAGTGTGGTCTCCCACTAATAAATGAAATGATTCATGAAGTTGTTACAGAATAATGAAAACCCAGGATTTTTCCCAAAGTGGTGATAAGCCTCTGTGTGTCCTTACTGTCCAGGCAGCACAGCTGCTGGGGCATTATGCACCCCAGCCCCCAGCTGTGGGCTTGGGCATCGGGGCAGCACTGCTGCTTCTCAGAGCAATGCTTGGGGTATGATCCCTGCCCATTTCTGGGGGAGGCTGCTGTGCCCTCCTTGGCCCCAAGTGGTGAGGCTGCTGTCTTGTCGCAGAGATCCTACTGCCTCTCTCACAGGCTGCAGGAAGGTGAGCTTCCACCTGGGGGTACCATGGTGTCACTAAAATTCAGCTGGAAGGATTTCTGGCTGGTTCCTGCTGTCTCTTGACTCTGTGTGAGGAACCTGCCAGGCCTCCTGGCCAAGGAGGGAGGAGCTCAGCACGAGAGGTGGTGGGGTCGCAGCCCCTGGACTCCCAGCCATTTTGAGGAGGCAGAAATCTGGAGGTTTCTGCTCATTTCATCCATGTGCTGCTCAACAGTTGCTGCAGCTGGACACAAGGGAGGGCTCAGATCTTTGAGTGGCACAAAGGCGCTCCTTGGCAGCTCCAAAGATTTGGTTTATCAGGTTTGGTCATATTGGCCTCATCTGTGGCATGCTCCCTATGCCTCTTGGTATTCCCTCCTAATTTTCCTTATTGTGTGCATCTCCAATCTATTCTGTCTCTGTTTCTCACATGCCTGTCATTGTATAGCCATTATGGTTAAAGAGTTTAAAAGCCTTATTAGCTCCTTAGTGGGAGAGGTGTGAGTCAGCTCCTTGCAGGACTGTGTGGTGGTTCAAAAAAAGTAATGTGGTGGCTTTTTTGGGGTTTTTGGTTGTTTTTTTTTGTTGTTGTTGTTTTTGTTTTGTTTTTTTTTCATGGAGTTTTATTTAATTCAAAATATAAACCACAGAACTGAAAAAAGCCATGTGGATATTCAACCTGCACTTACAAAGTTAAAAAGTGTAGAGGCAGAGCTAAATGTGCCAACCTCGTGCCATCTTTCCAAGCCGAGGAAGCTATAGTGGACAGACAAGCAGTAAGATCACCATTGAGAAGTTACTGCCTTTGTGATACTGGGACATGCTTTCCAAAATGGTAGGAGGCTTGGAAATCACACCTAGCTTCAGCCAACACAAAATGTCAGGTTTCAGTCACACAGAGTGCTCCCCATACGTGCAGAGTCTGAAGAACCTTGTCCTGCATCTCCCTCCTTTGTGTGCAGTGTGTCCTGCAGCTCCTGGTAGTTATCCTCGCTGACCTTGCTGTCTATCTGTGAGGTACGGAGGTAACTGAGGGGCCTGGAAATGGCTCTGGAAGTCCTGGGGACAGGAGCAGAATGAAGCCAGGAGCACAGTGGCAATTTTGTAGCTCCCCAGTGTTCTGGGGATTGAGCCTTTGTAACCCAGGTTTTAGGATGATGTGATAAAGCAGGGTTGCTTGGTTTTCTTTCTATTTCCTTTTGTGTTTGCAGGGGAAAGCATGAAAATGTAGGTGCTGAAGTTTTAAATATAAATTAAAAATGATCTTCAGATATGCTGTGTGTTTTAACTCACAGTTTTTAAGTAGCTTCATCACGGGGGGGTGTTGCAGTAATTCTGGAATGTGACGTTTTTTGATTGCCTTGGGGATGGCAATATTGCAGGTTTCTCAGGCCAGACAAGAAGGGATCTTGTTGGACAAGAAGAGCAGAAAGAAAAAGCAGGAGCCTGTCTTGGAAGTGCCGGATTTCTGAACTGCAAAACCCCATCCTGGGGTATTCACGTTGCCAGAACAGTTATCTGGCTGATTTTCTGCTGTTCTGTCAGCTGAGGCTGCTCCACACCAGCACAGCTCCATCTCCCACCAGGACTGAGCACAGCCCAGTGTGGTGAGCCAAGGTCTCCTGCTCCCCTCCTGAGGCAGCAGGAATGGCTCTGCCCTTTGCACATTGCTCCTTCTCCCTGGTTGTTCTTCTCTGCTTCTGGCCACACAGCCGCCTTCCCAAAGGTTCTTCTCAGTGGGTGTTTTTCCAAATGTGCTCCTTACAGAGGTGGGCATGCACCGTTTCTCTGTCAGGGCTGGTGTGACCGGACAAAAATGCAGAGCTCATGAAGACTGGCACATTTCTGAATGCGATTGTTCTGTTGTCTGTGATTTGACATCCTTGGTTTTCCACCCTCTGATTCACTGAGCGGTGATGTCACCCTTGGGAAGAAGCCTCTCTTTCAGCACTACATCAGAATGGACCTGTTGGGATGAAAAGTTCATTCTGCTTGCTCTGGGTCTATACATGCTGCACCAATTTTTCAGCTTCTTTAAAGTTTTTTTCCTCAGTTTTTTTCCAAAAGATATCTTTTGAAAGGGAAGGAGAAACTTTGAGAAAGTCAAGATGTGCATTTAGATGACATCAATTGCATCTATTTTGAGGGCTATTTATGTGTTAGTCTGCAGTTATTCAGCATTGTTAAATATTGGACTCGGTGATCTTGGAAGTGTTTACCAACCTCTGAGTGATTAGTGATTCAATGATTCTGCATCTGTCCCTGGAAGTGTTCAACAAACATGTAGATATCTTGCCTAAAGACATGGTTTAGTGGAGGGGTTGGCAGTGCTGGGTTAATTGTTGGACTTGATGATCTAAGAGCTCTTTTCCAGCCTAAATGATTTTATGCTAAGTATTCCTGGGTCTCGACAGATCTAAGGAAGCAGGTTTTCCAGGCCTGGAGATCAACCTTTGAGGTGACCACAAATAGCTTTCATCCAAATACTGGTTTTAACAGTCAATGCTTCCTTTTTATCTTAGAATATGAGGGTGCTAATATTTTTCATGTGGTCCAGTAACTTGTTTCCTATGGACTTTTGGCTTTTTGGATCATGTCTGATGCTCCTCTGTGGCCAAATACTCTCCACCATGTCCCAGGCAGCCGGCAGACACACAGCCACAGAGACTGAGGGCAGCAAGGGGAGGGCAAGGCAAGCAGAGCTGTCGGGTGCCTTCCGACCCAAGCCATTCTGTGATTCTGCTCTGGAAGTGATCTGTCGGAATTGGTGGCATTTTGGTCTTTAAAAATCCTAATAAAACGAAACCCCACAATTCTCTGTTTTTAACAGACCCTTATGTTTTAAGGATGTGGGGTTTTACTTGTGTTGTTGTCTGTCCCCACAACCATTGCCCAGCCATACCCTGAAGGTCAGTGACCCCCCGAAAGTGCTGGTCCACCTTGATCCTCTCCAGGCTACAGAGAAGCATTCCTGCCAGCTCTCACAAGAAACAGGAGCTGGGCTGGAAATGCCTGTTGCCTTTCAGTGACAACTGCACTGGTGCTTGCTTTGTTGCATACTAATGAGCACTAATTTGCCTCAGCTTGTTATCAACTTTGTGTGGGAGCGGTTTGCAGAATGCAGGGCTGGGGGCTGGGAAGACCCCAAGGGGCTTCTGCTTCCTCTAAGGGAGGCCTTCTGGCTGGATGAGGGCTGAACTGGTGCTCCTTGTGGTAATATCTCCATTTGTGAGCCACAGAAAGGCCGTGCCTGCTGGCCTCATGCCAGCCTTGGTAGTGGTCCACCTGCCAGGTGTGTTCCCCTTCTGGCATGGCAGAAGGTTACAAGGAATTATAGAGGTTTTTGTCTTTAAACCCACCTGGGGCATGGGGAGGAACTGAGCCCCTTGGAGGCTGGGCAGTGCTCACCTTCAGGTCTTGTCAGCATCAAAGGTTCAATGCCCCTCTCCTACTCCCATCCCCACCCAGTCCCTCAACGCTGTCCATTGGTCTCTGAATTGTTCAGCTGGAGCCTGTCTCCTCCTCTCCACTGCACTTCCAGCATTGTAGCAATCCTAGCATTCACTGCAGCAGCTGGATCTCTCCTGCAGCCATGGCTCTTTTCCAGTCATCCAGCCTGAGCTGTGGAGGGCATGGAAACTCCCAGAGGATGATCCTGCTGGAGAGGGGAAATGCCACAGCAGTTTGCTACAAGCTAGAGAAAAGGAGGCTTGATGGAGCTGGGTGGCTTCAGCACTCTTGAAAAACATGTCTTTACACACCATGTGTGTAAAATCTTCTGTCTGGCTGATGTGTGATACTGTGTTTGTAGGACACAGTGAGCTGATCTCACACTGAGAGAAGTTCTGGCAGGGGCAGGACGGTGCCCAGACCTGCAGTACATGAAGGCATCTGCCAGCAGGAGAGCTGGGGTTATTGCTTCAGAGGTAGGTCTGCTAATTTTGGACAAGTAGCCCGCTTACCTTGATGTGCTCGAGCTGGGACTGTAAGCAACTACTCTAAAGCTAAAAAATCAGTCTACCCTTGAGCTGAGAACAACACCTGTCGCTTTTCTGGCATTTGAATCCTGATTGTGTCCTGTGACGAACATCAAGTTTCAGACCAGGTCATGGTGACCATGCTTCTTTTTAATTTACTCTTTATTTGCTCACATAACGACAGGAGTTTTTCCAAAGAAGGGACTTTGAAGGAGAGGGCATCAAAGTGTCAGGAGCAGTGACAGGGAAGGATGGAGCACTCACCAGGCACAGGGGATGCTCAGCCAGGGAGCAGCCCCCAGGAGCATGATGGGGATAATTTTTTCCTCCCACCTGTTGTTAGGAGCAAATAGGGAGCAAGCTATTGTGCCTCCTCCCCAGCTGCTAACGACGGGAGACTTACTTATGGTCGTGCACTGGAAGCTAATTAAAACTGGTGACAATGGTAATTGAGTAAGGATGCTTGAGGATAAGTATGACCTCATGTCTAAAATGGTAATGAGGCCTATTAAAATCCACACCAAAAAGAGAAATTAAAGGGGGAACAGAGGCAAAGGTGGTGCAAAGGGAGCAGAAGCAGGCAGGGACAATACCTGGCAGCCAGAGCACCGGGAGGGAGGGGGAGCACGGAGGTGTCAGGCTTCTAAATCTCCTTAATAAACAGCCAGCTCTTCAGGTAGCCAGGCTACACCTCGGGCCGAGTCAGCCAAAACACTGGGTTCAAGCACCTTCCCCTCTGCTCACCCTGGCCTGGCTGTAGGTCCTGTTAGGCGATGACAACACTTTTGCTGTTTGTTGTTGTCTTCTCTCACTGGTTCTTTGCTGGAAGAAAGGGATGTTCCGTAAAACCAGCAGTCATCGCTAGCACAAGGAGGGTGCTTGCAGAATGACCTTGAAATTGCTTCACTGCAGGAAGATGCACTGGCAAAGGAAATACACAGTAAGCTCAGGATGCCAGGGTGCCATGCTCCTTCTTGGACCAGCACAGCAGCTCATTTCAGCTCCCAGCTGGGATACAGGGGCTGGGGGCCCACTGTGACCCTCCACAGGTGTTGTTTTGCAGAGTGTGTAGCAGTGCTGGGGATGACACCGTGCTCCATGGGAGCCCAGGTCCTGAGCTGACTCTCCTTGCTACAGAGGACACCCTAAGGGACACTGGCAGGGGGCACTCCCTGTCCTGGCTCTGGATGTGCATCACATCAATTTGGGTAAGCTCAGCCCCAGGCTGCCCTCAGACCCTTCCCTGCTAACAGAGAGAATGGGGTGTGTGCCAAAGGTTTCTTCTTACTGGAGAAAGCCAATGCTCACCCTTCCAGCAGGGCAAAGGTACGGCTGGATGACGGCTGAGGATGTGCTATGGAGCCAGGATTCAACTGCACTGAGCTCTGCGATGGCAGCTCCGGTTTTGGCAGCCAGGAGCTGCAGCAGCGGGTGCTGCAGGAGCTCTGCACTGTGACAGTGGTATGTATGGATGCAGGGCAGTGCTCTGGGGCATGAGGTTTGCTCTGCAGAAGTAGATTTGGGGGAGGGATGAAGAGGGGGCTCCTGCTGTCAAGTAATCCCATTTCAGCTGAAGGCAGCACACTGTCACCTGGTTGGCCTCCAAGACACACCCAGCCTAGGTGACACCCAGCAGTTATCCGGAAGGGGAGAAAGCATCAACGACAGCCAAGTCATGTCAAGCAGCCCTCCCATGTGTCAGCCAGATGCTCAGGATTGGCCTGAGATGGCTCCATCCACCCTTGACCTTTCCTATCCCCTATAACTTCAAACTGCTTTTCAAATATGAGTAGAACAGGATTTAATTAAAAGTTGTCATCTGTAATAAATGGTACCTCCCCCCTCCACCAGTAAGGTTGTGGAAATGACACTGAGATGCACTCAGTTGCATTTGGCACCATGTGAGGCTGCTGGATGGAGTGGCAAGGCTTGGCCCACTCGGCTCTCCATCACGTCCTGCACCACCATGGGCCTTTAATTAAGAAACTGTAAGCTGCTTGGCTCCTCTGGCTCTGGCAGCTGGCTTACAATTAATATTCCTCCTGCCAGGACCAGGATTTACTTTTCTCAGCAGCCAACAAAGTGCTCCGTCAACTTCAAGTAGCATCAACATCCAGGGAAACAGCAATCAGGTGGGAGGGTGTGTGGGAGAGAAAAAGTGGAGATCATAGGGGTGTTTCTGATCCCTAGGTGGTTGCTGGGAATAGGGTGCAGCAATACTTTTGACAGGAGCCAGAGGTGAAAAGATTTTGTTGGTGGGTGAATCTGGGAGTGAAGTGTAGAAACCCCAGAAATGCCCTGCTCAGCTCAGTGGCAACAGCCAGGTGTTTCCTTTGGGCTCGAGCAGGCGGGACACAGAAATAGAATGGCATTACAGCCTTGTGCCAGCCCTGTCAGCTCCAGGCACGGGGGAGGATGGGCCTGATATGTAGTGAATGATGGGATTTTTACACAGAGGGTCCTGGTGTAAGCAGGGGACTGACCTGACTGACCATCTCCACCATCTGGTGTAGTCTTCATTTCTCAGAGAGGCAAAAGGCTCCCCAGGGAATAGCAAGAGGGATAAGGAGGTGGGAAGCAGTTTTCAGGAGGGAGATGAGTATCCCCCCAGGGATCCCTCTGCGCTGCTGCAGAGCGAGGCTGAGATGTGCACGCAACTGTATGCCAGCAGCAGCAGCTCTCAGCTGGATGTCTCTCCCAGGCAGGGGTTTGCCTTTCCTGGTTGCCCTATGACCAGCGTGGCACCAGCATGTGAGCTTCCAGGAGCCTGCAGATCTGCTGTGCTCATGTGGCAGTGACACGTTTTTGTCTCAAGAATTGTGTGGTGGCTTTAATTCTGCAAACTGTGCATTGTTCTTGCTCACCCAGAAGAGATGAAGCCTGGCTGGGGAAGAGGGACATGAGGCATTGGCTCTAAACAAATGCCTTTCTTCTGCCTGGAGATTTATTTCTAGCAAGGTTAGAGGCAGACACAGCTCAGACCTTGAAATAAAAATTGGGAGTTTGGGGCAGTGTCAGCTGTCAGAAAAATTAGTCTTCTGCAATAGAAAGTGGATGCAGAGAAAGGACTCAGCACCAGAGAAGTTAGTGAGAAGGTGTGTGATCCCAGCTCAAACCCCATTCTCCTCCCTCCCCCCTTAAAGGGGATGTGCCAGCACTTTTATTAAGGTGATGCTTTTTTTAAGGAAAAAAAAGTTGGTAACCCACACATGCACACCCTGTTAAAAATGCTGGAGCATTTTAGATCAGCAGCGGAAGTAGGTTTCTTGTTTTATATAGGATCATTTTATCCTCTTTGTGTTAATAAGGAGATAGCAGAGAATATTTTTAAATGGAAATTGAAACCCATAAGGTGGTTTGTGTGTAAGGAGAGAGGTGCCTCCATCGTACCCGCTTTGGGAGTGTCCCTCAAAAGCCAGTTCTCAGCTGATGTCTGCCCGGGACCAAGTTAGTTTCCATCCAGCTGGGAGATGGGTGGATTCCAGCTCACTGTGTCACCGCCTCTGAAAAACGCTGTCACACTCCCTTTGCTGTGCTCCTGCACTGACTGGCAGCTCTGCTGCTGGCTCACAATCATGTCCTCCAGCTGATTAGTTGTCTGCTGCAGGAAGGAGTATGGTTTGGAGCCAAGAAGCATCTAAAGAAGCATGATACCAACTGGGGCATCACAGCGCCTTTTCCCATAGATTTCTCTCCAGAGGACAGTGGGGAACTAGTGTCCAGGTTCCCATGTCCCAGAGGCAGGGCTGCCTGAGGTTTATGAATCACCTGTAACAGTTTCATTGTGGATTTGGTTAGTTGGCCATGAGAAGAGGACTTGGACTTGTGTCTTGGACTGCTGTGTCCTCCTGAACATTCAGCAATTGACAGAGCACACATCCTGTCCACACGCATCCTGCAGTGGCCCTACCTGCAGAACTTAGTCTGGTGCTGGGGTGTCAGCTGTGATTCCTGGCTGAGCAGGATAATTGTGGGAGTGATCATGCTGGAGTAGGGACCTCCTTTGCTGAGAGCCCCAGCAGTGTCCTCTTCTTCCTTATTCCTTTTGCCTCCTGCAGACATCTTTTGACCGCAGTGTGAAGAGCTCCCCATCCTTCTCTGCTGGTCTCCTGGGAGTTATGTGGACATTCCTGACTGGAGGAGTCCTACTAGCACTCTTCTTTCTCATCTTCACAATTCGCTTCAGGAAAAACAGGTAAGGGCATCCCTCTTCTCCTGGGAGATTTCCCCTGAGCTGGAGTAGCAGAGTCGGGCTCCTTCAGGACCCAGCTCTGAGCTGATTGATGACCAGCTAAGGATCAGGAGGGTGTAAGCCTGAAGGAGCAGCACAGGGAAAGCAAGGGTAATGCCAGGGATGTTGCAGCTTTTTCCATCACACAGAGTTTTGATCACTGGTGGAGGCTGTCCTGTTTGGACTGCTCCTTTCCTCCTCAAGGCAGGGAGCTGTAGAGAGGATGAAAGGAAAAGGCCTCAAGAGATGCATCGGGGAAGGTTCAGTTTGGGCACCAGCAATAATTTTTTCCCTGAGAAGGTTGTCAAGCATTGGAAGAAGCTGCCCAGAGAAGTGGTGGAGTGACCATCTCTGGAAATGTTCAAGACTGGATGTGGCACTTAGTGCTGTGGTTTAGTTCTTGTGGTGGTGGTTGGTCAAAGGTTAAACTTGATGGTCTCGGAGGTCTTTTCCAACCTTAATGATTCTGTGACTCTGTGGGTGCCCTCTGGCACAGACAGTGATGCATGGTCTCATCCTGGAGTTGCTACTCGATAGAACCATCAACAGGAGTTTGCAAAAAGAGAGCTCATTTCTGCTCCACATGCTTGAGAGCACCTCCCTGAGCAGCACAGCTCCATAGCAAGGCCCTCATACTCCCCACAATGTGCCATGTCCTTCCTGCTGTTGGGCCACTCATACTTTGAAGATATTGATAACCCTTTTTGTTCTTGGTGATTGCTCATATTGGTGGGGAACATGATCTCCATTGGTGACAGAAGCTGTTAGTGAAGTGTAGACTTTTTTTGGTGCTGTTCAGTCTGCACAGAGGAGATAAGAAGTCCTGCTCCCCTGAAGGCAGCATAAATCCAGCAGAAGGCTCAGCAGTTCCTCATAGCTCAACCTGTCTCAGCCAGTGCTAAGCCTTCCTCAGCAATTCTGGATGTGTCTGCTGTCTCTTTGCCACCTTCTCCTCAGCCTCGTTGGTCCCTTGGTATCTCAGCTGCTTCCTCCTCCAGGGATACATCCCTCTCCCAGGTTTCACCTGGCAAAGCCTTTGCTCTCCATGTGCCATTGTTTCACATAGAGGTGTACATCTGAGTGCAGCCTGGACTGATGTGGTTTGACTTCTCTGGTGACTTTAAGGAATTTAATGCTCCTGACAATCACTGTGCAGTCAGGAGAGTCCTGCCCATAAGGGTTTGTGTTGAGAGCCCTCTGCCTGCTGCGCTGCAGCAGCTGCATGACCTGCATCCCAACTGCATCCCACTCTGAAGCACTTTGTTTACTGAGTGGCGTTGAGTTCAGTGACCACTTGAATTGATGGTCTCGGAACGTGCTGTAATGAATGTGTGTTATTTATTTGCTCTGCAGTAAATAAATACTGGTCTGCCTCCTGAGCCTGGGAGCGCAGGGGAGACCTTTCTCAGCTGCAGCTGAGAGCTGGTGAATATTTTTCTCCAGGGGCTGAGACATGGTGAGGAAGACAGGGAGGGAGAGAGACAGGTTGATCCCCAGGCTTTGTGGCTGCAAGACAGCAAGCCAGGAAGGAGCTCAGGGAGAGAGAAAAGTAAAGACTTGGCAGCAGGTTGAAGGGGCAGAACTATTGGAGGGAGTGGCAGGAGGTACAGCTTTCACTTGATAGGCTTGCTGGGGAAGGGTGAAAGGTCATGAGAGATCAGTGGGTTGATTCTCCCCTCCCTGAATACAGTTACAGGATTATGAGTGATGAGGTGAAATTACAGAGGGGAGACTGTAACCTGAACATTGCTGGCAGCTTCCTGAAGTTGAGACTGCTGAGCGGGGAGGTATCTCCTCAGACAGAGGAAGGAGCAGTGGAAGGGCCTGTCCCTGGGGGCACAAGTAGCTCGTGCATCCAAAGTTTACTGCTGGGGACAGTCACACCCTGGGCTGTGTTGGTGTGGTTTTCCACCTCTGCCCCTCTGCAGCAGAAGTGTTGGCATAGGGCTAAATGAATCCTTGAAGGACTATGAAGCACTCCAGCAAGAAAGAGGAGAGAATGGACCATTGAGTAATGGCTGAACTTTTGGAGCATTGGTGAACAGCACAGGCTGGGGGTGGACAGTGTGTCAGCATCTCTTGTGACCGTCACCATCTCTGTAAGGGGACCTCACCTCTGTGCTGCCAGGTTATGATGCTCAGTAACTGTCACCAAATTCCCCGCTTTGTTTCCTGGAGGATTGTGAAGATGTCCAGCCCCAATCTCAACATTGTGACCCTGCTGGGCAGTGGCTTGACTTACACCAGTGCTTACCTCTTTGGGATTCAGGAGCAGAGCCTACGATCTGGAGACTCAATGGAAAAGCTTATTCAGGTGAGCAGGGGTTTTGCTGGGATGGGCACCTTGGCGCATGTCCAGGCCTGTTTGTGCATGCTCTCTCCCAGCCAGCTGTCACCTGTACATGCTCTGTCCCAGCCACAGCCTGTCACCACCACGCTGCTCAGCTGGGTTGTGGTCTTCACACACACAAAAGGCAACCAGACACTTTGTCTGAATGGCCTTTGCTGTTTTGCAAACCACGTCTGCTCCGAGGAAGGGATTTGAGGCAGGTTCCCAGGGGACAGGTCCTGCAGGCAGGCAGGCTGGTGGGCTTGTGAAAGTGCAGCAGGCTGAAGGGAGCACAAAGGGAAATGGGATCCTCCATGCAGCCACCGCAGTCTGACACAGCAGAAGTGCTGTGAGGTTGTGTGTGGGTTTTTTGGCTGCAGAGCAGATCTTCATCAAATCACTCACTCATGGGTGTGATGAACCCCCATGTCCTGGCCTGAGGCAGCCACCCTGCCAATACTGAGGACTGGGCGTGTACCCACATGGGGGAGTGGGACATGGGACTGCACACTCTGCATCCAGCTCAGCCGCTGGGCTGAGGATAATTAACAGAGGTGCCAGCAAATGATTTATGGGTGCTGGGACTTCCTGTGCCTCTGCTGCTCACAAGCTGCAGTCTTTCCCTGCCTGCCCTTCCAATGAGAGTGTCTAGGGATGGAGAAGAAAAGGTAGGCAGCAGACATGCCTACAGAGGAGTACTTGCCTTTGAATTTATTTCACCCTGTGGTCAGCTTTCTAGTATCTGATATCACCCTCCAGAAGTCAGAAGAGTGTAGACATGTCCCCAGCCATCACTTCACTGCAGGCTGGGAGGGTGTGTGGTGTCCCTGTGAGCCCCTTTGAGACCCTTCACTCTGACCCTGGCAGGTGAGGCTGTGCCTGCTGTGCGTGGGGACCTCCCTGGTGTTTGGCCCTGTCCTGGGGAAGAGCTGGCGGCTCTACAAGGTGTTCACCCAGCGCGTGCCAGACAAGCGTGTGGTGAGTACCCAACATCTGAGGCGGGAAGGGAGGGCGGCACAGTGTCCATGGAGGGCAAACACCAGCAAGTCCCTAACCAGTGTGGGATAGCAGATAAAACTGGCACATGACAGGGATGGATGCCACAATCACAGGTCTGGTTTCACACCTGGCTGGGCATGGGCCCTTCACTTATTCCTGCACAATGAGGCAGAAGCTTTTCCACTCTACAGGAAATTGGGTGCCCTGCCAGGCTGCCTCTTCCCCAGTGGAGTCCCAGCCCCATCACTGACCAATGCTTTCATTTTACATTGGCCTTGTGCCTTCATTATGCTAAACACCAGTGTTTGTGTTCATGTCTGAGCTGATTGTTTTTATGGGATGAAAATAAACCAGGTGTCCTTAAAATCATCTGGTGTAGGGCCATCCCCACATGGATCTGATCTACTCTTGAAGGCAGGAAGGGAGCGCTGGGTATTTCTCTGCAGCACTTAAGGATGGAGATTCAGCAGCTGGGAGGGAAATGGGAAATTCATGCACAAAAAAAGTGCACTTACAACTTTCAGTGGTCACTTTCCAGCAGTGAAAAAAGTAGGTCTCAGATGAAAGATGGGACAAGAGGGTTTACAGGGAAACTGGGTACCAGCAAGAACTCCTGTTTCACTAGGATCTGTGTTAAACTTGCAAAATTATGATCTTACCAGGTGTTTTTCTCTGCCTTTTTGTCTCTGCTGGTGATATGGTCATAAGGGACGATAGTCTTGTTTTGGAAGAACTGGTTTCTGTCACAGCATTTACCATCAGGCAGGGTTTATACCTGGCCTCAAGCCTGATTAGGTCTCCAAGAATTTGGGAGTTGAAGACAGAGATCTTGTGGCCAACTCAAATGTAGGTGCCAGACACCTCTCTGAGCGAAGTAGTAGGATGGATGTGTCACTTGAAAGAACCAACAGAAAGGGACCCAAGGGGGATGGAGGTCATTAGTGTCCCTTTGTTCCCCATAGTAACTTTTACTTCTTGCATATTTGCAGATTATCAAAGACCTGCAGCTGCTGGCGATGGTGGCAGCGTTGGTGCTGGCAGACACTGCCTTGCTCTTGACATGGGTGTTCTCTGACCCAGTCCAGTGCTTCCGAAGCCTCAGTGTCTCACTGCGGGTAAAAGGCTGAGAGGGGTGGTGCCAGGTTTTGCTGTGTCCTATCTGAACTTTGTGGACAGAGTTGGTAGGTGGCCAGACATTTGGAGGTGGTCTTTGAGAAACAACAGAAAGAAAAATGTAGCAGAAAACCTTCTGGGCACTCTGGATTTGGTTTACGTCTGGTCTGTTACAGAGGCAAGAGTCCACTGCAAAATTTCCAGGTCTGTGCAGATCACTTGCATGACACAGGAGGGCTCCAAGGTATCTGCCTTAGTGAAATGTTTAAGCAGCCCTGTTGGCAGCAGAAGGCCAAAGTCTTCTTGCTTTAAGCCTCTGTTCCCAGTAGCACCAGCTTTGACCTCTGCTTTCTGAAATTTACAGAGGAGACCAGCTTAGATGTATCTTCCCATTGGTCTGTGCCAGGATGCAGCCTTCACTTCTGTCTTTCCCTTGCCTTGTAGGCGACAGAGAAAGGCATGACGTGCTCCATGAGCCGAGTGCAGTCCTGCGCATCGCTCTATTCCGATCTTTGGCTCATTCTCATTTTAGGGTTTAAGGTATGTAACCTCTTGACTGCTTCTTGCATTTTATCTCACCTCCTCCCTGTCCTTCAGCCTAAACTGTTTTGCAGCATTTGTCATTTTGCTGCCCTCCCAAGCTACATGTCCATTGCATATCCCGGCGACTCCTGTCCATCTCATCAGCCTTCCTATTTCCAGCCCTTCCTATCTTGGGAAGGGTCAAAGCCCTGCTAGCTGCTTTCTCCTTGCTTCACCATTTCCTTTATGTACACTGTACACATACGGTCTCTCTAGATCTCCCCCAGCAACCCCCTGAGCTTCATCCATCTCACTTCTTGAAACCCACATCGTGCTGTTCTTCATGTCACACTCTTTCCCTAAAGACTCCAGTGAATGGCCACTGCCAAGGCACACCAGGTGGTTCAGCCCCTGAGTCCTGTGACTTCAAACCAAGGAGGTGCTGATGACAAGTGCTTGGTCCCCACCTTTACAGGATGCTTATCAGGTTAATTATACCTCTGAGGTGCACTTTCACTGGTGAATCTCTGCACGTGGCCAGTCTTTTTCCAGCAGTGTTAGTTATACTGATGTAACTATGTTGGTATAATTATCACTGTAATTATCTGTGGTCTCATGTGTCTCTGGTATGGCAGAGGCTGGACACATTTCAAAAAGCTGATGTTGATGAAGCTTGTGAGATCACAGTCTTTTTTTGGGAATGGCTTCATCTGAGTGCAGCACACACACTTCCTTTGTGATTCACTGTAATGTAATACTCATTGACCATCTACCCAGAATTGTAGGGAAAAGAGCAGAAAGGGACCTCACAATACAGCTTCATTCTACACTTAATTTCAAAGACATTAATCTTGACTGTCCTTAAGAGTCCTTTGGTGTTAGGGAATGTAGGCATTACCTGGGCTTTCAGTGCTGTGTCTCCACTGGTGATTTTGTCTGCAGTTCGTGTTAGGGTTTAGAGAGGTTTCTGCCTACAGCCCTTACAAAATCCTTTTGGAAATAAAACATCCCCATTATCAGTTCCAGGTAATCTTTTTAATGTTGCATTGAAGCTGGCCCAGTTCCTTCCTACTTACTGGGTGGGGGTCATGGGGTACTTCCTTGGTGGTTTCTCTGGAGTTAGCCTGAATTTACACTAATGTGAGAGTTGGCTTTATCTCTGTATGCATAGCAATTCTTAGCATCCACAGCACTAATGTGCTCAGGCCTTTGGGGAGACACTCAGTGTATTATCCTGGTTTTACTTGCACAGAGCAATGAACAGAAATGACTTGCCAAGGACATGCCTGGAATTAGGAGCAAAGTCCTCTGCTCAAGTTTAAAACAAACAAACAAACAAGCCACTTATTCCTGTGCTTACTGAGAGTCCTAGCTGATGAGATGGCAGTACTGTTGTCTGTGTCCCAGACAGACTGCATGAATTTAAATGGGACTTTGGTGCTGTTTTCTTCCTGCTCAGGGATTAGAGGTTGGCTTGCCTTTGGGCTGTTTGGAGGTGCCCTGCAGTGGACACGGTTATGATCCAGTACAGATTCTACAAAGCAGGGTCAGGTGCCAGCCCAGTTCCCAGCAAGGCAGGTTTCATTCTTACACCCCCACCTTGGGACTTGGTGCTGCTCTGAAGTTGGGAGTCTCACCAGAGATCTAGATGTGAACCTCTCTTGCTTGTGTCCCTCCAGACTTCAACCCTGGCATTGGCCATCACATTCATCGACCAGCCTCAGCACAGAGGGCTTCAGAAGGGTCTAAAAACCGTCTGCATCTCATGTCACAAAGCACTTCTTGATGCCCAAATAACAGTGACTCTTAGTAAAAGGCTGACACTTACTGGGTAGCACAGAAATCATGTAGGTCATATTCCCTGTATTCCAAGTCCTTGCAGGAGCTGGGACTTTGTTAGATGGTGTTTCCAAGTGATCCTGAAGGCAGAGACCATGCTCAGCTCTATGGAGGCAGGCAAAAAAATACTTGGTGTTTCCTGCTAGTGTCACCTAGGGAAGGAGAGACTTATCCTGCTGGGTAGTTTTATCCTGAGCACACTGGAAAAATGCATGCATGAGACCCTTGAGGAGCAGGGTGGTGAGACAGCCTGTTCTGAAACAACTGCTCTGCTCAGCGGGAGGGAGACCCTCTGTGTACAGAGTGCTTCTGTAGTGCCCTTCCCTGCTGCTGGAGTCAGGAAACAGCAAAGGGAAGGGAAAAGAATTGCACCTGGTAGTTTCCTGGATTATTGCTATTTAAAGAGCCACCAAGCACATCCTCTTCCCTCCAGTCTAAACCTCCATTTCTCCTTGCCTTCTCCTTTGAATTCCTTCTGGATGTCTTTCCTGCTCCTTCAGAGGTGTGCTGTTGCTCCTTGATGGCACCCATTGCTGCATCCCTGCAGGGACCTCTGCCTCCTGTCTGTCTGTGTTTCCTTCTCCTGCTCCAGGCTGCCCAAGGGGCGGTTTCCACAATTTCTCCCTGCCAGCACCTGCTGACCTTTGACTCTTGGCTCTTCACACCCTTTGGCTGGGACCCCCCGTGCCCACCAGTGCACTCACTCCTGCCCTGTGTCCCCAGCCCCACTCTTGGCCTGCAGCAGCGTGCCGGGCGTTTGCCACGGCGTCAACCACCGTACGCTCCAGGTCTGCATTATAGATCAAAGAGCATTAATTAGGATTGTGCTGAGTGGATCTGAGCTCACCGGGCTTGGTGCGAGGTGGGGGTTGACACCATCAGGCTGTAATTTTCCACACTCTGGAAACCTCTTTTTTCTGCTTCCAGAGTATCCTCCTGCTATATGGGACCTACTTGGCCGGTCTGACCGACAACATTAGCTCCTCACCAGTCAACCAGTCCTTGACACTCATCGTCGGGGTCAACCTTGCTTTCCTGGCTGCTGGCACCATCTGCTTAGTTCACCGTTTCTTCCGTACTTGGCACAATTTGCTGTTTGGTTTTACCTCTGGAGGCATCTTTGTGTGTACTACCACGATCAACTGCTTCATCTTTGTCCCACAGGTATGCTGCCACCTCTGTTCTGTCACTTGGATGGAAATTGACATGTTTTTGGAGTTTAACAACAGCTATGGACATCACAGCACTCACTTTCCTGCTATTTTTACCCAAATGTTTGGACTCACCTGCACAGCTCATTCTCTAAGCCCCACCCCCCCCCCCACCCTGGTGGTTCTGCTTCCCCAAGCAAGTTCCCTGAGTCTCAAAGAATCACAGAATTGTTTGTACTGGAAGGCACCTAAAGATCATGAAGTTCCAACACCCCTGCTGTGGGCAGGGAAGCTTCCACCAGACCAGGTTGCTCAAAGTGCCGTTGAGCCTGACCTTAAACATTTACAGGGACTGGGCCATTCACAACTTCCTTGGGCAAGCCTGTTCCAGGGTCTCACCACTTTTATAATGAAGAATGAACTTCCTTATATCTAATCTAATCCTACTCTCTTTCAGTTCAAAGGCATTCTCCTTCGTCCTATCACTGTGTCCTTGTAAAATGTTCATCTCCAGCTTTTTTGTCCCTTGTCCTCTTTGTGTCCTGGAAAGTCTCCAAGGAGTGCAGCACTGCTGCTCAGAAGCCCTCCTGCAGAAACGTGCTGCAGGTGACAGCCCCACAAACAGCACACATGAGGCAAGGCAGCCACTGGCCTCCTCCTCCTGTTCCGTGCAGGTGGTTGGATCTGTCCTTTGTGCAGTTGTCCTTTCCTCATACCTCACATGCCCACTCGCACCAGGAGCTTCTGCTCCTGGCAAGGATGGAGCCAGGAGCAGACCATCCAGGTGGCACTGCCACTCTCAGAAAGTCCCCAGGGGAGGCTGTCCTCCTCTGCACTTTTGGAGAAGGAAGCTGGGGTTTGCCACAAGTGAGGAGGAGGAGGTGTTCAAAGGAAGCCTTTTGTGGTGAGGTGAGGCACTTCTGCTTCCTGTGTCCTCCAGGAGCAGCCTGGTGTGCCTGGACACCACATTAGTGGGAATAATGCTCCCATTGTTACAGGGAGAGGAAACAGTTATTTACTCAGTTGGATGTTTGGAGGGATGTTTGGGCTCAAGGACATGAGGTGAGAAAGGGAGGAAGAGGTGAAGCTGATGAAAGCACATCTGTGCAAGGGAGGGCTCAGGGGATCTCAGCAATGTATATAAATATTTATAGGGGTGGAGTAGGGAAGGGGGAGCAAGGCTCTTCTTAGTGGTATCCACTGACAGGACAGGGGACAATGGGCACAAACTGAAACACAGGAAATTCTATTTAAATATAAGGAAAAGGCTGGAGGTTTTTTTCTGTGAAAGTTGTAAAGCACTAGAGCAGAATGCCCAGAGAGATTGTGGAGTCTCCATCCTTGGAAATACTCAAGGCCCAGTTGGACACAGTCGTGAGCAGGCTGCTCCATCTGACACTGCTTGAGCAGGGCAGTTGGGATGATTTCCGGAGGTCCCCTTCTGCCTTAGATGAGGCAGTGCAACTGTGAGCCCCAAGCCCTTAGATGAGCAGCCTTTGGGAGCCAGGATCCAAACCTCCTCTGGTGAGCACCAGGCCTGCTGGTGATGCTCTGCCAAGCACCAGATCTCTTGGGTTCTGAGGGTGGAGAAGCTGATGAGCAGTATTTCTACTCTGCCTGTACCATTTTTTCTGTGGGAGCCTGGGGCCCTTGAACATTTTATTTAACTTGGATCTTTTAATTCATTGCCTTGTTTTTCCTAATGGGCTTGCTTTTCTGTGGCTCATCTGAGATCAATAAACAGCAGGAGCTGGGCTGCATAAGGCTTCCAGGCAGACACTAGATGAGAAAACAGATACTAAACAGTGCTGGTTTTCAGCTTGTCACCAGTGATTCAGGGATAAGGGGGCATGCATGACATTGTCTTTGTCTGTCATGGAGTCAGGGAGTGGGGGGAAGAAGGAGGGGGCTTTTACAGTGTGCTCAGCAGTCTCAGTGCAGCCAGGCACTGACCCTTCTCCTGCATTAAAAGCTGGAGCCAGGAACAGGGTAGGGCTCAGATGGGTGGGAGGCTCCAAGTGACACTGCAGCCCCTCACCCAGCCATCTCTGGCTGGCTGTCTCTGCTTCCCCGTCACACCCTGCCTTTGTCTCCCCCTCTCCATCCCTTTGTCTCCTTCGCGCTTGAGCTGTGCCTGCCTCCAGCTGTGTCGGCTGGGGCTCTGTGGATAACACCCTCTTCTACTCCCCAGCTCAAGCAGTGGAAAGCCTTTGAAGAAGAAAGCCAAACCATGAGCCACATGGCAAAATATTTCACCAGCCCGAGCAGGAGCTGCCGCTCAGTGTACAGCGAGGAGCAACTCTACCAGCTCATAGGGGAGAAAAACTCTATGAAGCGGCTGCTCACTGAGGTATGGGGCTCTGCCAGCTCCCCTCCTCCAGCTTCTCCTCTTCCCTTTTGTGGGCTGAAGGCTTTGCAGGGTGGGAAGCCCTTCTTTACACTCATGTCCACACTGGTGATCCCTCACCAGCCTCTTCCTGAGGGAAAGAGCTGCTTTGTTTTGCCACAATTTAGGCATAATTTGGAGGGCTTTAAAAATTCTGTAGGGAGGATGCACTGAAAAAAAAAAGAAAAAGAAAGCCTGGTTCCCACAGCCTTGTCAAACATGGTTAATTTAGATGGGAGATGCTCTGTTTCAGAAAAGCCCTCAGCCTCCTGCTCCCTCACCTGCATGGGCAGGGACACCCCAGCCTGAAGAGCTGCCTGCCCAGTGAGTCCCTTCCCACACACGTCTGGAGGGCTGCAAGGGAGGCTGAGGTCACACATGCTGCTAGTGTGGCTCTCACCATGCAGAGAGGGGTGATTTGTTTTCTGGCAGTGCCTGCTTCCAAATCGGCAGCGTTTTCCTCCTCTCTGCCCGCCCCACACTTGACAGGCTTATTTGTTTGACACAGAAAAACGCCGTGATTGAAAGCCTGCAAGAGCAAGTGAGCAGCGCCAAGGAGAAGCTGATGAGGCTGATGTCTGCGGAGAGCAGCCCTCTTGCGCTGCCAGCAGCTCCCTGCACCTGGAGCTCAGGGCAGCCGGGGGATGCACGAGGGGACTGCTGCTCCCCAGATCCAGAGAGGGATGGGTGGCAGCCCCCCTGCTTGCTGAGTACATCACCTCTTGGCAGCAATGCTCAGGCCCTCCAGAA
Source organism: Bombycilla garrulus (assembly GCA_013400315.1). NCBI lineage: Eukaryota > Metazoa > Chordata > Aves > Passeriformes > Bombycillidae > Bombycilla > Bombycilla garrulus. The sequence goes on along the minus strand of VXBU01004756.1, from coordinate 68,529 downwards.
ACATGCAACCCAGGAGCCTGTTTGCTCTCAGGTGCTGCCTTTTAATCCAGGGGACAGTGTTGAACGTGGCCTGAAAGAGATCCAGGAGTGTGGGACACCTGCAGTGCAGGGGCAGCCTCTGGAGCAGCTGCCAGGCCAGGACAACTCAGCTGGTGTAGCCTGGGAGTCGTCCCCCAGTGTCAGCTATGTAAACAGTGAGAAGCTGTGGGAAATCTTGCAAGAGTTAAGCCTGGATGGCAAAACCTACAACCCAGCCTTATCTGCAGGACCCCCACTTGGCAACCAGGGCACCTCAGGCGAGCAGGGAGAAACATGGGTGGGCCAGGAGGGCTACCCAGGCGTCCACGCATCCCTCAGCCCCTACCTGGCAAGGCATCGTCGGAGGATCCCATTGCCCCCTGCCTCCACACGCTTACCTGGACACGTATCTCCTCATGCCAGCTGCAGGGTGAAGGAGGTAGGCAGCTGGGGCCATGGGGAGTCAGCACATAACTCCCTAGGAGTGGAAGGGGAGATGGCTGGCAGAGGGCTCCTTCACCCCCCATCACCGCCCCCTCCAGCCATCCCAAGAAAGGCCAGCCTCCAGGCAGAGGGGTGGCTGGGCTGGCCCGAGTCCCAGGGCGCTTCCTTGTGCATCCTGCAGGAGCAGCGGCGGCAGCAGGGCACCCCGAGGGGACCCGCTGAGCCCTCCCTGCGCTCACTGTACTATTATCCAGACTCTGACTCCAGCAGCAGCAGCTCTGAGGAGATGTTTCATGGCTGCCACCGACCCTGCTGCGAGGTTTGCTTCCAGAGCCCACGTGGCTCCCTGGACAGCAGCAGCACGGAGACGGACACAGAGCCCAGTGACTGTGAGAATCACCACGGCGGGCCTCAGCCTGTGGTGAATTTCAAAGACGATCTGAAACCCACTTTTGTGTGACTGGGAGCACCCCTGCCCCAAAGGCAAGTGCCCTCCCACCCCCGAAACACTGCGTGTTTTCAGCAATGCTAAAGCCACACATCCCTCTGGGGAATGTGCCTTGTTCTTGAATTTGGGGATTGGGAATAAACCTTGCCCCGTTCTGATTTGCAGTGTCAGCCCCAGCCTGGCCAGCTGTGACTGCAGCCTGAGCTTGGCTGAGAGGGGGTTGGCAGCGCTCAGGGGGGTGGTGGTGGCCTTGTCCTGGCTACTCTGGGCAGCTGCCTGTGTCCCACAGGTAGTTCTGTCCATCCTGCTGCCAGCAGTAGAGAAGTCGGGGCTGAGGGTCTGTGAGAGCCCAAACTTAATCTCCTCAGAGGGCTTTCCTGTGCGACCTGTGTGATTCATATTGGCAAGGAGCAGTATCCTGCCTCAGGAACGACTATTGCTTCTTGTGCACCACTCCGTATGGACCGGCAGAGGACTCCTTCCCCCAACGCTGCCCAAGCACGACATCCCACTGGCACCAGGCCCAGCTGGGGATGGGAGACGGATGCCAGAAGCAGTTGCAGGCTGCCATTCACTGGGGGTGTACTGCTTCCAGGAAAAGCAAGGACTTTGGAATGGGATGTGCACAGCAAACTTTTGGGTTTTGGTGGGTTTTTTGTAGCATGTGAATGAGAACATGGAGTCCAAAGGTGATGTCCATGGAGGTATCTTTGTATTTTGTGTTTTTCAGGTGCATCGTTATAGGTGAGACTCAGGTCAGAGCTGAAGGGAAAGACAAGCTAGCCATTGTAAAGGAGGATCTGAAAAGGGGTTTCTTTTTTTTACCTTGATTTCTGGGTCTTGTGCCTTTCTCTCTGTCTTTGTATGGATGATGTAGTATGGAATAAGGTTTGTTTAAATTAATATGTTCTGTTTAATTTTTATCTTAGAAACACCAAGAACAGTAAATCCAGTGTGTGTGCCTTTTTGGAGATATTTATCATGGCATTTGAGCTTATCATTGCCTCCACAGGAGTTCAGGATGCTGAGACCTGATGCCCATGCAGTATAAACCTTCTGGAGAAAGGCATGATTAAAAGAGCAGGTGTCAAAGGAATCCCAGACCTGGTTTTGAACAAAGCACGTTAGCATTGCCCTCTCCCTTATCCTTTATGATGGTGAAATCCCTCACTTCTCTCTCCCCTCACTGGTGTCACCCTTTTCCCCCACCCTGTTGCCTCTGCAGTTCTCTAAGCTTGGAAGTAGGGCAAATCACCCAACTCAGTAATCTTATGAAGATTCCCACAGCTCCTGTTTGCTTTTAAAATGGAAACACTCCAGACAGAGTGTAATTTTTTTTTTCGTCATCACTTTTTACTAATAGAAACCGTTCTCTTTCAGTTTTTCTTTTACAGCTCTCTGAGCACTTATGGCTCTGGCCTGGGAGAAACGCACTGGCTGGGAGGGTCCCCTGCCGGTGCAGGACAAACCCGGGAGCCCGGCGGCTCCCTGCAGTGGGACTCGGGATCTCTGTCCCCATCGCCTGCCAGCGGCCTGCAGTTCTGCAGCGCTCGCAGCAGGTGCTGCTACTGCCACGCCGGGTGTGCCGGCAAACACCAAGTACATCCCGCGGCATCGCCACGCTGGGGCAAGGGGGGAGACAAGCACGCTCTGGGGACCCTGTTAAATATGGGTCAAAACCTCTCCCCACCCCCAAACGTGTTTGGAGTAATACTTTGCTCAGGGGCTGGGAAATACTGCAACACAGTCAAAGGAAATGATCAACCATGAACCCAACTGGAAGCAGCTGATATAAAAATTAACTTTAAATCCACTAGTGAATGCAGAAAAACCCTCCAGAGGACTTTGGACCTAGGGTTTGTTTGGAAACTCACTGCTGGAATTTGAGGTCGTTGCTTTTCTGTGCAGTGACCAGCAGCCACCACCTGAAAACTTCATAGCCTGTGGATGCACCTACTAAGAAAGTCAAGAGCATTGTGTGTCATAAACAGCATGCCCAGCAGGCCCAGGGCAGTGATCATCCCCCTGTATTCAGCACTGGTGAGGTCATACCTTGAATCTTGTGTTCACTTTGGGGCCCTTTCCTTGCTGATGGCTGTATTAGGGAAGGGTCACATCACAGCCAGGATGAGATGTCTCTCCATGCCTGTTTGGTGAGCCTTGGCAAGAGGCAGGAAGGCAAGGAACCCTTGAGGCTCTTGTGCCACAACCACCTGCCATGGCTCAGTCTGCCTCTGTTACCCCATCAGTTTGCCACTGCTTAGGAAATAAAAAACTTGATCTTGATTGTGATTCAGCTGCCTGGTTAAAAAACTGAAAAATAGAAGGGAAAAAGATAAAAAGAGCTTTGTTATCTATGGCAGAGAGGGATTATGACAGGCTCTCTGGCATGAGACTGCTGACCATTGCTGTGGAAGTTTCCCCACTGTCTCATGTTGGCATTAGCATTTGGGATCTCTGGGAACTTCTTGCTCTGGTCTTTGATACTGGGTGCAGTTATGAGAAATAATGAGTATGTGAAAGTACTGCAAGAGAGAGACTCTCCTGGTGTCATTTGCCTAGAGTGACCAGACTGTGCAATCCCTGGACACCGTGGCTGTACAGTGCCACATTGGTGTGGAGACATTCCTATGGCACAGTGGGAAGCAGAAGTCAGGGGCCCTACAACTCCAAAGAGCCTGTGCTGCAGGTTTTGAGGAGGTGAGGGAGCACCCACATCTGTACATGACCTCCACAGGTCTGGAAGAAGCTCCAGAAAAGTCTTCCGTGAGTCTGGCAGCCATAAGGACTGTGGAGAAGCACTTTCCTCCTGAGCAGTGTTGCTCTCCCAAGCCAAGAAACCAGGCCTATCTCTTGCCTCATCCAGTTTTTCAGGGCTGCCTCCTTGGCCTCTGCTTCCAGCTCTGCACTGCTGAAGTGCCAGCTGACGTTGTTACCCCAAGGTCTGCACTTGCAGCCAGAGCAGCAAAGCTGTGGATGTCCAGTGGTGAGGCACCAAACCCATCAGTGTAAACTGCATCCTGATTGCTGTCCCTGTGCTCAGACAGAAAGTGCTTTGGGAACTCCATGGAGACAGGGAAAAAATACCATCAAAAGAATTGTGGATCCTGGCATGGCAGGAGAACTGTGGATGGCTTAGTGGTTGACTGCAGGAAATTCCTGCTACATGACACGGTCATGTCCTATGGACCTGATCGATCCGTGCACACACCTGGCTGAGCAAGTGCATGGGACACTGCCACATGGTTCCAAGAGTTTCTCTCATTGTGTATTGAAACTGCTAGAGCACATTCACCTTGGAATGTGTACCTCTCAGTGTTTACAGTGGGGTTCCTTGCTTTCACACCCATGCCACCACTTTTCCTGTGTAAAGGTGCCTATAGCTGAGCTGGTTTTCTTCTAACTCCTGCATCCATAGCTGCATGCTTTGTGCTGCCAGAGCACAATCATTTACATAAGGAATTTTTATTTTTTTTTCCTGGAGGTTCTTGCAGACAGGCTGGGTATGAGGGACTGTCCCGCCAGGCAGCTACATAAAGCACTCAGTGATTCAGCATTTATTGCACCCTACACAGATTCCTGTGTTATCATACCAGCAGGAATGTGGGGCTAGAAGGGATCTCCTAGTCATCATCATATTTCCCAGCAATGACAAACAGTGAGTCATAAAGTCCCTCTTGTTAATTTGTCACAGTCCATCTTAAGTCACTGGGAATTTTCTTGGCAGGTTATTCAAGAACTTCACTTTGACAGAAGGAAACTTGTTTCTGATTTGCAGCCCACATTTTTTCATAGCCTATTTTTGTCTACTTGTTCTCATGCCAATGCTGTCTTCTAGTTAGTAGCTGTTCTTCCTTCCCGTTCTCCAACCTACTCTCTTACATGCCGATGAAGAATGTAGCCTCTTCTTCCCAGGATCTCTGGTCTACTCAGAGAAGAGACTGTCTATTTTTAGTTCCCTCTAGCAGCTCATACCTACCCCTCTTTCAGCCTGCAGGGAGGCTTTGAGGGAGAGCCCTGGTTTTATTGCTACCACATCCTACCCTTCTCTTGGCAGCCATGTGAGGATGGCTGTATAAACTGTTCCCTGCCTCCAGCAGCACAGGAGTTTCAGGATGCTGGGACAGGATCATGCTCACCTTTGAAAAGAGAGAAGAAATGCTCATTGGGAGTTAGGACATCAGAAAAGCAGGCCAGAAGCAGGCAAAATTCCTGTGGGTCTTTAGGAAGCGGACATTTTCTCTGCAAGTCTGCAACGGTCCTGGGGTTCCCAGCGCCCATCGGGTCCTAGATTTACCACCAGTGTGTTAATAACCTCACAGAAGGGCTGGCCATCCATGTTTCCTTTCAACACACCTCCTGCAATTGCTGAGAGATCCACCTGTGCCCGGTGAGTGAAGAAACCATGAAGAGCTTTTCTTTCTTGGAGTTTCCCGTGGCTTAGAAAATCCGTAAGGACCTGAGTTCCTAAGAAAGCCCATGGTACCTCTCAAGGGATTCACAGAAGGGGAAAATGAAAGCACACCCCTCTGCAGTGTCCTGATGACATGATCCAACATGGATACTTTATTGGAAAAGGTGAATATAATGAGCAAGGCACCCTTCTGGAGCTGTGTAGTGGTTTCCAGGCAATTGCATCTCATATCTAACTCAAATGAGTCAGGTGAAATTTCAAACCAAAGAGAACGGCAGGAATAATATTAGCTGATGCAATCACACCTTGAATTTATAGCAGGGCTGGGCAGATCCATGGGCAGTGGGATACTCTGTACATGATTACAGCAAATTCAAACCCTTGTTTGAAAGCAGCTGGGTTTTGGTTGGGTATTTTTTAACAGTCCCCCAAACAGAGGTGCTGGATAAAGACTTCCTTTCCTCTGACGGGTAAATCTTACACTGATGTTGAACTACACTTTGGCAAGTATCAGTTAATTTCCTTGCTATTACAGCCCTTTTCATGCCAGTAACAAAAAACACATTAGGAGCTCTCCTGCTTCTGCAGTCCATTCTTCACAACTCTCTAATGGTGAGGTCTTTTTCCTAGTTCTGTAAATAACTGATAGGAGCATGCTGCAGTCAGTGGGGGAGCCAGGTTCTCCCATCCCTAGAAGCCCAGCATTAGTGGATACCTCAGTATTTGGGCTAAATACTCACTACCTTCTTGTGCTAAAAAGCTCCCAGGCCCCAATGCCTTCAGCCACAGCTGCCTGAGGGCATGTGAATTAAGCCTTTAAAGCAGACAGATGCAACAGTAACAAAGTATATCCAAGGATGACATGGAGTCTAATTTACTTAAGGAGGAAACTTGGGAGTCAACAGCCTTGTCTCTTCTACTGGCTGTTATGCTCATCTCAGAGAGAAAAGCCACAGTCTTCCGTCTCTCACTGGCATGTGGCATTCAAGTGCCAACTCCCTGAGCTGTATCAAGGTTTCTTCACTATATGTTTGCAAAACTGGCTCTGAGTGTTTCATCAGCAAACCCTGAGTGACCAGTAGGACACGTGAAAGTACAGGAAAACAAGAGCTGATGCTTCCAGGTGGGTCCCTTTTAACTTCCTTAAACAGCAGGTTTTGGATGACAGTGAAAATCCCAAATGTCCTCTTGAAAAAGGGAGTGAGAGGCCAGATAGGATGGAGAAGTTCAGACAACAATCTGGAGTATTAACAGGGGAGATTAATGTTTTGGCTGTTGAGTAGTTGCTGTATGTGGGTGGTTTGTTCACAACAGCTGTTTTTAGTGAATTTAATAATATTTCTGTGTATGTTCATGCATATATTTGTGTCTTTACACAGAGGAAAAACGTCCCACTTTCTCAGGATCATCCCATTGTCTGGAAAAATTGGAATTTGCCAATCATCAATTAGAAATAGAAAAGAGCCCTGCTCCCCATCAGCAATTTCTACTACAAGGCAGAGATTTTTCTAGATAATGACAGCATTAGAAAAAACCCCACAAGCATGTGAGGTATGTCTGGTAAAGCACTTAAATAAAAAATCATCTTGCAGCTTTCCACTGGGAAAAATGAGTGCCCTGCAACACAATCAGACCCTGGGCTGCAGGGGGGCCACACTCCTACAAGGAGAGATGACACGTCTATGCTGGACACAGCAGGGGTCTATTTATTTTACAGAATTGGGCTGTCTTCCCCCTGATCCAGACAGCATCAATCTTGCAGCAGCAGCAGGAGGTAGGGTAGGTTTTGCACTGACCACCTACCTTCTGATACAGCTGGAAATCTAGGAACAATATAGTTTCCAACGTTATTCATTGGATTTCAAGATCAGTGCCAAGCCCTGTGCAGCCAACAGCTGAGCTACAAAGATTCTGTCTCTCCTTTTACAGGATTATTGTAAAATAATTTCTCCCCATGACCAGTTTAGGCCGTTCTAATGCACAGTCACAAATGAGACATTGACTTGTAAAGATCTTCCTACCCTTAGGGTGGCAGATGAAAGAATGGGTCACAGCTTTGTTCTGCCACAACATGCCTGGAAGCGTTGAGAGACGCTTTCCTCACAGGGAAATTTCCACTGTCTCCTTGGATTTGCAGATTTCCAACCTACCTGTAGAGTAGAAAAGAAATGCTGGGCTGACCAAAACAGATGTAAGAAATTGATTTGCTTATGCCATTCAAGCAGCAAGGGCTGTTCTGCTGATGTCTGTGTCTGTGGGAAAGAGCACAGTGACTTCCACTTTTGACATAAACCTTGTGGTTTTTTTTTTCAGCAACTCAGCAGGCATGCCCAAGCCCAAGATAACAGAAATACCTTTAATAAACCTGAATATCATATTTGTAAAAAAAAAAAAAAGTGATCAACATAAGGGAAGTTCATGACACTGTGCTGTAAAGGATGTTGCACAGATTAATTCAGCTGCTCAAGCTGCTTCTATAACACTGCCTATGATTTAAGTCCTCAGTATAATACCACTATTTTTATGACTCAGCAGACACCAATGGAATAAATTAATTTATGGGATATTCCAGATAAAGAGGAGTTTTTCCTGCAGCAAAAAGATCTCCAATGAAGAGTAAAAATATTAGAGGCCTGAAGTATGCAGTGATTAGCAGGGTTTAATAATTGGTGAGAATGGAAATGAGAAAAACAAAGGTGAAAAAAATTAAATACTTAATGATTGCATTATCTAACAATTAAGATTCCTATGCATAGGGGTACATAATATCTCCTGCATATTAAGGCTGCACAGCATTTCCTATAAAAATATCTTGGATTCACTCACTTACAATTTTCAGAGTGATGAAAAGTTAAAATGAAAGTGATTCAGGACATTTCCAAGAAGGCTAAAACAAATGCATTTGTCCCATTCCATGCATGTCTTAGTTTTTTGTCCGAGACACTTCCTCACACATACAAACTGGAAATCTAGCTTTTATGGATCTTGACAAAAGCTATCCGAACTGGACCACACTTTACAACTTTGAAAAATCATAGACCACATAGGTCTGTGGAGGCTTATTAGCATTTACTGGTAAAATAGCCATCCCCAAATCATCCCTGGGAAGTCCTGACTGAGTACGTTCTGTGTCCTTGCAGCTGCTGGAGCACCCATCACCTGGACTGTGCATAGGTGGTGGCCAAACCCACTGCACCTGCCAGCCATTGCAGTGGGACGCTGCACTGAGCTGAGAGCAAAGTGGGGTTTATCTCATTAAGTGATAACCACCACACTAGCTGTGAAGCAGCATGGCAGGAGAAGTGGCTGTGAAAACCAGATGTGGAAGGAAAGAGGTAAATCTGTTTGAAGAATCTGCTGTGACTGGAGCGGGAATAGCTGGAGGGGGGGAGGTGGTGTAAGAAGGAAAGATGTTGTGACTGGGGCAGAGGCAGGAATGGGGGGAGGCTGATTTTCTGAATCAACAATGAACAGCAATGAGGACAGAGAGAAGGATTAAGCCACTGAGGATTCAGGGTTTGGGAGCAGCTGTTGGGCAAAAAGAAGGTGAGGGAGTAGGGAAAAGAGCAGAAGTGAAAAAAACATGTGATGGCAGGACAAGCCAGTGGACTGGGAGGGAGAGTGTGGGCATGACTTGAGGTGGGATGCAAGTAGTGCAGGAAAGAGTGGGGAAAGGAAAGACCCTAACTTGACAGTGGTGGGACAGGGAACAGAGGAGGTAGCAAAGGAGCTCTTTGCTTTCAAGAGTCTGAAAAAAGAATAAGACTGGACAGAACATGGATGGCAAGAAGCAAAAAGCTTCTGGTGGTACGTATTGCTCTCCAGAGTTTGGGATGGAACCAAGACATCCTTATATTTTCATCTTGTCTGCTCCCAGTGTGTGGATCTGAAAGGCAAGTTTCTAGTGCTTCCCCTCCCACTGCTGTCCTAACCTTTGTTAGCTGAAGAGGTCACAGTCACCTTGGTTTTCTCTGCCAGTCCCTGGAAAGAGGTCTGTGTCAGGAGGCTCTTACAAGGGGTGGATGTGCATATCATGGCTTTAAAACAAACTGACCAGCATCCTAAAAAGTAGGACAGTGTAGTCTGTGCCAAAATGGCTCTGAAATCAAGCATTCAGAAGTTACAGAAAACTGGAATTAAAACAACGTGCACAAACCTAATTTTGGCATGCATGACTTTGTGGAAAAGAGGCCTGGAAGGGAGCTCAAGGAGCCGTCTGGGGACTCCAGTCCATCTCTTTCTCCCAAGGCAGGAACAATTATTCGTAGACCATTCTTGACAAATGTTTCTCTAATCTTCTTTTGTGAGACAGAGATTAATTACAGAATCACATATTTTTTTGTTAATGCCATCCTGCCTTAGTGCATAAAATACTGGGACCATGCTGTGAAGGAGACTGGGAACACAGCTGGAGAAAGGACAGGCTCATGGTTCAGCTTGTGGACTGCTGCCCCGGAGAACTGTCTGTGCTTCAGAGTTCCTGGGTGGTCATGTAAATCCAGCTTCTCCCGGGCAGTCATTAATTGTGTTTTCTCCATTTTCTGGGTGCACATTTTGAAAATACTGACTCTGATTTATTTGTCCATGCTTGGTGCCCTGTTTCAATACAGTCTTAGGGCTTTAATTTTACCACCACCGCCCAGACTGCCCAGCCTTTGTGGGATTGGTTCTCATAAGCAGGGAAATAAAACCAAAGTTCTTGTCTGCCATCCTCAGTGCTGACTGGAACTCTTCTCCCACTTCTCATCTGACCCTGCCCTGTGCACTTCATCAGCTTCCATCTCCCTGGACCTTCCTTACTCTGCTTGAAAGCATGACTCATGAACGTGATTCCCAGGTCCTCTATTTTTTTTAATGGACAATTCTTCTGACTATTATCTTAAGTTCAGATTTCTCCACAACCACCTCATCCTCAGAGGTACATGCATTCAGTGCAATTAATTACACCAATCATCAAAACGCACAAAAACCTAGAGCATACAGGACACCAGGAGCTACTGTAGTGGCTCACAAAATCATCACAGGAACATCGAGGATGGAAGTGACCTCTGGAGAGCATCTAGTTCAACCCCTTCTTATTCAAGGTGGGTCAGCTACACCTGGTTATCCAGGACCGGGTCCAGTCAGGTTTTGTACATTTCCACAGATGGAATCATAGAATGGTTTGAATTGGAGGGAACCTTAAAGATCACCTCATTCCAACCCCCTTGCTGTTTCAGGGACACCTCCCACTAGATAAACATGCTCAGTGCCCCATCCAACCTGGCCTTTGAACACTTCCTCCACAACTTTTCTGACCAACCTCTTTCAGTGCATCCACATCCTCACAGTAAAGAATTGGATACACAGTAAAGATGAGACTCCATGACCTCTCTAGATCTTTGATGACCTGCAAAGTAAAAAGATGTTTTCTGGTGTTCGGGTGGAGTATAATGTTTTAAATAATGCCTATTGCTTCTTCTCCTGTCAGCAGGCACCTATCTCCCTCTTCTTCATTCCCTCACACTTAGATATTTATACACATTGATGAGATTACACCTAAACCTTTTGTTCTCTAGGATGAATAGGATGAACATTCCCATCTCTCTTTTTTCCCCCAGATGAGATGTGCTTCAGTCCCTTAATCATCTTTGTGCCCTTTGCTGGAGTCATTCCAGTAAGTCACTCTGTTTCTTGTACTGAGAGGCCAGAAATGGGCACAGGATTCCAGGTGTGGCCTCACCAGTGTTGAGCAGAGGGGAAAGACCACTTGCCTTGAACCTACTAACAATGCTTTTCCAAATGCAACTTAGGATGTTGCTGTTTATCCTTGCTGTGAGGGAACACTGCTGGCTCATGGCCAGTTTGATGTCCTTCAGAACCCCTCAGGTCCTTCTCTGCAGAGTCCCCAGCTACACAGGTGCATGGGGTTATTCTTCCCCAGGTGCAGGACTTTGCATTTCCCTTTGTTAATCTTCATGTGATTCCCTCTGATCAATTTCCCAGCCTGTCCAAGTTGCTCTGGATGACAGTGTTGTAATCCAGGTCACAGGGAATATTTCTCTGCCTGTCCTGAGAAGTCCTGATCCCCAGGAGAGCACTGCCTTTAACCTTCATGCATGGAGAAAGCTTCCTAGATTTTGGGATGAATTGGAATCTACGAGTGTGCGAAACAGATAATAGTATAGTTTATCACAGGGCGATAAACTTAGGTTTTAGGGTTTTTAGTATGGAAGTAGATAGGAGACAAGATGGAGGACAGGGCGTTGGCTCTGCCATCTTCTTCTTCATCTACTCCATTTTCTGCAGTGTTGGTGGCACAAATTCACTGGATAAAAACACCTGCATGGCAGGCGTTGCGTGAACAGACAAATAATTACTTATTGGTGGTAGACTAAAAATAAAGTATGTTTTATGTATGTTCTAAGAGTTAGTTGGATCTCATATCTATATAAAAGTCCTTGAAACTGTACGTCTTGTGACTTGCTGGTGCCTTTCCCCTTGTGCACTAAGTATAGTATAGACAGCGTACCAAACTTCTGATAAGAGAACAATAAACAGTCTGAAGACTGAAATTCCAGGGGTCCTATCTGCCTCATTTCTAAGCCCAGCACAGAACTTCTCAGGGGTTTCCCTATCAGGGGACCCCAAGTGGGGCTTTTCATATGGCAGCACATCATATGGTGTGTCAGCTCCTCCCAGCTTTTTGTAATATGTGAATTTGCCAAAGATGTACTCTGTCACATCATCCAGCTCATTAATGATGATGTCAAAAAGTATAAGACCTGGTAACAGAATATATCTCTAGTGACTGGCCTCTAGCTGGACTTTGTGCCACTGACCACGATATTCTGGGTTCATCCATTCAGTCATTTTCTGATCCACCTCCCTGCCCACTTAGCTAACTCACACTTTGTCTATGGGCATGTTATGAGAGACGGTGTCAAAAGCCTTACTAAAGTCAGTGCAGACAACATCATTGCTCTCATTCACCAAGACTGCTCATTGTGCTGTGGAAGGCTGTCAGGTTGGTTAGGTCTGATTTCCCCTTTGTAAACCCATGTTTACCTCATTTGATCACCTTCTTGTTCTTCATGTATATGGAAATGGTTCCCATGATTTCTTGTTCCATTGTCTTTTCAGGGACTGAGGTGAAGCTGACTAGACTCTAATTTCCCAGATGATCTTTCTTGTCTTTGTTGAAGATAGGAGTGGCTTTTGGCTTTCTTCCAGGCCTCAGGAACCTCTCCTGATCAGTGTGGTCTTTCAAAGAGTGGCCTTTCAATTACATAATCCAGTTTCCTCAGCACTTTTTGGCCCCCTTAACTCAGGGCCCTGGGATTGCAGGACACTGTTACCAGTAAGGCTTCCTCCTGGGCTACCTACCCCTGCTTCCGCCTTCTGTGCATTTCCTTTTTATGTCAGAGTTTAGTCATGACCTCTTTGTTCATCCACACATGCCTCCTGCCACTGTTGCTTGAGTTTCTTCTTGTTAGGATGAACCACTCTTGAGTTTCAAGGAGGTGATTAAACAGCTCAGCCCTTGGTTTCTAGTTCAAGATCTTGATCCTTATTGTGGCCAAAGCAAGATGCTTCAGAGCATTTTACAAATGTTCCCATACATCCACACTTAGAGATTTGAATTCAAACAGCATGTTTCCAAACAGCACTCTTTACCAAAAAAAAAGGATCAGTGTTATCCAGGTTATTGCCCATCAGTGATAGTCTGCATCAGTGACTTTCAGAGTCCAGTTAGAAATGTAACTGTTTTCCTGTTAACTTGTGGGAGGCTTCTTACTCCAGAGGCCACTTACCAGGCAGGTCTTTCTAGAGCCCTTCCATAGGTATAGAGCAGAGACAGGCTCCTCTAGGGGCAGTTTAAAAGCAACCACACCTGAGAACTAGAATCATGTCCTAGAGAAGTGTCTCACCTTCCAGCAACTATAACAAACTTCTACTTTAAGTACCTGAAATACACAATAACTACTTAATTTAAAAATACTCCCTTCTACTGCTTTTGAAAGTGCCGCCTTTCCTGTTAATTGCATTGTGCCCTTGTTCCCTGCTATGAGGCAAGGAGAATATCATTTTGAACTCAGAATGGCATCATCAGCTTGATATGGTTTAAATCCAGTCCAATTAAAAATACATAAATGTGGCACTTTCCTTTAGTCAGATATCCTGAAATGACTCCTTTATAAAAAGGCGTTGTTAATTCTGCCAGGCCTTTTCTGCTTGCAGACTCTTTTCTTAGAGGTCATTTGTAGAGTCTCCTGCTCCAATCAGCTAACCTCATTTAAGCTCACCCATTTCCTTTCTGTGTCCTTACATGCCTGCTCATTGTTGCATATTGAGTTCAGCCTGCTGGCTTGCAGCCTCTGCAGGGTCAGAGAGGAGTGCTCATCCAAGTCTTGCAGAACAGCATGTGAGCAATAGCGGCTGGGCTCGATCAGGAGATAAGCTTTGCTGACCATTAGCAAAACAATGGACTGTACGCTCAGTGCTGCTAAATACACAAAATAAACAGGGAGAGGGAAAAAAAATAGGTTCCTCATAACAATCACGGTCACAAAATGTTCAGGAGGAAAGGAGATTCTGGAAAAGATTGGTTTGGCTTATTTTTTTTAAGGAATGTAATCGTTTCCATTGATTTCCAGGGCTTTTTGGTGTTTTCATGCTATGGGTTTCTTGTTTCCAGCCAGTTAGATCTTGCTGCCTGATCCTGAATCCTGCCTTTTAGAAAGACGTTTGAATTATGTCTAATAGGCTGAAGCAAAAGCAACACGGGTTGTTAGCCTGATCAAATTAGGAGGTGTGCAGAGTGTAAAAGATTTTATTATGTCAAGCAGTCTACAGGGAATTAGGAGAAAGAGCTACGTTTTATGGGAAACACCCAGGACTTGTGTTTTAAAGACACAGCAGAGAGTTTTCTCTGTTCTGATTCCTGTGCCTACTTTTAAGTTTTGTGTTTGCAGACCCTCTAGCCTGTCTACCTATTTGCTAACTTTTTGTATTTGATAGCTCAGTTTCAGTGCATTTTTTCCCCAGATGTTTTAGAGATTTGAGAGAGAGCTTTCCATTTAAAAACAGCTGTCTCTCCATCTCAGGGTAAGGACAGCTGTCAGCACCAGATGTACAATGCAAGATGCAGCAACAATTAGTAACCATTTGCCAGCCAAAGATGAAGGAAGTACTGTGTGATGGTGATTAGTGAGCAGCCCGGGACAGGAACGTTAAATCAATTAGAGTGCCTGGCAAAAACTCAATGAACTAAATGAAACTACTGTTACATTTTTGACTACTTCATAATTAGCTGTGCATTTTCTCCCAGGTTCTGAAGAGAATCACCACTTTTAATTCAGGGCTGCAAATTAGAGACCCCAGTTCATATGCAAAACATACAACCGTGCAAGGTCGCTGCTGTAACTGATGTACTACCAAGGTTTGATGGCTCCATTCAACCATTTTGCTATGTGTTGTCTACTGCAGAGCAATCATTTCTCTCTGCAGACATACTATAGCATGGTGTGCCTTGTGGGTATCAAGAATGGCTCTAACCCACCAAGCACCATTATCCTCTTTCTCCCTCACAGAGCTGGTTGTCCTGGGGAGACCTGTACCCATGCAGTTATATTCAGCCAGGGTAAAAACAGCTGCAACAGCAAGAGCTGGATGAGCATTTCACTACAGCTAAGGATGGTAATTTTGTTCTGCAGAGAGCCCTTCCAGCAAGCACAGCATCCCAGGCAGGCTTTACCACACCTATTTCTTTGCTTCTTTGGTCATGCAAACATCTCTTCTCAACGGCCTTTTCTCCTGTTGGCACCTTGCACCATGTGCAATGCTTTCTTTCCAAAAACTATTTCAATAGGAGCTAGCGAATCCTCTTCCTGCGTTTGTGAGAAGGCACAATAAACCTCATCACCCTGGTGCAACATCCCACTGAAGGAGGAAGCAGAGGAAAATCTCCTTTGTTGGCTGTTGTGCCTGGCCCCTTGTACAACTTCTAGGTCACTGTGATGCCTTGGAAAGCCAGCCTGGCTCTCCTCCACTGCACATGCTCCTTCCATACATCTACCAGATCCAGCCAAAGAATAGTCCTAATCCTGGGGCTATAGTTAAGACTGTTTATTCCTCCAAGATTTTCTCAAAAGAACTGAAGGCCTCAGGAAGCAGGCTGGCTTTAACTCTCTTTACTTTGAAAGTTGCCTCAACAGCCAGTTTGGAAGTTGATTGGGGAAGCAGGGTAACTGTGAGCATTCACGGGGTCTTCCACCAAAACTGTAGTAGAGAGAGAGCAAAGAGATGTCAGTCTTGAGCTGCTTGACTGAATCTAAGGTGAGTGAGATGATACATGCAGAAGATAGAAAATTTTTTTCTAAATTTGAACCCTTTTAGATTCCTGAGGAAATGGGTGTAGATGTTGCTTTCCAGAAAGCAAGAATCTGGAAGACTTGTCAAAAGTTCATTAGATTCATAGAGCTTCTCTGGCTCTGGACACCATTGTTTTCCAGGGTTATCTATGAAGATAGTGTGGTCAGACAAATTCTCGGGCAAAGGCAACTGTCCAACTGAACAGGATTCTCCTAGCATGATGGGAAACCTGATGCTTTTATCAAGAGCCAGTGGATAAAGCCAACTTTAAACCTGTGCAGAATATCAGCAGTGAGAACTTAATTCCACAGAGGGATGCATCTGCCTGTGCACTGAGTCACTGACATTTTCCACATGTCGCAATATTGCCATGAACTTGTATTTGGTGTCTCTATTCTTCACCTCCAGTACAAATTTGGCATACAGAACTTGTCAGTAGCTTCCATTACACTGAACTGTTTGGACTACTCAGTTTTATCAGTTCTGGCAAACTCACCTGGAGTCTTGCAAGGACTAGGAGTACCCATGCACATCCAAATCAGCCAAACATCAGCTATCTTCTGAAGCAATTGCTGGTGATGACGTATTTTGTGACAGGAAGTGATTGCAAAATAGTGGGTTCTCAGGATTAAAAACTTGTGTCCTGCTCAGAAACATGATTGCAACTGGTATGTTCTAAACATAGATTCCTTTGGGTTTTGTTCTGGAACAAAAATCAAAACCACTTTTCAGGATTTATTGTTTAATCATTAATGCCCAGGAACTTGGTAAATTTGTTGCTGTTACAATCTCTAATTTTCCACTGGGAAAAAAAAAAAAAAAAAAGCAAAGTTAAAGTTCAACCATAGCTACTGCATCTGCCCATGCCAATCAAACATGAGACAAGCATTACAATGTCTCATTAAATTATTCTCTGGATAATTGCCTTGGAAATATTAAGGAGTTAGATACAAGACTGGTAGATCCATTAATATAATTTAGATTCTCTTGCATAGTAAGGTTCAAAACAGCCTCTAATGATTGCATCCTTATCAGACTAGCAAGAGGTATGCCTCTCACCGTGCCTCCTGGTGGAATGACCCAGCAAGAGTTGCAAGGTAAGCAAACAGAAAATCTTCCTGCTGATCACTTGAAAAGGAAGCGATGCAGAAAGGAAAAAGCAGGAGTTTCTGTGCAGGAACATGTTACTGGTTCCTGTTAGAGTAGGCCTATTCAGTGTCTGATTAGAATGATTTAAGTTTATTGTTGATTTATGAAATGCAAACAAATGAAAGCCCCTAAACAAGCAAACAAAACCCCTCCCTTACTGTCATCCTGAGCTCCTTAGAGCTTTGCTCTGCCCAGAAGTTGTACCAATTTTCCAGTTCACTGCCACCTTATGGCATTTCAGAGAGATAACACCTCAGGCAACCTCCCTGGGCACTTGCACATTCCAAAGACACGGCAGCTGTAAAACTGCCCCGTGCATCCAGACCTGGAACAATACTGATGCTTGAAATGCTGGATTATAATAGTTTATGAAAACTGATCATTAAAACGTCAATTCTATTTATATTTGTAGATTTTAAAGGGAGGTCATTTCACCAGTCAAGGGGCCAAAAATAAATATGGACTTTGCAATGTTATGAAAAGAGAATCTTTCAGTCTAAAAAAGCAACTAGCTCACTCATGCCTCTCACAAATGGTTTTAATTGTCAGTCCATTTTTGAAATTGAGGATGAAAGCTTAATAGATGCCCTTATTGTGTTTTTAGGGTTTTTCTGAGAGTAGGCTTAGCTAAGGAAAGAATCTATGAAAAAACTAACAGAAATTGGAGGTGCTTTATGCTTTTCCATCCCCTCAAATACATCACAATTTTCCTTTAAAACACACTTGTGGTTTCCTGGTGGATGAGAAGAAGCTACAACTTGAATGAACAGGCTTTGGAGACTTGGTTGCTTAATTATGAGATGGAAATATATGCAGGATTGCCAAATATGAAATACTGCAGCAGAGATTTTTGTAATACGCATTCCCCCCATGGATGGATAGGCTTGGTATTCAGAAAAATATTATTACTAGCAAAACCAAGTTGTGGTTTTGATATAGATTACTTTGGTATTGAAAAGCAAACAGGGTGGTTTTAGAGAATGGCTATACCAGATAAAGGGGGACAAGCACAAAGTTATCGTCATGAAGTAGCTTGTTCTCTGTAAGTAAATGAAGTTGATTTCCCATTTTTATTATCAGGTTGTAGACTCATTACAAAACTTTAAGGGACATTTTTCAAATGGGCACCATCAATATAAATTATGCATCAGTCTGATTTTTATTTACCTCTATCATGAGTAACAACAAATGCTGAAAAGCAAAGAGCTCACCCTCCCTGACCTGCTGTTTTTCCAACTGCCAACTTTTTCAAGATACAAAGCTTGGCTGTCTCTCCTAAGTCAGTTCTGTTTATGTAGTAATTTGAAAGAACTTTGTCACAAAATAAGAAAATGTGATTTATGTTAGTGCTTTGATGCCCAAAGCCAGAAAAAATAATGACTGGAATGCCTAGTGGTACATTTCAGGTAGAAGAAAGCTGGCCACTGCCTGGCGGCATATTTACTTCGTTGTTTTATGTAAAAATGATCTTCAGAGAGCTAACCCAATCTGAAACCCTAATTTTTGACAACAGTTCTGCCAAACAGGAGAGAAAGTGTCATTTTCACTGCTGGCAGCTCATTGAAGCTGTGTCTAAGCAACATTTGACACACTGGTGTCTCAGAGGGGGATTGGAACAATGAGTATGGTAGGGTGGCTTGTGGTGGCTGCAGTACCACTCCTATGCTGTGACTTCAGTGTCTCAGCCCTTGCTATGGCACACCTCTCTCACCTGACACGTTCTCAGCTGTACAGAGCTGCACAGGTAGACCCTGAAGAATCAAACCTTAAACAGTCCCATGGCCTTTGTAGTAGGTAAAACCATTCATCATCTATCAGGTAGGAAAAAAAGGCTTCCAGCAAGCTAAGCACCCTGGGGCGAGCAAAGTGCTGAACAGAACCATTCTGAGAGACTGGGTTTGTTTTTTGGTTTGGAAAACAACTCTTGTAAAGGATAAATTTTAGCTGCCTTTGGCCAGGTCTTTGTTTGGTCACATAGCAATTCAGAACAGGGCTGCAAAAAAAGGAAATCTTTGATGCCTTGAAAAGAAAACAGCAGCTCTTAGTTAGTCTCCAACACTGTCAAAATATGTTTGTGCTAGTCCAAGTTATTTTGTTTGTGGTATAAAGTATTCTGGCAAGAGCACTTCTATTTTTTTAATGGCATAAGCAAGTGGTGCTCAGTTTTTGCTGATGTCTGCTGAGTAATTTTACTGAGGTCACAGCAGGCAGCAGTGCTCCAGCTCTGCTGTGCCAGGGCTGGAGCTGCTGCCCCCAGGGATGCTCCGGAGCCCTGAAGAAGGACAAGTTCTTCCAGAGCAGTGCCTGGAACTCTGGCTCAATCTACCTATGGTGGCAGTGGGACCTAACTATGAGGGTGTTTAGTGCCTCAACACAAACTGTTTCCTGTGAGGAAGACTTGCTGCTAACAGCAGAACTGGGAGGACTTTATTTGAGAGCCTTGATCTTTTTTCCTCTGCTTGGCTCAGCTTGTGCACAATGGGTTCACCAGGGCTTTATGAACCACATCCACGGCTGTTCCTGCCTCCCATCACCTGTCGGAGAGGGACTGTTTACAAGAGCTTGTTGTGACTAGGCAAAGGGGAATGGCTTCAAACTGAAAGAGGGTAGGGTTAGATTAGATATTTGGAAGAAATTCTTTACCACGAGGGTGGTGAGACCCTGGAACAGGCTACACGGAGAAGATGTGGATGGCCTATCCCTGGAAATGTTCAAGGCCAGGCTGGATGGGCTTGGAGCAACCCAGGCTAGCAGGTGTCCCGGCCCGTGGCAGGGGGCTGGGAACCGAAGGGTTTTAAGATCCGTTCCAGCCCAAACCATTCTATGATTCTATGACAGCACTGTGCGCGTCAGCGCCATTTCTTTCACGGCTCAACGAAGCAGAACCGCCACACCTCTGTGCCTGAAGGGTTTTAGGCACAAACGCCGCAATTTAGGGTTTCCTTTCGCGCAGCCCCAAGCACACTCCCGGGGGGGGCGGGCCCCGGGGGCAAGCCTGAGGGGCGGTGCCCCGCCGCGCTGCGCATGCGCGCTGCCCTCCCCCGGCCCCCACAAAGGTGAGCAGCCGTGTCCCGTCGGGAGCGGGCGCGCCCGTGGCCTCGCGCCTCGCGATTGGTCCCCTGCAGGCAGCCTCATCGCCGCCAGCCAATCGGAGCCCGCAGCCGCTCTCCGCCTCGGGCTGCGGCTTGAAGACGTCCCAGGACTGGGTGACGGAGGCAGCGCGCCTCCTGATTGGCTCTCTCTCCTCGGCTCCACTCGGGTTGGCCCGCCGATGGCCGGAAGAGAGCCCTCCTTCCCATTGGCCGCCCGCCCGCGCTGCTAGGGCGGCGGCGGCGCGCTCCGATTGGGTGTCTGCTTCACTTCGCGGAGAATCGGTCGCGCCCGCGGTGGTTCCATGATTGGTTCCGGCCAGTTACAGGCATTCTTGTAACGGCCTCAGGATTGGCTCCGAGAAGGCTCGGGCGTTTCCGTAACGGCCTCGGGCCGGGGACTCGCGGGCGCGCCGGGTTCTTCGGCCAGGTATTCACAGACGGCACTTACGGTTGCTCCGCAGCGTGGGGCGGCGGCGGGTAGGGGCGGCTGCGGCGCACGCACAGAGCGCAGCGGCGGGAGCCCGGCACGCAGCGGAGGGAGCAGCGGGGACAAAGGGACTGATCGGCAGGAACGGGGAGGGGGCCCGGCGGGAGACTTCAGCCGGGCGGACGAGTCCTCTGTGCCTTGGGCGCCTGAGGAAGCAGCGGCAAAATCAGCAACCGCCGCCAGCGCTCTGAAGCCGGACTAAGGAGGAGCAGGGAAGCCGCCGCCGTCATGGCCCGTGCCGCCGCCGCCGGTCACCGCCCACAGTGCAGCGTGCCCTGCCTGAGCCGCTGCCAGGTGCCCGTGCGGGCGCAATGAGCGGCTACACCACCACAGCTGCCGCCTCAGCGCCGCACTGAGCAGCAGCGTCAGAGAGCAGCGAGGCCGCCCAGCCGCCTCACCCCCTCCGCGCGCCGCGGATCCCGCCGCCACCACCGGATCCTATTGCGACTCGTTGCTTCGTACCTCTCATCGCCTCCGCTTGGCGGTGCCCCGAGATCCTTCCGCCGAGGAAAAAAAAATAGTCCCGTTGCCTGCCGCCTCCCTCAAGAGGCGAGGGGGAAGGAGAGTAACGGGGAGGGGGGAAGGAAGAGAAGGAAGAAAAAGAAGAAAAGGAAAAAAAAAGAGATAAATCAAATAAAAAGAGAGAAGCGCGTCGGCGGCGGGATCGGAGGAGCCGGGCCGCGAGCCTCCGCCCCATGTGACTGGCGCCCGGGGTGGGGGCAGCGAGGCCCAGCGAACCCCCCTCGCTCGGGAGCGACGCCGGGGGGAGGCGGCTCTCGGACCCACCGGCGCGGCCGGGAAGGATGGTCGTGTGAGGAGCGGGCGGCGTGAGGAGGAGAAGGAGAAGAAGAAGCAGCCGCCGGGCGACAGAGACCGAGAGGGGAGGGGGCTTCCCCGGGAGGGGAAGAGGGGG
>VXBU01004756.1:28249-46554 GCA_013400315.1 Bombycilla garrulus | reverse complement strand
AAAAAAAGGAGGGGGAGGGGAGCTTACAAAAGGTGTCTCTAATATCCTCCAGGCTCTGGTAAAATTATCAGAAGAAGGCATAAGAAAATGCTTATTTTGAAATAACTACTCCGTAGGCTCACATGTCAAGCTTGACATTCCTTTTCCAATTTTCTGATCAGAGGAATATTTTTAAGAATGAGGCCTGTGCTTTATTCTGCATAGGCATGTCAGAAAGCGTGCTTAATGTGTGCCCATTCTTCATATTCTATCCGTTGGAATTAGCTGGTTTATATGAATTAAAAATATCAATTAAACCTGAAAAAATATACAGTGCTGATACAAAAAGGCCCAGTTCTGAGTTGTTATGTATGTGCTCATCGTATGGAATTTCTTTACTCCTGCTTTGAATATGTTCCAATTAAGAATTGAATTGTTCTTCCAGATTCATATGAACAGTGTAGTTTTTAGAAATATTTTATTTTTTCTTACGGGAATGCGTGATGGCATCTTTATGGGACCAGGAATGCTTGATATGCATTCCCATTCGATTGATCTATTTGATATTCATATAAAGCCACACCTGACATGGCTCTGTGGGTGCATGCCTGCATCTATCGCAGGGGCTCGTGTGTTTCATGCCAAAGCACTGGGAGATTATGAGCTTTTTGGCAGATGAGAAATTTTGATAGTTTTTTTGCATCGAAATGTCTTCCACTGTGGATGAAGCCTTGAAGAGAGCATTTGGCTCGTAGGCTGTAGTCTACCTTGTATCTGCATGACCAGTGTGCCAGCAGTACCCCGAAAACCATGGGTGCAGTTAACCCATGTTAGCAGCACGACAGCGTAGGTTTGATAGGTCCAGTATTAGTATTTCTTAAGGATTATTGATCTGTACGGAGGAGAGCTGTGGGTGACTCCATTTTAATTTACTGGCTTACTTTATGTGCCCGTGGAATGGAAAGCAGGTCTTGTTGGTCTTTATTTCTGCAGGTGGCTGTCTAAACCAAGCGAGAACTCAACCTGTCATACTCAGCCACTAAATTTGTCTTATTCAGGCTCTACAGCTTGATTCTTGAAAGGTCATCGATGCTCCTTTCCTGTTTATTTGAGGTCAAAGACTAGACAGATGCTTGCCTGTGAAGAGGGTGCTAACTGATGCAGACTAACAAGTTTGCAAATATGATTCAATCCCAAGTGTATAGCACTGAGGGAGAAACAAAGGCCGTAACATAAAGCGCATGCACTTCTGATAACCCCCCCAGACACTCTAGTCATGTGCTCCTGGTCCTTCTGCTGTCTGGAAAAAAAAGTCAGAACAAAGCAAGAGAACCACATTCAAGGATTCTGTGGGAAGTGGAGTTTCTATTTTCAGTTAATCCAGCCATGTAAGACAGCCTGGGAAGTTAACTTTCCCCTCCCCCCATTTTGCTTTTTAAGTGAGAAAAATTCCAGAGTGTCAAAAACAGTTTTATTTTTTTTGGTTAGCAGAGTCTTGGTAACATCTTATCACATGATGTAGCAAGCTGTGTATTGCCAGTGTGGAGCGCTTGTGTGGTGAGCAGAGTTAGGTCGACTCTTTCATTTTGATATATATTTGTAGCCTGATACTTAGTGACATTCTAGACAGTTTTGAGTTAAAGCTGGGACGAGAGTCCTTGTGAGGAAGGTGAAAATTGATGGATTGGTATCTTCTGAATGTCTGGGACATCTTTAGTGTGTGGGTCTTCGTCTTAGTGTGGGTCTTCGAGAGCAAAACCTGACTTGTTTGATGTCAGCCTTTTTTGCTCTCACTTGTCAGGAGGAGTGAAATCAAATGATGAAGTCACTCTTGCTCTGATGTCTTGCAGCTATTGCTTCTCCTGGCTCAGTGCTGCAGCAGTTACCTGGGAAGGATAGGGATCTAAGGGATGAGAAAGGGATTAATAAAATACTGGAGGAGGGTTCATTGTTCCTTGTGTTTCCTGAGAGGAGCAGAGCTAGAACCATACTGTGATTGCTCTTGTTCCCAAGGTAGATGGGAAGAAAAGGGTGAGCAAGGGTTTTTCATCTCTTTGCTGTGCAATTTATTAGCTTGAATTTACAATACTTTCTTCTAAGAAGTTGGTAACTGAATGAAGCCTTGAATGGAAGGATGGGAGCTTACCAACAGCTATTGGCTGTTGCAAAGATGACTTCTCATGCATGCTGCTCTCATTGCTCTGTCATGAATGTTACAAGGGTTTTAACATCTCTGCAACAGTAGGAACCCTGCGGCCTTCATATATCTCTTTCAAGCCACATATCTGTCTTCTGAAATCTGGCTATTCTTATTTCCCTATTTATATTTTGGTGGTTTTGAAGTCACTCAACCATACAGATTTCTGCGTTGAAATAGTTGTCAAATAGGGTATTCTTTGTGCAGGTCTGTGTTGCTGGGTTTATAGGCTTTCCCTGAACAAAAAAAACCCACCAACATGTATATTCCTTGTGTTAAGCCTGGCCCTCAAAAGGAGGGGAGCTAAGCTTCCAGTTTTCCACTTGCTGATACTATCAACCTCCTCATTACAGTATGAGAGGAGATAGCAGCTTGAAGTTTTCTTTTGTTCTTCACCTAGTTCTTGCACTGCTAACAGATGCACCTTGTTTCTCAAATGGGACAAGAATAATCCTGAAATATAAAGGGTAGTCATGCAACACATGACCAAAAATGACAGTATAAAAATAGAAGTCTCGAAGTTTGCAGTTTGAGAATTTTCATCTAATGACTGTAGAATTGATTATTTTTTTTTCCCTTCTCTGAGCTTCTGGGAAATAGGTGTTTCAAGTAACACCAAGTTCTTGCAGACAGCAGTACTTATTGTAACTGTAGTTAATTGTCTTGATAGTCTGCAGTGAATAATGTCTTGGCTAACACTTGCCATGAAGAGTTTTTTGCTCCATGTGTGAGTGTCATGGGTCTGTAATTGGTTGTGCAGGATTTGTCAACTTGGAGGGTGAGGATGGCAATTTTATTTGCTTTAGCTGATTCTAATGTTGACCGCGTAGTCTTGGTTGCAAAATCTAAAGGACAATCTTGTAATAATTCATTTTGGACTCTGTAGAAGAATATCACAGTGGTGCCAAACTCCGGGTTTGTTGAAGTTCGTATTTTCTTCTTAGATTCACTGGGTTTTTTTGTGTATTGTAAAATCTCCTGAAAGCACAATGGCTTGGTAAGCCTATATTGCTGTGTATTGTTCTCAAGAGCGTGATGGCTCTTTAAAAGTGGTTCATGAAGGAATAAAGTCTGTGAGTTTGTTGCTCTTTTAGTGGCTATTCTACAGGCCACTACATAAAAGGGACTGCTTGTTAGGTAGCAGCGCTGTCTAGGTGGCAGTTGAGTTCAATGCTGTGTGGTGTCCAGGTTGGTGTGTGGGAAGAGCCTTGGAAAAGGGCACCCTGGGTGCCTTCAGCGAGAGGGAATGAGTGGGGCTGTTGAAACTGGCAAAACGATTGACATAATACTACCTGGTGTTTCTCAACCCAGATAGGGTAGGGCCCTCTCTATTGCTTTGATAGCAGTTTCAGCCTAATTGGTTTCTGAAACTGAAAGCTGCCCATCCTGCTTTCCTTGCTGGAGAGAGAAAAATCACTCCCTTCCAGAAGCCTGCTGAGTGTTATGTGTCTGGCCGTCGCTCATCCTAGCCCTGTCCAGCTTTCTGACTGCTGCTGGGTGAGCAGCTTTCCTTATTCCTAGATGGGGAAAAATGCACTGAGGGGGTCAGCTAATGAACATGTGTGCCTGAGTGGAAAGTGTTTCATGTTACAGTGCCCCAAAGTTGGGCCTTGCAGTCTGAAAAGGAATAGAACTGTCTGCTGCACTTAATTCTGATGCTGACAGTCTCTTTCCTCTTTATTCATACCATTAGCTGATTGAGCATTCCATTTCTGTTCTGCTCTTTCCTCTTCCCTACACTGCTTCTTGGAGGTGATCCCCTCTTGTGTTACCCCTTGATCCACCTTCTGTGTTTCCTAGCAATATTGAAACCTTCTTGTTCAGGGTCTTGTTTACACAGCTGTGGCTTATGGAGTGTGTTCCTTGCCTGTATACATCCTGGTTCTTGAAGTTGTTGTATTGCTTCATCTGTTATCTTGTAGGTATCACAAACAGTGGCAGGGAGATGAGAAAAGCTGAAGACTATCCCACAGCCTGAAGAGTTTCCCTCTACTGCCCCAAGAGAGTTCTTTAATTTTCTTGTATTCCATCTTAAGGAGCTGTTTTAGATAAAATATAAAGGAATTTTCCAATATTGATGTTGAGTTTACTCATCGCAGATCCTCACAGTTATATGAATCTGTGGGATATTGGCTGTTGCTGTTCCCTCATTCCATGCTCTCTCTTAAACTGGATGGATGGGTGAAGAAGATTCCAAAAGTCTACATCTTTGTGCAAAAAATGTATCTGTGTGCAGTTAAAGCTTTGTGCTGCAATCAGCTGTAGCTTTTTCTGAAATGAATTAATGCTAAATCCCTTGGTTATTTGAACACAGTAGCTAAACTGTGCCAGGTGCTTGGAGAACACTTGAAGCCTTTTGGTTCAAGCTATTGGAGTATTTTTGTTTTAAATGACTGAGTCCGGTTTTAAATTGAATTTCCAGAAATTTCTGTAGACAACTTAAAACTTGAGTATTTTGCTGGAGTTCTCTCCCTTTTGATTTTGTTAAAAAAATTAAAAATTAACTTTACTATGAGGACTTCTAGTCACCCATAGCTAGTGTGGGAAGTGCTAAAGTGGCTGTCTCCTGCAGCAGTGATATGGCTGGTGGAGTTACTTGGCTGCTTTCTGAATTCAATGAGCATCAATGTGGAGCAGCCTTGAAATACAAACAAATCTTTTAAAATCAAGCAACTAGGAAAAGGAGATTATTGAAAGTTTGAATGCCTCATAGAATACCCAAGTATACGAGAAATTTAAAAATTTGTCTTTTCAGAACATCTTTCAGAAAACTGCATGAATAGGTGCTCTTTTATTTATATATGTTGAAAAATAAATACCAATTACAACATTTACAATGTGACAAGAAAAGATATTCTTTCAGCCATAAAGGCTCAAAACCCATAGTGTGCTGCACTATGCAGACCCCTTTCTTCGGATGTGAAACCAGAAACCCTTCTCACTTCTCATCCCATAGAGATGGTTTCCAAAGTGCTGCATGCTGCCATTGGGGGAGGTGGAAGTTGAGAGGCATAATGCTCTATGCCACTTTATATTTTTTAATTGATTTAGAATGTAACCACTTGAGTGTACTGTAGCAGTCTGATCTTGAGGTGAGAAAGGTGTGACATATGGTAGCAAGATGCAGGTCTGTGAGAAATGGCTACAGCACCGTAGTCATGCTCAGACAACTGTTCCTGGTCAGTGTTGCTGTATCTCATTAAACAGAAGCCTAAAATGAATCTCTACCTGAAGCTTTTGCAAACTGGATTTGGATAACAAGGATTTGCTTTCACCACTTCTACAGAATCTTTCCTGCCCCCACAGGTAATAGCTTACCATGCCATAGAGAGAGAGTCATTATTTAGGTGTTTTCTGTGAAAATGGTGCATGTTTGACTCAGTTCTATATCCTGGAGGTGTTGCTGTGTGATGTTTTGTGAGGGCAGTAGGAGAGGTGAGACTATGGTATTTCAATAGAAATCCGTATTGGAGACCTTACTGAAAGCAGTCCTGTATCACTCTGAGAACTGTCAAAAATGTGTATGCCCAGAAGTCATACTGCTGTGCCTCTAAAAGAAGTTCACTCTGTACTTACATCTCTTGCAGACGGGAAGTAGATCTAAGCATTTAAGGCAATTTGTGTTCTTACCTAGACTTTCTTATAAGGAAAGAAAGGAAAGTGGTAAGATAGCTTGTCAATGTCAAGAGATCAGGGCTCTTTTTCCTTTTTTTTTTTTTTTTAGCAAAAGCCATACAGCAACAGCTCCCTCTGAAGGGACAGCTCCAGTTCTTGCCTGGTACTTTGCTGTGTCTCTGTAGCAGGGACTGTGTATTTTCTGGCTTGGCTTCATCAGCTGAGGGAAGAGCTGTGAACTGTGTGTCAGTGCCAGTGCTTCTTGCACAGGTGAAAGTGAGCTGACAGTTATCTTCTATGTTGATTAATTTCTAGATGATTTCCAGGGTTCCTGTCAGGTTACCTGACAGATCAGTGCTAGGGGGCTGCAGTGGGCCTTAAATTTCCTGCCACTGGACATTCACTTCAGCTTGCACAGAAGTCAGAGCACACAACTGAGAAACATACAGCTTTATAGCTTTGTAATATGTCTGAATAGAGCCGTGTCTCTTTCTTTGAAGGGTATAATGACCAATGTAGCATCGGTGAAAGTATTTTTGTGTCTGAAGAATGTCTCTTAAACTTGATATATCACAAAAATGAGTAGTGATATAGTTACATTGCCTGATGAGCCTTTTGAGGCAGTTGGACTGAGTTGGAGAAACATTTTAGTAGTCCACGTGCCTGACAGTAGATGCCCATAATAAGAAACCTGCTGATCAAAAGGGAAAGGGAGGCCATTTCTCATTGATGCCTCTGGATAAGCAATACTGTGGAGGGTATTTAGGGCTTAGAAATGCTGGCCCTGCACTGTGCTGTTGTATGTGCATGAGGATAAATATTTGATTGCAGCTGCAAAAATTGCTATTTTTTGGGTCACAGTTCTTAGAAGTAGAAAAGTTGGGTGTTGGCTCTGAAGTTATAACCAGAAGGGAAACAGCAACTGAATTTTTCCAACCAAGATAGACTTCTTTCAGCCACATCATCTCTTTTGACTTTTTTAGTAGGAATATAATTTTTGTCAGATACAAGCCATGTAGTTCATAGTTATATCTTTTGCCAGGAATGCAGGCAATTGTTTAATTTTCAGACAGGCCAAGAATATGTTTTGCAGAAAGATAAACTGTGACTGTTGCTGCAGAGAAGAATTTGATTCTTCTTGCTGTGTAGAAAGACTATTTAGTCACAGTTGATAGTGCCAATCTGGTTTTTTGATTCACACCCTCCTGTAAACATTTATATAGAGCATACAATGCTGTTTGTACCCCATCTCATCTGCTTAGTTGTTTTAAGTAATCTATTTTAAAAAAGTAGCACAATGAATTGACCTGTGTGAGTGGGTTTCCTAGAGGGAGGAAAGGTTCACGAATTCATCAGCTTAAATAAACTGAATAGTTGGATGTTGGCCAAGTAAATGTGAATCATTTGGCACAGATCTATATCCCCATGAATGAAGCCCATAGCCATAAATGTATTTCCTCAATTTGTGGGGTTCACTGTCAGCATCAGAAAAAATATTTTGTGCCTCACTGAGAGAATGAAAGTTTTCTGGCAGGGCAATCTCTCTGCAGGTGATTAGATGGAATGTTTTATTTTCTTTATATATACAATTGCTCAGGTGAAATCTAAAGAAGTGGAAAATGGTGTTGTCCTTGAGAAGAATGTATCTATTGATCATTTCACTTCTAATCTTGCCATCTTACTTGTGATTGTGTGTACTGCCTTGGGAGCCACGTGTATGTATAGTCACGCACCATAGCAGTTGCAAGTTAATGTTTTTTTTCTTTGTTCCTCAGAGATTAGAACCTTCCTAATAAAATTCCAGTTTTAGAGACCTTGGAATAGATTTACCAATGTTTTAGTAACCACAGTCACAGAGCTGATCTGAGTCTTGGGGAAATGTTTTAGAGGCCCATGGAAAGCTACATGATTTTTTCCTGTTTGTCTGGGTTTTCTAGTGGAACATGTATTGAATGTACTAGAGACAAAAGCATAAGGTTTGTGTGGAGTTGGGAGAACTTTACTATTCCAGAAATTGTGGACCCAAACTTCAGATGGTATTGGTCAGTGAGAGCTTTAATTGCAACTCCCAAAAAAAGTTACCGTCCATTTTAGGCTGAGCTCAACTTTAAACTTGTTCTTCCTTGATCAGTGCAAGTGGGCATGAGTTGGTTTGGGATTGTGTATAGGTTCTTATTCAGGTGACATGGGGATGGCAGTTGAGTTTGATGGACTCCTCACGTGCATGAGTGAAGTTTATCAGCAGGAACGTCTGAATGTCATACAAGTAATCAGAGCATGTTTCAGTAATGTATTGGGCTTAATGGAAGATCTTCTTAGGGGAATGAATGCTGCCAAATCTGTAAGTCTCTTCTATTTTATAATAGATTCAACTCCAGTGGATTGAAGCTTCCCTTCAGCTAGAGTAGCTGGCTTTTGGTGTCCATGAAAGCTGGCAAGGTTCAAACATGACAAGTGACGTGGGGTCTGTGACAGCAAAAGAACGGTGGCTGTTTTCCCAGGTGGCACTTTTGAAATGCCTGTGGGATTTTGGAGATAGGTAGAGATATTCATGAGGCAACAAGAAATATTTTCTGTTTGGTGTCAATGCTTTGGCTTTAAGCTTGTGGATTTATTTTTTTCTCTAATAACCTAGGTTATTTTTTCAGTGGTGATATTTGAGGAGTTCATGATTGACTGTAAAGATTTATTGTAGTGGGCCAACTCTAACATGAAGTAGTGCAGAAGTGTTTATGCTGTGTCCATAACTTCTAATAATTGAAGATACTTCAGAAATGTTTACTGAAACAATGACACTGCTGCATTTCAAAATATCTGGTGAAAGCTTAATTTTTTTCTTACATTGTGGCATGATTGCAAGACATAAATTTTTTCCAGCATTTGTTTAAAACATATAGTATCTACATATACCTTTTAGGTGTTTCAGTTTGTGCAGACATTGTGGAGTGGGGTTTTTTGTTTATTTTATCCTTTTTTCTTGTAAGTGAAGAGCAAATGGAATTATGAAGGAATTCCTGGCAGACTATTTCAGAATCAGTAGACTCTAACTGAGAAAAGTAATGTTAAATTTTCCTCTAGCAGCTCCTTTTTGCACTATTACTTTTTGCAGGTATTTGAGTATAGAGAGGCATACACATATGCATGGTCAGAAATATGGTATGGCGGGAAGGAGATGATCTACAGTTCTGAGATGTGGAATTTAAACCTAGGCCACATGTGAAGGCTTCTGCTTTAAAGCCTTTACAGACTATTCTACATGTATTATTGCAAAAGTTTACACGCTAAGGTGCTCATGGTATTGCTGTCTGAGTATCTGGGAAGACTGGTAAGATGTAGGTTTTAACTTGCTTGCTCTGATTACTCACACTTCCCTGCAGTCTTGTGTGCTGTGGTGCTTTCACCTCTCCCAGTGTTCTTATGCACTGCTACACTTCCAGTGAAGTTCTGAAGTTGTGCACTGGGGTTTGATGCTGGGGTGAGCAGCCCTTATCTAGTACTTTACAGGTACACCTTACACCCTTCAGATTTAAGATATGCAAGTTGGGGGGAAAAAGCCCCCGAAGCCAAGGCTGTTAGGGGTGGCATCTCTCTGGTGTGCAAAAGATTTTTCTGGGAAATATGAGGAAGAAGTGTATGGATAGTATATCAGTAGCCCATTAAATTGTAGAACTGATGCACGGTGCTTATGAAGTAAGGAGAAAAAAAGATGCATAGGACTCAGCTTTGTCAAAGACTGCTGTACACAGGCTATTACAGTTTTGCTTTGAGACTAGAGATGCAAGTTTTTATGCCTGTATTTGAAAATGCCTGTGATTTCTAGGTATAGTAGAGAATAAAGACAAAATTTCTAAACATTCACTAAATGTCCAGGATTTTGTCAGGAAATATGGTTAATAAAGGGATAGGGATATTGTCTCTACATGAAGAGGAATAATTAGCTTTCGTCTGACACTGAAGAGAGCAGATTTTTCTAAACTCTCGGATATTTGTTCATTGAGAACCATTGAACTTCTCTGGACATCTCTTGTGCTGTTTAACTTTGATTTCTTGTTTTGTCTGTGTTAATATGAAACCATCTCATACTTAGAAAACATTCACTCAGTCAAATAGTGCTTATTTGACTATTTTTGTTTTCTACAACTTCTTTACCCTTAACTTGGAGTTATTCTGTGTGTGGAAACAGCTTTGCCATATATATTGCTAGTTTTTGTGCTTAGGTGGAAAGTAAGTCTTTAAACATTAAATCTACAGCTACCTCAAAGTACCTTTCCCCCATTTTAAAATGAAGATACAAGGAGCTAGTGTAATAATTCTAGCATTCTACCAGATTTTAAAACTGTATCTGGAATGTCCTCCCTTGTTGAAATGTACCTCTTTGGATGTCTGGCAGTAGACTGTATAGAGTGTAACTCTTCAAATGTGGAAAATATAGTGAAACTGTAATGACATTATTGGAAGCGGGGCAGTCTGATTTGAGAGTTGGTGTTCCTACTGAAGGTTCAAGAGAGCATTTTCTTCTGTAGGACACAGAAAAGTTGGTGGTGCTGTTATGAATCACTTTTGCTTCAATTTGGCGTAGAATTAAGAAAAAATACTCCTTTGTGCTACTAGCATAAATAGCTGCAAACCTCCAGAGGTTGTTCAAAAATGTGCTTTTAAAAAATATAGAGCTCTTCAGATTCTTAAAAAGTGACCCATCCCGTGGCTGTTCTTTGAAGAAAAGGATATGTAGACCACATAAATGAAACCTCTTAAAAGGAAATCAGCTGTGGATTGTGCTGGTAAATGGAGTCAGCTATGTGGCATGAAAGTGCTTGTTTAAAAACACATCATCCACTAAAACCTTTAGATGCCTACTTTTATGGAATACTCTTAATTTTTTTTCCTTCAGTAATTTTGTTGCTGCATCATTTTCATTTCTTTGGCTTTATACAGCTGAGAGCTCTTAGTTCCCTTAAACTGCTGTTGGATACGGGCAACAACATGTAGTGCTGGAGAACTGTGTAATTTATTGTTAGGTAAAATTTCTGAATGTGCTTAAAATAGATGGCATTATGTATATGTATAATTAAGGCAAATGTCCGTATTCATACCTCCTGTTAATAGCTTGGATGTTACTCTTTTGGGTGTTTCCTTATGGCAGCTGTCAAAGACAGCAAAGTGGATTAGGCAATGCCTTGATCTGACCTACTATGTCTGTTCTTACACTCCCCATATCTTTATATTGTATATGCTCACTTTCACAGTGTTAACTACTTTATATATCATGGCAGAAAATAAGACTTCCGTTAGTCTAAGAACAAGTCTGCAGCCATGATAAAATATGTTCTTTGAAGTCAGGATTCGTGTCAAATCAGAAGGATGCACAGAATCAGAACTTCAGCAGTTTTGTTTAGTGTAGTAGGAATGATTTTTGGAACTGATCTAAGTAAAATTTCTGGACTTGTGGATTGCACTATCAGAGGCACTCCTAGGATTAAGGAGCATGTGTTCAAAATTATATTAACCGAGTGGTACCCTAAGTAGGATGAAATGTGGGAGGGGCTGGTGTCATCTGTTACTCTTCAGTAAGAATTGACTGTGCTGATAACAGGTTTGGGGGTAACTGGGATGGGAAGAGATCTGCAGAAAAGAATCTGGAGATATCAGATATTTGCACAGTGGCCATGAGTCAACCAATGCTGGAGAACCAGCAGATCTTTTGGTGGTTGTATTGATGGCAATGTCATGTAAAATACATGGAGTTAGTCTTCCCACTTCTTGGCACGCTGATGAGCTAAAGTACAGCAGCTGGTTTTGGTAATGTCCTAGGAGAGGAATAGTTGCAGGCAAAGGAAAACAGTCAGGTGTGAAAAAAGGGCTTTAGGAGAAAAGTGAAAACACTTTGGACAATTTTTTTTAAGTAATTTTTTTTAGAGGATGTGGAAGGAAAATTTCTTTTGATAATGTTCTTTCAATACATAAAAGATAGCTGGAAAGAACAGACAAAGCAGTTGTCTTCCCTAGCGGAGGTGAAACTATTTGTGGGCTTTAACCGTAGCAAACACTTAATAAGCTAGTTGAGTCAACTCTTAAGAACAGGAGCACTGGAATAGATATGGGAGGGCTGTCAGATTCCCAGTAGTGCCTGTTTGAAAAATGAAGGTGCTTGCCAGGTAGTTTATATATAGAAGTTTGGAGAGATTTTAATTAAGACAGCCTGTAGTCCCTTATGGTATTACTTTATGTCATTCCAGTTATTTCTGCATGGTCTTGGGATGAATTTCAGTTACAGCACACTGATCCTCTTGCTTCTACCCTTGGGATGTGGTAGCCTTGTGTTACTGGCAGCTTGCTGCCAGTTAGTGGAGATAAGGATGTGGAACTGTCCACAGCTTTAACACTTAAAAGCAAGGTACATTGTCTTAGAGATGTCATTTAGTCCAGTCCCCCTGCAATGAGCAGGGGCATCTTCAGCGACACCAGGTTGCTTAGCGTCCTGTCCAGTCTGTCTTTGGACATTTCTAGAAATGGGGCACCCATCACCTTTCTGTTCCTATGTTTCACCACCCTCATGGTAAAAAAAAAAAAAAAATCTTTATAATATCTACACTCATAGAGCTTCATTAGTGTTGGAGTTTAGGTAAATGTACTCTATTTGGAAAAGCAGTTGGGGAGTGTTTTTAGTTAGAGGCTTAAATCTGCTCCGAATTTCATATTTTGTACAAGCATTGTTCAAATGAAAGCTTGCTCTTTGGTATTTGTGTGCTGCAGTTGAGAACCACAGACTTTCTGTGGGGATTCCTAGATCTTGCTTCTTTTGGGTCCTGAGAAAAGCTGTGCTTTCCTTCAAGTTTTCATCTGTGGTTCTTGCTTCAACACAGAAGAATTTAGCACAAGTCAAGAACTGCTCAGAGCTTCAGGCGGACCAGGACTAAACTGTGCTAGCTACACAAGTACCAAGCCTATGTTAAGGATGTCTGTCTGCTCCGAACAACTTAGAGTGTATTACTTTGGTGCATAATGCCAGAGCAAGAAGAATATTCATCCATTAATATATAACTACTGTCTATTCACAGCGGTTGCTTTAGTTTCAGTTTAATAAAGGGACAAGTGTTTGAAGATTGCGTGTAGAAACCAGATGTTGCATAGAACATAGAAAGAAAACACATTCTGGGTCTTGTACATTTGTGGAGTGTATATAGTTGTTATATTATTTTAATTTTATTAGTTCAAAATTCAAAGATTTGAAGAGGATCTTCAAGTGTTGCCTTTTGTCACTATTATCTAAATTTTTAGGGATTTTGATTGACTTATATGTAGCTTTCTGGCAAGTAAGATGGGATGTGTGAAACTGTTAAGTCTAGAGTTCTCACATGAGAAACTATAAAAATATTTAGGAGCAAAAAGTATAATCTATACTGGTACATGGTTTCCCTTTTGATGCAGAAATTTTGACTAGAACTGAAGGAATGCTTCTTCTGTGCCTTGGAAAGCTAAAGTCTTATTTTTTACACATGTGAAGTTACTGTGGAAGGTTGGAATCCTGAACTGTAAATATAACTGAATTGTAAAATTCTGTTGAGTCCTTTCTTCCATATTCCATGTGATTTTGAAAAGTTGACAGATGTCAAATTAGTGTTTTTTTTCATTTTATTCTGCTCAAATAAAAGAGAAGAAATGATAATCCACTAACCTTATGCCAAAGTCCTCCTAAGGTACAGTAGTAGTCCTAAATGCCTTTTATTTTTTCCATTTGAAATCTTTGGCTGATGGAAGGATTAGAAGGTTGGCTGTGAGGCGCTTGCTGGAGACACTTGTACTTCATTTCTAGGCAGGGCTTGACTTAGGGCTGTGTTTTAGTGTTTGATCTGACTTCAACATGCACAAAATAGTCCCATATCTTAGATGGCTTAGACTGCCAGAGTGTACAGTTCTTTTTTTGTCTGCAGCTGTCATTATTTGAATGATGGAAGAGTTTACAACTTGTGTATTGTGGAAAACTTGTTCCCCTTCCCTGTTGATGGCTGTGAGAGACTGGCATGCTTCTGCTGACATTCTTCAGCTTCAGTGCTGTGACAGCAGCAAGAAGTCAACAAAGTAACTGGCATCAGACAAGGCAGCAAGGAAAGAAGTAAGGTAGACCAAGGGGTCTTTTTGGATTATGGGATCATTCAGATTATGTTTTTTGAAAATGAGGCTTCAAAGTAAATAATAACAGTAAAATGAAATGCTTAAATCCCCTCTCTTCCCTGAACTTGGTTGTGAGTTTAGGATGCATTAGATGAGTGTGAGGCAGCTGGTGAGCCAACTGAAATTTTAAGTTAATGCAGTTCTTATCATAAAGTACCTTTCTCATGAAGAAGAAATGGAGAAAAATACTCATTCCTCTCCTTCCATATTGGTAAAATACTAGTAACTTGTCTTTGTGTTTAAAATTTCATCTGGTTAAGATGGTCATGTGCCACTTTCTTGGTCCTTTACATTTGTTGTACTCAGTATCTGTTTAAACTGCGGGAAACCAGGACTCTTGAATGGAGTTCTCTGGCAAATGTTCATTTTAATGTTTGCAGTGCCAGAGTTTACGTGATGTTGCACTCACAAGAAGGGTGTTTTTTGGTGAGTTTCAGTTTTGTGCAAATATGTTTTACAGATATAAGAATATTTTTGAGAGATGAGAGTGAGCGGAACAGCAAGCTTAAAAATGGGTCTGGTTTAAAGAATGCAGCAATGCACCTTTGGCTTAAATAAAGAAAGCAGTGAGAATTTAAAGTTTCATATCCTACCAATATCTTAAATATGTTTTTTGAACAGAACTTTTTGGATGCTGTCTTGGTACCTTTTTAGAGATGGTGGTAGAAGCATATGTAAGTGGGCTAAGTTTCTAGATTTGGACTAAAATTGATGTGCAGATCAGTGGATCAAGCTGGGAAGTTTTTAATTAAGCATGCTAATTAAGTCATGTCATCTACCCAAAAGCAGAGCTTTATTACAGGGGAGGGGAACGGTTTTCTTGGCGGCGAATGAAGGAGAAATACTTCAAGCACTCTTCTAACTCCTGTCAGTAGGAAGAAAATATGGAGTCTGAAGTCACTCAAGACAATTTGAGTACAGAGCAAAATCTGTACTCTTATTTTGCTGCATCTTGCCTTTTTCTGTTTTTAAGCAGCCTTTAATATGGGACAAATTCTTACTTTTGCCAATATGAACAGTAATACTTCAGTGACCATGAATCCATGTGTCTTAGAAATAGCATGCTGTGGAGAGCTCCTATGCTAAAAAGCTGGATAAGGTTCTGCATAAGGATGCTGGTATGAGTGAGACAGGTGAGCAGTATAGCTGTCAGGGTGATAAGTGATTGTGGTGGGTGTTCTGCAGTGGAGACAGGGAAATGAGCAGAGTTGGAGTTGCTGCAGCTCAGGATGCATGTGGAGAACTAAATACTCACCTGATTACTTGGACTTTACAAAAGAGGAGTTCAGTCTGAAGCATGAGCTGGGGTATCAGGGGAAGGGCGAATCAAGAAGTGAAACTGATGATCTTCATCTTAGCTTTAGCAAAATAGTCAGATGTAAATGGTATTTTTTTCTCTGTAAGTACTACGAGGGCAGAGTGAGCAAAGATTAATTACTGCTTTTACTTCTCTCAAGTACACTGCCTATGTAAAAATAACAGCACTGAACTTACAAAAGGATGTATTTTCTGCTGAAATGTCTCTATTTTCTTTTCTCCACACCCAATGGAAAAGATTTTTTAGAATACCTTTCCTCAAGAAAAA
Source organism: Bombycilla garrulus (assembly GCA_013400315.1). Classification (NCBI taxonomy): domain Eukaryota; kingdom Metazoa; phylum Chordata; class Aves; order Passeriformes; family Bombycillidae; genus Bombycilla; species Bombycilla garrulus. Next base: position 31,006 of record VXBU01004756.1, on the reverse strand, counting down.
CTATGCATCTTAAAGACTTTTTTTCTTGACTAAGTATATGCCCGGAGCTATACAATGTAGCATCCTTCAGTAAGAAGTTGCTGGACTTGAGAATCTAAGACTTTTCCAATTATTGTAAGATATATATATAAGACGTTAAAGCTGATACGTTTTTATCATTTTATAACACTAGCAACATAAATTCAAAAAGCCAACCCCAGATGTGCTGAGAGGGATGTTCTGGCATATATGGAGACATCCTTTGTTGTGGCTTGAAGAGAAAGCCTTGGTTGCTCTTGTTAAAGAACAATTGTGTGCCTTCATCCAGACCACTAAATTGGCTGGAATAAAGCTAAAGTGAATAAATATAAACATTCTAATCTAGTTATTCATGAACATGTATGAGAAATGTTTCTTTGTGGCTAGTAGTAACTAGAGCAGCCATGTAGTTTTATCAGATATTGAATTGTCTTGACTTGCATTGAGTTTAAGAATTTTCTATACCAGCAGACTTGTTTTCCAGTTTCTCTCCTGTTTAGGATTTGAGACCTGTACAAAAAAAAACCCCATTTTGTCTGTAGGGTAACATCAATTTTTCTCCTGAATTTTTTCCATTAGGAGCAAATAAGTAATATAAAGTCTACCCTTGTCTGATTTGTTCAACTTTTCTGCCATTCTTGTAGAGGCATTAATATTTTTTTGCCATTGCCTCTAGCATGCTCACAGATAATTTAGGGGAATCCCATTCTCATTTTCAAGTCCATAACTACCAATGTTCTGGTTGTAATCCAAGTTAGGGACTGAATGTGTATTATGCAAGGAACGTGTGTCACTTGAAGTTTAAGTTGCTTTTCAGTGTCACTGTTTGTGCAGCCTGGTTTGAACTTGAATTATTTGACATTTAGAGGGGAGTTGGATGTTGTGTCTGACATGAGAGAATGTACTGACTGGTGCTGGTACATGTTAAAATTTAGTGGAAACCAGGTTGATTTGAAAGTACTATAGGCGTGCCTTACCTTCTGAATCCTAAGGTATTCCAGTTAATTTTCTGTGGAATTCCTGAGACAAATGGGGTTATACTGTTAGAACAGGCTTCTGTAAGCCATCAGTGTGACAGCTTGAACTTTTAAATTCAGTTTTTAGCATATTTATGTACAAATTCAATGTATTGGAGAAAAATGGGGGGGAATACTTACAAGTAATAAATAAGTTTTGGGTTTTGGTTGTTTTTTTAGAAAGTACGTGTCAGGTTTTGTGCAGAACATCCTCATCACAACTGTAAGTATAAATGAAGGCAGTTAGATAAAATTACTTGAGTTATACTTTAAACAAAATTTTACTTCTCCATCCAATTATTTCGTTAGCAGTTTTTTGTTTGGTTGGTTTTGTTTTTTTCTTCTTGATAGTAATAAATTTTTAAGTGCCTCTTCTTACTTTTAGTGAAACAATATATTCCAGATGTGGGTAGAAGAGTTCTTTCTCTGATGTTCTTGGCCTGTTTTCTCAAAGGATTTTGTGAAGGGGAGAAAAATTGAAAGGAAAACTGGTTTTGGTCAGAATCCCTCACCTATTTCCACTGACTGTGCTCACATCCCTGACCTACTAACAGTGAAACCTTTTCTAGAAAGCTTTTTTTTTTTTTTTTTTCCAAGGCATTAGGCAAAATATTGGACAAATTGTTATTGTTCAATGTGAGTTGATTATGAAAGTTTGTTTTCTAATCCTGCAGGTGAGCAAGTTCAGCATGATATATGCCCAGACAAGAGCAACAAAAATTAATTTTGGGAGGGTCTTAACTCTAATCAAGTAGTAAAACATCAGTACAGTTTGTGCTGTTTCCAAGCATAGGTAGCCTTGATGAGCTTTTGTTTGGATCATGACTCACTAAACTTTTCATTATTTCAAGTTCTGTTGGACTTGGATAAAAGTGCATGCAAGCGTCTGCTAATCTATTTATTTTTAATGCAGTGTTGAGATGTGCCGGTTTGTGTTTTTATTTAAATTTTTTTCTTCTCTCTGTTGACTCTTCCTGACATGGTTCTTTTGTATTGAACATTTTGGCTAAACTCATGGTAGTTGGTTTTGTAGTGTTTTTTCTTTCTCCAAGTGGCATTTCTTAAATGGATAAGCACAGCTTCAGAGGAATCATTACAAGGAATTTCTGTTGCTGTTAGGTTTCTTTGGTGACGTGGAGCGTGTTGTCCTTGGATGGTTGAGCTCAGTGTCTCAGCCGATCTGGAGACAGTCTTGTTGTTGCTGGAACAGACACCTGCCTCTGATCCTACAGGATGCTACCAAATATGCACCACTGGGAATGCCTACCATGAGCACACTGAGCTCTTGCTGTGAATCTGCCTGTTCCACGAAAATAGCATGCTTTTTTTGTTCCGATCAAGTAGTCCAGAGTTGTGTGCGCTTTGTTTGTAGTAGATAAAAAGGAACTGGGATACATAAAAATGAAGCACCAGTTTCATAGTTCTTTGAGGATGTTGCCACTCACTTGGTTATTGTGAAGCTTCAAGACTGCAGGCAGTGAAATTAATTGTATTTACAAAGTAATCACTTGATCATTTGAAGTAGCTTGATCACTGTGGGGTTGAGAAGAAGTTTGCTCAACTTTTGGCAGAGCTCTGCAAAAACTTCTATGAAGCCTGGCAAGTCATGTTTTCTGGTTATGAGGTGTCAGCCTCTTCCAGTGCTGTCACATGTAGTTTATAACTGGATGTAAACAGCCTTGAACTTTTAAACTCTGGCTTAAAGGCTTCTTGTTTGTTGTGG
>VXBU01004756.1:0-28184 GCA_013400315.1 Bombycilla garrulus | reverse complement strand
TTTTTTTTTTTTTTTGTGAAAACCAAAATGCTTGGCCTTTTTGATGTAGAACCATCTGCTCACCAAACCTGCAGGTGTAATCTGAGGTGCTGAGGCATTTAAATTGCTGCATATATCTGAGGGTGATGTTCCATCTACTAGTGAAGCCATAAAATAACCACAGTTACTATGAAGGTGAGAAATTTTGCATTTGGATTTTGTGTGTGGCCAGCTGTGGCTCTCCTTGGTTTCCTCTGACTCCTAGTACGTTTCCTGCTGGTGGCTCCTGAAAGAGGAATTGAGGTAATTTTGCCTGTGTCTGTCTTTAAAACGTGAATTCAACTTAAACGGTCATCTACACTCTAGGAATGAAGCTGTTTATTTTCACCTAATTTTGTAAGTATGCTTTGCTTTTTATTTGCTGACAAACTGGGCTCTCAGTCTGATTTTTTGTGTAAAAAATTATAGCCAAAGAAATAAAAACTCTAATATCATTGATATATATTTGAAAATATAAAATTTTAAATAAGCATTTTATTCTTTGAATGCTTTCCAGTAAGAGCTAGCTAGCTGCTTGATCTTGGTTGGAAGCAGTACAGAGCACATGGGCTGTATGTCCCTCTGCCTCCAAATCTTGGCCCTCATGTTTCTTTGTGTGTTCAAACTCATTGTTCTGCCTCCGTATTTCTCCCAGTATACACCCAAATTAGAGTTGTTGTTTTTGGCTGTGATTCAGGGCTCTGAATTTACTTTTTTCCAGAAAAAAAATGACATGTTTTTACTCAGAATTCCTTGAAATATGATCTGGCTGCAATCCATTGTTCTGAATATGAGGCTAGAACTGCATTTAAATAAAAATGCCTGCCTTCAAAATTTCCTATTTTCCTCTCTTCCCAAAGGACGTATAGTTAGATTGCCATAACAAGCATTCTTCATTGTGGTACAATACTACTGGAAGAAACAGTGATTCTGAAAGTCAATGATTATCTATAGGATAATAGTTTTTTGTTTGATACGTTGGTGTCTGAAGTGATGGCCATAATTACTGTTCTGAGGATTGAAGGATTTCTTGTCTTTCAGTGTAACTCAGAATGCAAATATATTTGAACTTAGTAAACTTTCTTAAGCGACCATGATACTGGGATCTCTTACTGATGTGGAATATTAGGCTTTTTGAGTCATCTCAGAGGACTCAATTACTTTCATATTTATAATGCATATCCCCTTAAAAAATCACAGTATGCATAGGGAAAGCTACTGCTATTTTGTTGAGGCAACACTAGATTATTTACACAGCAGAGTGGTTGAATCCTTGCTTTAATGGTAAAAATTGCCATACACTTTAAAATCTGAAATAAGAAATATTTTTTTTGTTCAAACTTTGAAAATATATTCAGTATATTTAGCTTGTATTTAGGAAACTTTATTCCAGCAAGAAGCATGCTGAGTTTCTGTTACTTTGGAGTATGGAAATAATGGTGCACTGAATTTTCTGCTATGGAAAGAGTTGTGGAGTATGTATTTATTACTTCTTAAGAGTTGTTTCCTATGTTGTGGAAAAGATGTCACCTTTGGAGTTATCAGAGTATTAAAAATTTTTCTTTGAGCCTCTGTATGGCAACTACATATGAAATCTAGTTGTTGATAAAATCTTGACTTTGAGTTCCCGCTTTGAGTTCAGCTCTGTCTCGTGATTCAGTTCTCTGGATGTGGAAGTCTGAGGTCCAAAAAAGGTAAAATGCACAATTTTTATTCAAAGAGTTGTATTAGGACATAATGAGTCTTCAATGCAAAATTTGATTTTCATCTTTAGGATTGCTGTACAATAGCCGCAAGCATTTGCAGGACACTTGAGTCAAATTGTTGCTCATTGTCATGGAGCTGATGGAAATGTGCTCTCTTTTGGCAGAAGTTAGTGTTGCTTCACTGTGTTAGTACATACTTTGAAGCTGAAAGAATTTATGAAAGTTGGAAGCTGTGTAGACACCAAACACCTTATTCATAAGTTGTGGAAATTCATGTCTTTTGGGGAGGCTCTGGTCTCATGATTTTATTTTTTTCATACACCTTTTTTACTTCAGCAGTGGCAATGTTATTTCATTGTGATCAAGCTCTGCTACAGGTGAAAAAAAAAAGTTGTTGGACTTCGAGGTGTTTAGTCTAAACCAGCTGTTCCTGAATTTGGGTCACCAAATGGATTGATCTGTGGTTGGCAGGGTGTTGTGTGCTGGGGAGGCTCTAGCTCCAGTAAATCTCTGAACAGTTGCAAACTTTTTTACTTTGTAGTAATGATGGGAACTACTATCCAGTGTTTTGCCTGAGTTTGTGGTTAAATCAGTTTGTGGTGATGTGGTAGCTTTTTATGTACTCTAGCTTGATTTGATGTTACAGATGGGCAGTGTTGAAGTTTTCAGCTTTCGTGGCTGAGCATGCATATTTTTGATGAGCAGAAGGCACCAAGGTTTTTTGAGATGCTATGTTTTGTATGACATTTCATCCTTTCATTCCATGTGATGTACATTTTTATATTGGTTTTATAGAAATGGTATAACAAATATGTGGGATGTACATGATGTGTCTTAGCCTAAACTCAGGGTATACCAAAGTTGTTAAAATTATAGTTTTTAGAATTAAAAAGATGAAGTGATATTCTCTTTTTTACTGCTTTGGCTTAAAACTGCAACATGTTGGGTAAAATGGCATTTTTATTTAAAAGCAGGTGTTGGTTCCTCTTTTGGTTCATATTTTTTTTCCTTCCATTTGTTCACATGTGCATCTGGAAAACAGAAGATGCACTTTTACCATCTTTTGCGATGTTGAGGTTCAAAGTCCCTTGTTATTACAGTTCATGTTCTGCAGCTAGCAGTCCTGTCCATTGTCTTCAGCTGATGGAAAAACCATGTTGGTGGAGAAACCTACATCTGTTATTTTTTTCAGATCCTTAATGATGTGGTGTGCCACGTATAGCAAGTTCTTTTGGTAGAAGTCTTAGATATGATATAGGTTGATGATTGAATCAACAAAGACTGTAATTTGAAGAAGCAATGAGGAGTTCTTTAATAAAGTGCTTGTGAAATGCGTCTGATCTGTTTAGGCAGTGTTCTGCTGAACTATTAGGTTCTATCTTTTAACTATGATTATAAAGCAAACCTTTTCCTTGTTGTAGAGATAAAGCAGTTGCACTGACCTTTGCTGATCAGGTCAAGATATATTTAAAGGTGAGTTTTGTGTGCCTCATTTGAAGTGAGAATATCTGTGTGTAACGTATTTTACTTTAATCTTACCTAATTTACTCCTTCCTCAGCCCTGTGTAGATAAGACCTTGGGATGTTTTTTGTATTATGATTTACTGGTTCAGGCAGCTGGTTATATTATTAATACAGACCAGGAAGCAAATACATACTGCACAGCTACCTCACACGGTAAAGTCTCCATAATTTAGGCATTCAGAGTAAATTATGCAACGTATACAGAGGTCTTCAAGTCATCAGATTGGACAAAATGAGTGTGGTAAATCCAACTATTAGGCCTAATGAGATGAGACAGCAGTGTTCAGTGCATGGTTTTACTAGAAGTTGAAGACCAGCAAAGAATCTAAGGTGTCCTCATAACCTAATTTTTCCCCATAAACACTGAAATATTTTTTCCTTTTTTTTTTCTTTTTTCTTCTCTTTCCTTATGTCTTCAAATTACTCCTGGAGGTGGGGACAGGGCACTTTGGCATTAATGAACTGACATTCAGCTGTAACCAAGTAGAACTGTAGCTGCCTTGAATTGACCCTAACTGGTGATGTTACCATGTGTGAGTGAGCTCATAGGCACCACCACGCACTTCTAAGAATGTGCTACTGTGGAGTCATTCATAGTTCAGAGTCCTCTCTGTTGAATTTCACATCCTCCTACAAAATGTTTACAGGCAGAAGCAGCAGGGTAAGCAGACAGAAATAGAAAACCAAATTGCCAGTTCTGTAGATCTTGAACACTTTGAAACATGTTGGCTTAGCTTTTATATGCTTAAAGCAGCAATCTGTTCTAAATATAAAGGTTAGGAAATTACTTGTTCTTCTTGCTGTCCGCTGTCCTCTTGATTAGGAGAAATTGACCTTTTTTTTTTTTTCCTAAAGATTCCCTTGTCTTATTTAAAGCTATTTCCCATTTAGTGATGTGTTCAGCTAGAGCATGTGTGAATGCTAATTTCCCAGGCTGTGTGTAGGTTGGTTCCTGCCTGTCTCTGAAGTATTTCTCCCAGAAAATCTTGAGCACTTGTGGGTTGGTGGCTTTGCTGTTGAAATCTGTTAGGTGGCAGTAGAATTAAGAAAATCAAACTAGTCAGTCCTTAGCAGTTTGGAATTCTCCACAGGAATGTAGAATTGAGGTAGCTTGGTCAAGTATCTCTTTAATGTAGATGGGTCTGCTTTAAGTCTGTTTTGCTTTGTTGCAAAAAAAAATAAATTAAAAGCCAAAGATTACTACACCACTTTAGAGATTATGGTTTAAAAATAAGCTCTCATGTTAGTTGTATTTATTTATAGCCTCAGATGGTTTTGTAATATTTTTATGTGTCGCTACTTTTATTATGGCCTGTCATGCATAGATGTAGGTAGCAATTGGTGACAGAGGTGTCCACTGGTATAAAAAAAACCCACGTCTGGCTTGCAGTTATAATTCCATTTACAGTCTGAATGTCTACACAAACAGGTGCAAACACAGAGTGACCATACTGACCCAGACATAGCTTTCACTATTACAAGTTTCTTAAGGGTGTGTTGTCAAGATACTAAAACACATGGCATGAGACAGGACAGGTAAAGAAATTTAAATCAAATGTAGGTGAAAACAGCCCTGCAATCCTTCAAAGCAAAGGCTGAGAAGTTTGTGGGCAGAAGTTTTGTATGGCACAGATTTCTGATGTTTTGGTAGCAGGGAGGCTGCAGGGGTGGCTTTTGTGAGAACCTGCCAGAAGCTTCTCCCATGTCCAATAGAGCCAATGACAGCTGGCACTAAAACAGACCAGCCGCTGGCCAAGGCCATCAGCAATGGTTATAGCAGCTCTGTGATGACTTTTTAAGATGGGGAAAATTACCTATGCAATAGGAATGGTAAGAGTGGAGTGAGAATATGTGAGAATCAGCCCTGCAAATCAAGATCAGTGCAGAAGGAGTGGGAGGAGGTGCTCCCGGTGCCAGAGCAGAGATTCACCTGCAGCTGGTGTTGAAGACCATGGTAAGGCAGATTGTCCCTGTGGAGATCCATGGGAGAGCAGAGATCCACCTGCAGCCCGTGGAGAACCCTGTGCTGGAGTGAGTGGTTGCCTGAAAAGGAGGCTGTGGCACAGTGGGAAGCCCGCACTGTGAAGCAGGCTCCTGGCAGGACCTGTGCAGAGAGGAGCCCATATGGATATGGAGCAGGTTTGCTGGCAGGACTTGTGACCCCATGGGGGACATGAACTGGAGCAGTTTGTGAAGAACTGCAGCCTGTGGGCAGGGCTGGCATTGAAGAAGTTAATGGAGGACTGTTTCCAGAGAGAGGGACAACCATGCTGGACCAGGGGAAGAGTGTGAAGCTGCCTTCCCTGAGGAGGAAGTAATGGCAGATATAACAGCTGATGAACCAACTGCAACCACCATTTCCTGTCTCCCTGTGCTGCTGTGGGGAAGGAGGTGGAGAACATTGGGTGTAAAGTTAATCCTGTAAGGAAGAGAGGGTAGGGAGAAGGTATATGTATAAAAATTAAGATTCATTTTTATTTCTCATCTTACTCTGATTTGATTGGTAATAAAGTAAACTAATTTTTCACCAAATGGAGTTTATTATGTCTGTGACAGTAATGGGGGAGTGATCTCTCCCTGTTCTCATCTCAACCTGTCAGCTTTTAGTTATATTTTTTCTCTCCCTTGTCCAACTGAGAAAGGGGAGTGGAGTGATAGAGCTGCTTTGGTAGGCACCTGGTATCCAGCTGGAGTCAACCCATCACAGCACTGGAGCTAGTGATGCCCCCTTTATAAGGATTTGCCTAGTCTTTTTCATTTATGTGCTGTAACTTGGTGGCCTTGGTTTAATCCTCCAACAGGCAGAGAGGGCATGGACCTTAACGTGTCTGGAGCAGAGCATGTTTTTGCTGGTGCCTGGTATGTGTGTGCTGATCAGTTGGCTCCCTTCTACCAATCAGGACAAAAGAGCTTGGGGAGTATTCCTGGTTTGCTGATTGACAGGGAATCCAAAATGTCTCTGAGATTTTTGCTCTATCAGACTAGACTGATAATGACCAAAGAGGTCCAGGTCTTTCCTCTTTCGGGAGGAAAAACAGATGGGCAGACTAGTGGCTCAATAAGCTTAATTAGCTCAGGCAACCAGTTTAACAGCAATGGGGTAACCAAGATTCTGAATCTACAGAAAAAAATCAGGGTAGAATATGAAACACAGTAGAGATGAACTTTGCTTATGATTTGTCCCTTAAGGCAAAAGTTTAATTTTTTTACCCAACATATCAATTTGCAAGTTGTATTTTAATCCCTATCATTACACTTGAGTGCTTGCAAGCTTCTCCTAATGCATCTGTCATGGGACATTGCCTCCTCAAGAAACTGTCACCTAGAAAGTCCGGCTCACTGTGTGAGGCTTTCAGTTCAGTCCCAAGGTCTTTCCCAGGTTTTACTTTTGCTGTCTTTATCCCAGTTTTTAGTCTTGCTTTAAGTCACAGGACAGTTTTTCATTTATAGTGGAGAGACAAAAGTTGATTCATAGTACTCCTTTATGGCAGTGCCTGTTGTGAGGTGAGCTCTAAACAAGTGCTTGGTTGCAGAGCTTCTGCAAGTTTTGGTTATTGTCATCCTGACAGGGAAGAAAATAAAGAGAACAAGGTGAAGAGCATCAGCAGTATTTTACAGGTGAAGAAAATATAGAAGCTGTGAGGTCTGGGTTGATTTGCCACCTCCTGCTGCTGCTGTTCTGGGACCCTGAGCAAACTGTGTGGGCCCGGTTGCCATCCTGCGAGCTCTGAGTTTTTAAGAAGTGGTACCTATGGTGTGGATAGCTCTGGTGTGGTTGAGTGTGCCAATATAGAAAAACTTTATCTCACGTGCAGTTTCTTATTCCATTTGGAACTGGCTATACCAATGTAAAAATGCATTTATAACCTTGTGATTTTATCCATGGTAAGGCTCTTAACTAGGGTTCAGGCGATATTGCTGATGCAGGCAAATAGCATTTTGTCCAGTGCCTCAACTCAAACAAGTGATTAATGGTCTTTTCCTGTATTGTCAGATATTCTGAGGCCAATTACAGTTTATGAAGTCCTTGTGTAGGACAGTGAAACTATCTCAGGGTGACTGTGCAGATGGAAAGATTCACACTCTTGTGTAGCAAGTTTAATCACATAATTTCTACATGGTGAGTTGTTTGCATGTTGTTTTTCTCAAGGAGAGAGTCACAGTCCACCTAAGACTGTTCCTTCATAAGATTTCGGGAAGGAAATTGTACCATAGATTTTAAGTCTTTTATACTTAGTTTCTGTAGTAATGTGTGAGGGGAGTAAGAAGTCTCTTGTACCAAGACAGGAGGACGCTGCCAGGATATAATCCACGCTCCAATTCTTCCCCTTGAGGTCAGAGGTACAGGTTGCAATGTGCATAGCTGTATAGGACTTCTTCGTACAGACAAGGGGATGTTATCAAGTACAGCTTCAGATTTATACAAATTACTGTTCCTAAAGGTCACCGTGTAGCTGGAAAATAGTTCATAAATAGTATGTGATACCAATTTTTTTGGTCTTTTTAGTTAAGTGCTGAGGCACTGTAATCCAATATGCATTGTTCCATACAAGTTTGAAGTAATTTAGGTAGGAAGAGGTAGGGCAGCTTCATCTCAGTACTTCTGGAAGGTAATGACTAAACATCCTCTTCCCTTCCTTGCTTCTGAATCCCTGCTGCGTACAGTTACTTCATATACTGTCTGTGGTCTTCTCCCCTCTTCCACATTTGTTAGTTTTAATCTGTTTATGGGGGAGAAGAAATCTCTCTCTGAGAAGTCTGGGTGATTTCCTTGCAAGCCAGAGGTCCTCCCTACTGAGATTGGCCAATATAACTCAATCTGCACTGAATCAACAATCTGAACTTGAGGCCTGACTGCTTAGTCCCTTTCATCTGTTCTAGGTTTTCAGTCTTGGCAGGCATGGTAGTTTTCCCTTTGTCCTCCTTGTCTAAATAACTATTTCTTACCAATCGATTGAAAGTAATTTCATTATTGTACTTTGAAACTTCAGTAAAGGATGTGGCATTCTATTTTTCTCCCTTTCCTTTTGTCGCATATTCTCATTTTCCTTTTTTGGCACATCTGCTCTCTTAGTTTTCCTTTATTGTTCTCTGTCTGCCTTCTACAAAACATGTTCCTTTTTCTCTCCAGGTGTCACTACTTCTGTGGCGACTGACCTTTCCTTTGTTGACTTGGCATCTTGCACATCAGCTTCTGTTGTTACTAATGAAGTTTCCTTTCTTGTTTCTATTTGTAAAGTGTGTGGGATACCATTCTTTGAGTGCAGTCTGTTGTGTGATACATTGGCTGTAACTCTTGTTTTTGTCACTACTTGTTTACCACTTCAAGTAAAGATTATGAGAAATGGTGTCTATCCTGACTTGAGGATGAGTCATACTCACACATAATAGAAGGCTAGTTTTTCATCACTTGAACAAATGAATTTTGGTCACAGTATCTGTAACAAAACACCTGATGTGAAACTTCTGATAAAGTCAGTTTTGACTAGCCAGCTGCCACTAGATTCACTGAATCATAATGAAATAAGTTATAACAACAAAATAATTTGCTACTTTTCTGTCAGCACCTTGGTCACGAAACAGGTAAGAGCCAGCAGATTGTTTTTCTAAGCCTTTCTGTTTTTCTGAGAAGTGGTGACCAAATAAGTGGATGCCCTCAAGAGGGCATTGAAATTACAAACCTCTATTGTAAGTTTTTCTACTCACAGTGCACACGTCCGGTGTTTTTTAGGCCTAGAAATTACTTCTCTAACTACTCAGAGTCTATTTGAGCTTACCCCTAAAAGTCTTCTAAATCAGTGACATTATGTAACAGATTCTGAGCCACCTTCCCTGTTTTTTCTGTTCAACGATTGTTCATTAACAACAAATAGTAGCAATAACTTGTATGGTAGGTCAAAAATGCCCTTACTTGTTTTTGAATCCTTTGAAGTTAGTGATACATATTTATATTTGCAGATTTTTCTCATGCTATCAAAATGGATTTCTGCTACTGGTCATATTCCTAGTTCTTCCTCTATGGTCTCACTGGAGCTTAAATGGCCACACAGCGAGCTGGTTGAACTTGCTTATTCATCAGAAAGTTAACTCTGAGGGTAGACAGTTTTTTGCCAGGGTAGCGAGTTGAATTGCCTTATTTTTGTAGCTGTGATGACAAGGGATGGGACAGACTGTATGGCTGGGGGGAGTGGGAGGGCAGAAAGGAGTGTCCCTTCTGATGACAGCCAAGTATTGAGTGTTAGGTCACCTCAGCAGCCTTGTTTAACCACACCCGTAACAGCATAGTTAAATGCACTTGCATGTTTGTCCTGCAGGGCTGGCAGACATCCTTCCTTGAGTAGCAGTTTCCTTCCTTAGATGGAAACCTTCAGTCAGATTTTCAGACACAGGTCTCTGTACAAATCACTCGCCTCATATGATGGTGACAGTAGGTTAAAATGACTTAGAGCTGAGGTTTATCATGACAGGGGCTGGAAAACACTACTGAAACAGTTTTTCATGTTGCATTCATAATGGTAGTTGGAAAACCAGAGACAGCAAAGACTGGGTTTTTTTTGCAAGTCAATGTCTATAGTTATGACTTGAAACAGGAAGGCTTCAGCTTCATTCAGTTAATAACACTTTCTCCTTAATTTTTTTCTATATGTTCTTATCATCCCTCTCTCCTCTACCAACAAACAAATGAGGGTGAAGTGCTTGTTGCAGGTACCAATGAAGACTGCACTTAGATTACAAATTGTGTCAACTATAGGGAAAGGAGGGGGTTGGAAGATGGGTGTACTTGCCAAAGAAATCCTGGCAGTACCTAGAGATCTCTGCTGGCATTACCATTGCTTTTTAAGATAACAGAATAGGTAAACAGGCTTCAGACAAGCCCTGGTATGTGGTGAGCTGTACTTGGCAGCTGGTTACTTGTACCTGGAGTTTTCTTGGAACAGCAGCTATTCTGGTGCACCAGATGACTTGCTGAGTGTAGAAACTTCTGGCCAGGTTGCATATTTAGGGATTGTCTTAAATACAGACATGATGCCTAGTCAGATACTGCTGTCTGTATATGACCTAATTAAAATATGTGGTTCGTATTTTGTGTGTACTAGTCATATTTTGTGACTAGTTTAAAGGTGGAATTAACAGCATTTCAAAGTCTGATAGAACTTAGGTGCAGCAATATTAAGTTTTTTTTTTTTTATAATTCAACAAATTATTGGGAGTGATTTTTATGAAGGACATGATTTTGGTGTTTAAGGGCATTCAGATCTAGAGCTTTTTCCTTCTCAAGGTGGATATCAATCCTAGCAGAGACAAGCTGAAATTTAGCGTTTAAGTTAATTTTATGCACGAGGCATTCTCCTCATGTGCTAAAACCTGTACTTAAAGGGAAGAATTGAAAAGCTCTTGCTTAAAGCTCACATTGTTCAGCCTGTGCTAGTGTTGGTATAGCACTCAGCTTGGAAAAATCAGTCGAAATAAACTGATTTCTGAAATAAAGTAAGCAGTTCCAGAAATGGTGTGCAATCAGTTCTGCTGTTTGCCATCATGGAAGTAAACAGCTTCTCTCTTCCAAACTGGCATTTGGAGATGTGGCAATCCTATTAGAAGTGCAAAGCTGTTTTAGTTTAGATGTGCACACAGAAGTTGTGTTCTCTGTAAGCAGTAGCATTTGTTCCATGCTAGTAGCTGGAGAGTGGGGAGGTAGTGCAGGGTAATAGTCTCTTACTTGATTCTCCTGATATTCTTAAGTGTGTACAATTCATGTTTGTATGTTTTATATGAGGTTTGTGTGGTGTTGAATGCTGTGATAAGTGGAAGGCAGATCTGCAAGTGTGATATGACATGAGCCTTTTCTGAAAACTTGTCTGTATTATAAAGACTTTTTAACAGCTGTTTGAATTACAGGATGAAATGAAAACTATATGTGAATGGAGGGATACTTTAAGAAATAGTTCTAGAATTTAGTATCCCTTTTGGGAGCAGATAATGTGTTTTGCTGTACAAGAAATAGGAATGTTTTGAGTTGCTTTATTTCTGATGTACAGAAATACGGTTGCCTCAGGGCTTTCTAGTCCATCCTTTTAAAAAGCATCTATGCTAAAGGCATTAAAAATAACACTCAAAAGCTGCTATAATTACTCCCATAAACTCGGATTAGGAGATTTCAACTTTCCTATGAGTTCTGGAAACTTTACAAATTCTTGCTCAACTTCTGAAAGAAGAATATGTTGCAAAAAAGAGCTCTTCTCTTGAGGCGTATACACGTGCAAATACCAAAATGGCACAGTGGGTGATGTACCTGGAGATATCCTTAAATGGAGAGGACACCACTCTTAACAGTCTGAATGGGGGTGTTGGCTGTCAGGCATTTTGCCTTCAGGGGTTGGAAGCACCTTTTAAAAGGTAGCCAGAGGCTAAAATTGACTTAGATTTTAATGTAATGACAGTCTAATAATTAGCTTTGTGAGAGCAGTTTCCAGCTTGCTAGCTGGTGGCCTTCTGTCTGGTCTTGGCATCAGACTGGTTACTGTGGGTATGATCTGTTCTCTCTGACTCCCGTGTTTTACGAGTGCCAGAGTGAGGGTACAGCAACTGTGTGTGCCCCTTAATCTGTAGTGCTTTACAGTTTGGGAACTGATTTTTTGCACCCTGGCTTTTAGGTGGGATGAGTTCAAATTCTGCGAGATTTTAAAGCCTAAACTGAATAATTATTTTCCCTGTGCCACAGGATATTTGTGATTGCTTGATGAATTTGCAGTAAAGCAGGGTAGATGCTCAGTAACTGCTGGGAATAGGATCATGCTGTTTGCACAGCTGTGTGCCGAAGTTTGGGAGTATAAGTTGTGATGGGTTCTTCTCCAGCTGCAGGATAAGCACGCTGTAGATCAGCATTTGATTGTGTATATATCTGGACAGTGGTGATTTGTACACAAATTCAAAATTGCCTTTAAGCACAGGGAGGCTGTATAGCTGCAAAGAAGGCTGAAATAATATCAGTGACTGTCACTTACCTCTTGAGATGGATTGTTGTATATGGCTGGGTATGAGGAGAGATGCACTTTCCATTTGAGGGAATTGGAAGGAGCAAACTAGAGAGTGGCACTGTAATTCTGAGTCACAGATGGGGAAGAAGCAGGTCAGGAGAAGACTTGAAAGAAGCAAAATATATCTGAAGAGCAATTTGAGTAAATGGAGAAAAGATATGGGAATACAAATTAGGGAAAAGATATAATGAAGCTTGGTAGAATAAGGTTTAGGTGGACATAACTAGTCTTGAAGATTATGTAAGTGTGTTCGAAACATTCATTTTAGGTTAAGTTCAGTAAATCCACCACATTTGTGAAGCAAATGTAGTGCAGTTTTGTAGAAATTTGAATTTGTGCTTGCCCTCTGAGTAAACCTAAATGTGCTGAGTTCTAGCTGGCCATATTTTGTTTTAAAACAATCAGAAACTGCCTGTTGCACCTACAGCTGTAATTGTCAACAGTTCACAAACAAAATCGAGACACACTGCAGGCTTGAGGTGGGGCAAGGAAGTCTTTGTCTTTAGGATAAAGCCTCTTTGTACTCCCCAAGGAACTTGCTTAATTATGAGATGTGTGTTGCTTTTAAGGAGAGCTGAGTTTATGGTATGATCAAGTAACATCAGACTCTATAAGAAAGAATGCTGCCTGTTCCAGGTAGTAGTAATAAACACAGGGCTTTGTAGCCTTTTCAACTTCAAGGAATTTTATAACTTCTTTTTCTTATGGCTATTAGTTAATTGACAGAATCTCAGTGTCTGTATTAATTCCTGGGCTTCTTTGCTGTTATGTGTTGTCTCTACCCATTAAAATGATAAGTAATTCTTGGTGTTTTTCTTTTTGTTTTTGTTGCTCTGACTTGTGTTTGGAAAAGCCCTCAAATTACCACTGTCAATATTTCTCCAAACAGTATGGTAAACTTAACTGAATAGAGGATTCTATAGATAGACTGCCGTACAATTTAAACAGCCATGGAAGTCCTTCCCAGTTCCTCCACTTGAATATGTGATGATAAAAATAGTGCAGAAATCGATTGCTAGAAGATTGCTAGAAGACTGTTGGTCTTGTCATAGAACAAAACTATTTTTTCATTTGGAGCTGTAACATTTTTGACACACTTACTTCAAATAATTAAAAAATAACATGATTTAAGTGTTGGAGTTAATCACAAAAGCTACCCTGTTGGACTGTTTAAAGAGTATGTGGTCAGGCGTAAGTTAACACGAGACAAATAAAATGAACCGGAGTCATGCAAGCAGAAGATGTAGGTGACCTCTTGTAACAGGTTCAGTGACTTTCTTACTGTGATATCATAAACATTATCTTCAGGAAGCTGCTTACATTTGAGGAATAAAAATGTGCAGTTTGTGTCGTAAAGCATTAACAAGTCAGCATTTAGTGTTAGTACATGGAAAACCCTGAGTTATATACTTAGAATGGCTAGGAGATATTGCAAAACCCCATAATCTCAATGTTGTTCTCAACACCCATCCATCAAAACACTGAGGATTTTAGTGTCCTGTGAATCAGAACTGTGTAACTTGTGGGGCAAACAGAATTTGTAATTTCTTCAAGATGCTTTTATTGTCATCAGTGATAAGGATTTAAATTGCATGCATGAAATGATTACAAATTGGCTTTTGAACAGTTTATTCTCTCCATTGTGCCTTTGAAACATTGCAGCTCCATCCATGCCCTTTCGAAGGAGTTGGGAAGGTTGCATCCTGCTCCACAAGACTCTTAACATGGCTGAACTTCTTTTTATGCTTGGACTTGAAATACATTTTCAGAAAGTTTTAAGTCTAAATTTTGCAGCGGTGTTGGGGCAAAACAAATGAAATTGATACCAGTTAATGAATTGTTTAGTGGATTTTTAATGTATTGTCATCTGGGATTTTTCTTTTACAGGTCAGTTTGATTTTTTCATACTTTGGTTTGGTGTTTCTTTTCCAACCCAAGTACAAGGTGAGCAAAAACATTAGAAAGGATGTTTATCATAGTTACATGAAGTGCAATATTTGGGAATTGTAGACTTCCAGGGTACCCTAGTTCAAGTACATGGACAGAAACTGACTTAGTTAAAAAATCACTTTTCCTAATTTATTTTGTTAGTAAAACAGAACTTGTTGCTTTTATACCTGCTTGTTGCTAAATGTGTGGATGTGTTATTAACTGCTTAAAATGACAATTGAAGCATTTAAGTGGGGACGAAACCCTTTGTTTTTAGTACCTTTGTAGTGTTTGGGGTATTCACAAATGCTGTTATTCCTAAGCAAGTGGTTGTTCTCTGTGGTTATAGAGCTTCAGGCGAGTTCTCTGTGATGCCGCTTAAATGGGTAATTTCTTTCATTGGAATCTAAAGACATGGAAAGGCCCCAGATAATTTTTCTTACAGTTTCTCTGTTGTTGCTCTGGATGCTTGTTCCTCACATCTTGCAAATGAAGTGAAAGAGGGCATGTTCTTGTAGCAGATGCTGCTGGTAGGTGGTTTGGTCTCCCCACAGCTTCCCAAGGTCCTGGAAGGTGTCACTGAAATCTGTTTCCAGCAGGACTTGGGGTGCTGACCCAAGGCAAGAATTGCACTGGATTTCTTGGTCCTGCAAGTGCAGCTGTTGTCACATCCAGCATGGTTGATCAGATCAGGCACTCGTTTGGAGTCTGTGTTGCCAGATCTCAGCTCAGTCCAGTGCCTGACCACTGGTAAGAGTTTTATTCTATGCAGGCTCTTGTCTCAAGGGAAAAAGAGGTTGTGTGCTCCAGGCCTATCTTCTATGTTACCCATCACAGCATCAGGTAGTATTGAAAGCTGTTTTCATACCATCTTGTAAAGAACAAGATAAAAGTTATATTAAGGTGTACTGGCCCTGTTCTGCTGCACTGAAACTCAGTCCAGAGGAGAAGACAGCTCTGCCCAGCTGCAGAGAGCTCAGTAATAGAAGTTTGGGTCAGAAGAGCAGGCTGTAGATCTCTTCAGAAGCAGAAATTAGAATGAGAGCCTCACTACCTTCCTGTTCTGTGGCACTCATTTCCAAGGCAGAGGGGAATACTAGTGAGGCTGCTTTGTTTGTTGGTACTTGAAACCAGCCATGTGCATGCAGATGCTTGATGTGGCCTTGTCTCTTTTGAGGAAACTTCTATAGCTGAGATACTGGCCACTGACTCAGAGTTCTAAACTTTTTATTTCTGTTCCTCCTAATTTAAGATTTACCTGGTGAGGGTGGGCGTTCATGATGAAACAGATAGCCTTTTAAAAGTGTGTTTTACTCCAGGTAGAATTTCCTTGAGATAACATCAAGGAGCAATAACTATGGTTGATCACACAGCTGGGAGCAGCCTGCCTACTTCTAAGCTGGGCTGTCTTTGCTGATGTTGAAGCTCTCAGAGATGGAGCCTGTGGCACAGAGGTGTGTAGCTGTTTTGCAAGCAAGCTTTTCTTTACTTTAAGGTATCCAGAGTAGTGTGTAATTGAAATAACTAAGTTTCGTGCCTTTGTTCTCATTCTTCTCTATCCTGAAAACCAGCCTTCTTACCACATCTGCTTTAGAATCTGTACTTTTCTGAGGCCTGTCTCCTTTTAAGAATACAATGAAAATTAGATAATGAAATTGTATTTTCATAAGTTTTTCTGTTTTATTAAGCCAGTTTGAAGTATTTCATATTAACATTTTCTTTTCCAGTTTTGATTTAGAAGGTAAGAAGTACCATACTGAGTCATATATTTGTGGTTTGTTTAGCCAAATATGCAGTCTTGACCTGTGACAGTCACATTGCTGTTTAGGAGGTTCAAGTGAGCATGGCCATTCTGTGACTCACTATCCTCCCACTTTTCTCGGATCCAGTCATCAGACTGGGAACATGAGAGGCTGCATCCTTGTCTGCTCCCTTTAGTATCTGCTCACAAACCTAAGATAACAGATTCCAAAGTTCTTTACTAGCTATGCTGATCTTACGTACTGCCATCAAATATTTACTGTCATTCAAGTAAACTTTTCATATATACACTCTCCCACCCTTGTCATCTTGCATTCAGATTGAAGAGCCCCAGCCTCTTCAGTCTTTTCTTCCAAGGCAGCTGCTCTGTCTTTAATCCTTTAAATGACCATTTCTATACTTTTTAAAATTCTGCTTTGCCCTGCTCATATTGCCCTGCTATTCTTGTCTCCACATTGTGGTTCTTA
The DNA here is from genome assembly GCA_013400315.1 of Bombycilla garrulus. Classification (NCBI taxonomy): domain Eukaryota; kingdom Metazoa; phylum Chordata; class Aves; order Passeriformes; family Bombycillidae; genus Bombycilla; species Bombycilla garrulus. Next base: position 11,744 of record VXBU01004756.1, on the reverse strand, counting down.
AGACTGCAGTGCACGAAGTTTTTACAAAACAGCACAGTTTCTTTCTGCTTTGTTCTGAGTTCTTCCAGAACTTGTTATGTCCAATATCTAGATCACTTTTTAGTGCATGTTGCACAGTGAGCCTGTAATTTCAGGACTGTCAGTGGTGACTTCAGGATCACTTCTTTGAATTGTAAACTTCAGCTATAAATTCAGTATGGAAGCCTAATATGTTTGGGTTTTTTTTTTCCTCCTACTTAATTTTGTAGATCTGTTTGCATTGAAGCTCATCTGCCACACTTTACTTACTTGGTTTAGTGAGGGCCTTCCAGAGTTCACAGTTACTGCCACTGCAGCTGGCTGACCTGAAAAAGCTTAGCTTTATCTGCAGACCTAGAGGATTTCACTCTGCACTTCTATCTAGGTCAGTGAAGATGTTGAATATAATGATTCCTAGCAATGCTGCCAGGTCAGCTCCACTACTGACTCTGCTCTATAGTGGAAAGTTGACTATTAAGTCTCACCATTGCTTCCTAGTCTTTAGCCAGCTTTTTGCCTATAATTGGATCTCTCCTCTATATCCTTGACTTTTTTCCATAGACTGTTAAAGGAACTGAACTTTTTGAAAGTCCAAGTATGTGTTTTCCTTGGATTTCATTTACCTGTTTGCTTGGAGTGCTAGCTGGATTTCTCTCAGCCAGACATATTCAACTTGTTTCAGCAGGTTGTTTGCTATGATCTTAATATTTGCAATGTTGCCATGGATGGAGATTGCATTTACCCATCTGTATCCCCAGAGACTCCCACTGGAGAATTTTTTTGAGAGACAGTTGTTGAAGAACTTGAGAAACTTGGAAGTAGTGAGAAGTTTTCTCGCCTGACTCAGTGTGCCCAAAAGCATAGGTTGGGGTAATGTGAAGTGAAAACTCAGTTATAATTAGAGCAGTCCTGCAGAGTTTTAACTACGCTGTGTTACAGAGCATGTTAGACCCAAACTGGGCAGATGGCTTCATGTAAATACGTATGTGACTTACAGTTCTAGTACATTAATTCTGGTGAAATTAAAAAATAAATTGAGACAACTGCTGAGCCATTCCTAGCACTTGTGTTATAGGTCTTTTCTGATAGTGACAAACCCCTTACTTCTTCCGGCCTTTTTCTTTTTTTTTTGTACAGATTTACCTTAGTTTTTATAGTGGGGAAGGCTGTCTGACCCTGACCTGTTCAATCCCCCATGCTAGTTTGGTTTTTTTTTTCACAGCTATGCTGTGAAACCAATTAGTTAGATGATCCAGACTTGCAAATGTATTTTTTTTAATTAAAAAACATAGATTGCTCTCCTTTTCTTCGTTGATACTTATATCGTAGCCACACAAACATTTTCATCAGCATGATTTAGTGTGTGATGAATTGTGTTAGAGGAGAGAGCTGCCACAGTGTGTGGGAGATTTTTTAATCTGATTTTTAGCTACCAGATGAAAGCAACATGCAACTGCAATATCAACCAGTAAGTTTTTATGTAAAAAACATCAAGTTAGGAATTCTAATCCTGTTCTTCATAAAAAATTGCTTTGCAGTTGTGACTGCTGTGGTGATTGTGATATTATTTTCATGAAGTTCACTACCCTTTTCTGGTACATTGTCATTGTTTAAGTGCAGATATGTAATATGCAGTAAATGTTGACTTGTGGCCATAGGGTATGGTAATAGAATACTGAACTCTTGTAGCATTGCTTTGGTCTAGAAAGACTTGTGTTGGTGACGGTAAGTCATTATTGAATCCTGATAGGAAATATGGAAGACAGCTTTTCTGCTTGAATTAACCTTTATGATGCATTCAGATTGCTCTCATTGGTAGTGAAGCTGAAATAATAGAAAGTGAAAGAACACACACATGTAAAGCTGCAGTGCATTGTAAGAGCATGTGATTACCTACTTGCAAGGGATGTTCTAGTGCAAAAGCTCAACCATCATTTTGGAGATGGGAATGAGGGCTGGAGCTCAACTTGTCTCTTGGAAGCTTACAAGCATCTGTATATTCACCAGTTCTTGCCATAAGGGAAAAAGGGTTAAATGATTTGTTTCTCATAACTGGACCAGCTTAAGGTGATTTTTTTGAAAGATGGATCATCTGTGTTGTGTTGATCATGACCACAGATTAAACTGAATTTATTTTGTAGACAGTGTTGCATTGATCTGTCTTGTGTGGATTCTGTGAAGACTTCTATATCTGATGGGGTAAATGGTAGGAGGATGGAGTGGGAAATTTGAAGGAGTAACTTAGAACTGTTAAAAACCAGTGTGTATCTAATCTGCTATGTTGAAAACCAGTGCAGTGGTATTTTAAGTGTGTGGAAATCTGTGAATGCTATGCTTGTTTCTTCTGACAACTGGTTTTTTTGTTTGTTTTTGGTTTTTTTTTTGCCCAGTGATGTTTCTTAGATGAGCATGAAGACTTGAGATACTTTATGGTTTTGTTCAGTTTTCAAAGTCTGTGTTTGGGGAATGTGTTCCTGTCTTAGTTGTAGCTTTTCCTGTTTTAATGTGTCAGGGAAATAATGGATTTCTTGGTTTTAAGAAATGGCTGTATAGTTAATTTGACAGAGCTTTCTTGGTGCATAAGCCACATTGTGCTTCCAAGCCTTAAAGTCCATAGGTGTTGTAATGACCAAGGGCATTTTCTCTTCTGGATACAATTTCTAATTCCATAATAGAATGCCCTGTGTTTCTGCTCTTGAAGCCTAATTTTGTGCCTAGATTCTTTAGTGATTAAGAGATTTTCTGAAGTACTTGGAATTGTGGAGGAAGCCAATTTTTGTTCATCCTATACAAGTATGATAGCTGATGTTCATTTATTCATCTGATTCCACTTTTCTGAGGAATAATTCTGCTCCCGGCAAATGAGCTAAGAGTAAAGGTGGATGAAGATTTATCATTGGGATAGATGGTGATCAACTGTTAAACTAAACACCCCATCTTTGAGTAATGTCAATATTGCCATTATCTTTGGTGTTGGAAATGGGGTGAACTTGGGTTTGGATATTTCCTACCCATCTACTTTTGATGAACCCACACATAAACCACTTCTGATCAAGAGCAATAGATAGAAATATCTGAAGAAATCAGATAGAGGTATCTGTTGCTTTGTTTGTGATGCAGGCAGCAGGCATTACATCCAGTAGTTTGTATCTGCCATGTTAGCTGTCAGATTCTTTGGATGTGACAAACTAGAAGGAGCAGTATTTGGATTAAAAAGTAGATTGTATTTTCAGGTCGTCTTACAGAAAAAATTAGTATTTTGCAAACATTATTGCTAATTACAAAATTGTGTACCAACTCAATTACATGCTTCAAGGAAGATACTGGGAAAAGAGCTGGCCTTTTAATTGCACACTGAATTGTAGGGCTGTTTGATTTTATCAAGGATCCGAAGTGAAATATTAGATGTTTTCTTATATGCAAGTGTAAAGAAAAACAGAATCCTCAGTTCATTTCTTGGCAGATAAAGGACAATTACTGATTTGATTGTTGTAAAAACATGTTTATTCAGAAGTATGTTTCTCCTAGAAGAAAAAAAGAGTGCACTTTGTCGTAACTTTATCTAAGCTGAAACACGAGCAATTTTTTTTCTGCTTTTTGTTGGATTTTGACATAGCTTCTTGAGATGATGAGTCTCATCTTGCCTTTGCCAAAATCCTTCTCTGATAAGTTTGATTTATGCATTCATTATCTGTCCTACAGTGCCAGGCTGTAATGTCTTAATGAAATTTCATTGTGGGTTTGTGGTTGAATGGCTGCTACTGTGGAAAATAATTTCTGTTCAAGACTTCCTGTCTCAGCCAAAATGCAAGCATTCAAGCATATTCTGTATGCTCCTTTTCAAGAATTACTTTCTTCTAAACTCTAAGTCACTGCTACTTGATCTTTATTTTATGTTGCTGTGACCCTCTCTTATTCCCAAATTCATGCCAAGCATTTTTGATCTTAGTTTGTTCAGTTTATTTAAAGACACCAGTTTAGATTGTATTGTTTCTGTCCAATTGGAAGATGTAAGATGAATTTATGAGCAAGATGAAGACTAATCCCATGTAATAAAAAATGCCTGGATGCTGGGTAATATGCCTTAGCTGGTGCACGCCTTAGCCATCCTGGTCTTTGAACAGAATTGTCACTACTTGCTACTGTAGATGTTGAGATGAAAATTTCAGCTTTCTACTGGATAGTCTTGACAGTGATATTCTTTAGAGATGTCTCTGCTCCTTATGCCTGTGTAGAAATGGTTGGTTGGCGTACTGTGTGTATTATCTTCAGATCCTGGGCTGGGTTTGCAAACTCAGGAAGAAAAATCCAGAGATACTGTCTCTGGCTTAGGAAGTTCCCAAGCCACCTATAGCTGAGGTCTGTGAGAGTGTGCTGGGGTAGCTATCCCTGCAAGTTTGTCTTGTTTTATACTCTTCCTTAAATACTATTTGCTGTTGTAAGACAAGGGAAAATGGGGGAGATGAAACCATGCTTTCTGTTATGTGCTTTCTTTATCTTGATCAATATAATATTTGTGTATTTTTTTTAATTTGAGCCCTTATAATAAAGGAATTGTGTTTTTCAAAGTGCTTTGTAGGTTACTGTCTTCTGAGGCAGATAATGAAACCTTTGTCTGCCAGAACATTAGATTGTTCCTCTGTATTTACTCTCCTCTGAGATGGATGTCTGCTATTGTGTTGAAAGTAGCCTCCTTACCTGGACCAAGATAAAGCATTGCCATTATTCTCCAGCTGTAACAGAAAAATATTAGGCTCCATTGTTTCCTTTTAGAAATGGAAATCTTTTTCATGTACTCAGTCCTAGCTCCATAATACCTGGTTTATCTTTCCTGAGATTCCTGCCATGAGGGTGTATGCAAGAAGAGAAGGAAAAGATAACAGTATTGAGACCTGAGTCTGTTTTCTCATGTAATTAAGAAAACTTGTTGCATTGCTGGCAAAAAGACCAAAAAGCCTAAGTGACTCTAGATTTGGGACAGCAGCCCTTGAAAAACTGCCTCTTCTGGATAGGTATAAGACTTTTGCAGATATATATGGATAGATAGATATAGATATATAACATAAATGTTTGTTGCCTTTAAAATTGTTCATGTGCTTTTAGGCTTATTTTTCACTCTAGTGTCACTTATTTTCTGCTTTGTGATATCTTCAAGAGTGATGCTGCCTTTGTCCGATATGGAAAGTGACAGAATTCGGGAAAGAATTTTGTTATTTATTTTTCCTCTTATCAGCATAATTGAGAAGAATTTTTGCTTTAAAAAGTGGTGCTCTCTTCTCCGTGTTTCCAGATACCTGTCTCTATTTTAGGATTTCAAGCCTCAGCAGTCTTCCTTAACAATTGCAGGAACAGTTGGAAAATTTCAGCTGTATGTGTATTTTTCCCTGAAAGCCTCTGTCTGCTCATATGCTGGCAGAAGGGAATTAAATCCCCAGATGCCTGGGCTTGTTCTTAAGAGAAGTATTACTTTTGTTCATGTTTTTCTTTCTGGAGAAAACTTATTCCCATTTTGTAGGATTTTATTTTACTAAAATCTGTATATTGCAATAAAATATTTGGAGACAATCTTCTGTAGTTTTAATTATATTGTTGTCCTTTCACCGGGGAAAAATTCCTATTTAAGTAGGTGTATTGTTTCTGAGAGAGGAAAAATAAACTTCTTAGTATCATTTTCTCCTTGGTTTCTTAAACCTACTGTTATCTAAAACATGCATTTTAAGGCAGTATAGTTAGTCTTCAGAATAAAGATCTGTGCTGGTGTAATCTAACTTTTTTAACCATAGCAGAAATATTTTTCAGTTGTTTTACAGTACGAGCTTGTGTTTTGCTTTGAGAAGGCAGAGGATGTGGTTGCCCAGGTACTTCCACTTTGGTTCACCTAAGCCCACAGCTTGGCTGATTTAGCCCTGGGCACAGGCTGTCACGGGCAAGGAATGGCTCAGGCTGCTTCTGTCTCCTTCCTCTGGCAGCCCTAGTGCTCACGTTGCTTTGGGCAGGCAGTTCTGTTCCTCCGGAAGCAGCTGGAAAGCAGTTCACCTTCAGATCGTGGTCGTTTGATACCTGGTAGGGGAGGGCAGTGCGGTGTCAGGGCTTGGGGAGGGACGGGAGGGCCAGGATTGCCCCTCTGGACGCAGCCTCCTCCACAGGCTGCAGCTCTGCCTGGTATTGGGTGTGGGTTTGTGTAACGCTTAGCGTGGCTCTCCCGGGAGTACAGGCTGTAAGGAACAGCCTTGTTCCCAGCTCTTCCTCAGTTCTAGCAACTGCCTGTCCTCAAGATGAGTCAGTTCAGCTTGCTGATTTGAGGCTTGCTTTATTTTGGAGATGGATTAGTTTGTCAGATCAGTAGGCTAACCTGACTCATCCCCAGGCTACAAGATTGCCAGATTTGCTATGGCAGGAACATGAAAGTGGGAAGTAAGACCATTCTTTTTTTGGCAGTAGCCCCCACTTTGATCAAATTACGTATAATGTGAAAATGAGCTGTAGTTTCTCTGGTTACTTTAAATAGCTTTAGAGATGTCCAACACTTAGTTATCTTGCTTTTCTTGCTCTACTATTTTTATTACTTAAAAAAAAAAAATAATTCAAAAGCGGTACTTGCCAGTGGTGAATAGCTTATGCATCTGGCTTCTAAAATGCTGCCTCATCTGTAATAATAGCTCCTTCACCAGGGTAGCTATTCCTGCCATGGAGAATATCTGCATTGCACTGATGGCATGCCTACAGTTTCCTAATGTTAATTGAGATAACATTTTCCTTGAATTCAAAACCATCTTTAACCTAAACGGACTTGTCCCGTTTCTGTGCTGTTCCGTGGCACAGTCTAAAGCAGCAATTTGAGATAGATGCAGAGGCTATGGAGACTCTTAAAGGTGGTCTGTGCTCTGCAGCATGAATTGAAAAGTGTAGCATGACCTGATTTTGCTCTCGGAAGAAGCTGTTGTAATGCTTCTTTCAGTTTCAGAATGGGGTTCAAAGCTCATAGTCATATAGATTGGCTTCTACTGATTTTTGACATTTTTATTCACTGTACTTCCTATCCAAGGTGGATGTTGGTTCTGAACAGCACGCAGTTCTCTTATTTCTCCTCCAGTCTTAAAACATAGTCACCAAATGCATTTTCATAATTAGCTTCATCTCTCTTTGGGATTTGGTTGCTGTCTTAGATTCCAAACAATCTGTTTGTCAATGTGATTTTGATCTGTCTCATTCACTGTCGGGGCTGGACTCTGGGTCCAAAATGCTCTTTCTTGTTCTTAGAGAGAATAGCATGTACATGCTATTTCTGTGTACATGCTGTATTTCTGTGACGCGTTCAGTGAAGCTGAAGAGTAAGAAAACATGTCAGGTCCTAATTGGATTACATAATTATGGGATACTTGACAGAAAGGAGAAGGGAAGGAGAATCCTCCAATATTCCAGAGAGCAGAAAAATGTATTAGAATCCAGGGCTCTTGCAAGGGGAGAGCTTTGTCCTTTGCCCTGCCAGGAAAAGTGGTTGTTACTGTTTGCAGGTTAATTTGGTGTTCCTGTTCATTGCACCTGGGTTTCCAAGTCCACCTGTGATACTGATAAATACAGAAATTGCTCTTCATTTTTTAGACAAAAATGTCAATGTTTGAGGGTGCACCTTTATAAGTCTTGGCCTCACAGTGTGGCAGAAGGGACATGCCAAGGAGACTCCAGCAGATGTGGAATTGCTTGCTTCGTGCCCTGCTTCTTTCTCTGCAGCCTGGCAAGGCTTGCAGAGGCTGCAGAGAGCTACCCGGAGGCTCTGCTGGGCTGGGCTGTCTGCGGAAGTGGTGACAGCAAGTGTTTCACGCCCTTGGAGAACTCACTTGTGGGTTGTCTCAGTTCAGTCTTAATAGGCTTACACTCATGCTCCAAATTCTGTCCTTCATTCTCTGCTCTTGCTTCTGCTTCTCCACGCTTTTGGATGTTAGCATTTTGGGGGGTTGGTACATTTTGGGTTTTTCTTACCTGTGTTTTTGCTGTTCCTTACATTTGCTTTATTTTCTTGTTTCCTTAGCCTATTTCCTTTTTGGTTCCTCCCTCCAGCAGGGGTAGGGACTGTCTCCTATTCCTGGTGCTGTGCCTAGCGCAGTGAGGTCCTATTCACACTTAATATTTAAGCACTGCTGTAATTAACACAATTGAAAGATGTTTTATTTAAACCTCCGGTAGGAGAAGAGAGACTCTCTAAGATGCATTAAGATGTTCTTAATTTGCGCAAGTGTGTGGTAGGGGGGCTCTTGGCAACTAGCAGCTACTGCAGGTGGCTTTCTGTGGGTTTTGCTTAATGGTATGGGCTTACACATTTGAAACCTATTGATGGATGCAAAGAGAGTATGAAAAGGAAAAAACAGTGGTGATGTCTGTTCTCAGGGGTCAGAGATGGGCTTGTCTCGGTGACATGTACGTTTAACTGGATTCAAAAATGCAGTTAGAGCTGAGCCAGGGAGGTCTCCAGCAAGTAGACAGCCTCCCTACTTAAGCAGTTTGCAAGAAACTGCTTTAGCGAGAGGTTTGCAGGTCCTACCAGGTATTTTGATGGGAAGATTGTAGAGCACTTGGGAATTCCCCAGATGAGCTGTTTATTATTTGTTATTCTTTGAGGGGTGGGAGTTCTGGAGTCTCTGACAGTGGTCTTAAAGTAGGCGTGTCAGTAGGTGACTAACAATGGATTCACTCATCAGCCCTGGTAGAAGACACCGGTGGACTTGTTCAGGGTCAGCTGTTGAATGGCACTAACAAGTGAATAAACACGATCTGTTTGTAACTCGGGGTTCTGCGTGTCAGGGCTCAGTTACAGGGGTTTATAAGTTACTCCGTGTCAGCTGAACTGCTATAGTCGTCTTCAGCAAGTATTTGCTAAATCATGTTCCCTGATGATATAAGAGGAAAGAATAACTAAAGGAAACTTCAAATGAGAAATCCTCGTACTGTATGGGCTGAATTTCTCAGCTAGCAATTAACTCAGAGCTAAAAAGCAAAGGAGAATACTGCTGAGGCCACAGTCTTATGCTGAAATGATGTCATACTCTTCCTGTTCATTCCCTGTCTCTGTCCTTGTCTCTTGTGCTGCATTTAACCTGTAAGCTTTTTTGGGACTGAAATGATCTATGATTATAAAAACAAAATCTGTTATGATCACTTTGGTTCCTGCTTCCTAATCTGTGGAATCACCTTGTCTAAATTTAAAAGTTGATTTATATAGATAAATAGCTTTTCTGGGGTGGGTTCTTCTGCATGTGGGTGGAGAGAGAGGAGAACAGAAAGAGTGCCTACTAAAAATAACATGTTAACAAGCATGAGACTGCTTATGAAACCCCACTGGCAGCCAGTGTTTAGATTACTTTAATTGTATGCTTCTGTGTTTTTTTTTCCAAAGCAGAAATAAAAATGTAAGCATTCTTGTGGATGTTTTGTTTAGTCACAGAAAAAAAAATTCTTTTTGTGGTATTCCTTAAGGTAATCGTGCTGAATTTTTTCCCCACCTGAGTGCTAACTGCAGCTCTCCCCTTTAGAAATTTACCGTTCTGGTTATATGTTTGCCATGCCAGAAAGAGTACTTGAAGCAAGCTCTGTATTAATGAGATGGTTAACACAGACCTTAAATGTGCCTCAGAAAGATGTAGGCGCCACCTTACACAGTGGCAGGAGGGACCGCTTAAAGCAAAATGAATTTTTCTTTTCAGGCACCGCAAGTAAACATCCCTTTTGGATTCAGCTATTTGGTTTGTAAATCAGTGGGGCGTTAACTTGCTGGGATTTCATGGTGGCCAATGTAAGCAGCTGATTGTTGGACACCCATCTGCCACAGCTGGATCCAGGGAGGTAATCTGATGGCCAGTGTGATAGGTATCTGGGCTAGATCAACAGGGCTCTTCCCATCCTTTCTCTTCTTGTGTTTTTTGCCTTTTTTTTTTAAAAACTGTTCAGACTCAAGTTTATGGTGGAGTAGAGAAGCCCAACTGCCTGGCCAATACTGTGCTGTGCTCACTTTGACTTCTATGGTTGAAATATAAAAACCTGAATAAAGTCAATGTCTTAGAACTTCATGTGACCTTTCAGTGGACATTTTAACAAGCTTATCATGTGAATGTTCTAGGACCTGCTCGCTGCCCTGCTTATTCTTTTAAAGATTGGTTTAAAGTCTTTATCATTAAGCTTTCGAAGCGAGTGATTGGAATGCCCCCTCCAAAAGTCTGTGATTACCTCTGGAGAAAGACTTAAAGCCCCAATGGTATTTTGAATGTCTGAACTTGGATGCAGTAAATAGAGATGCTGTTCCTTCTGCTCAATTTTAGTTTTTCCTTCTTTTTTTCAACAGATAAATAATAGGGGGTAAATGTCCCGGCATCTTGATGTCATTTTATTGTTACATCAACTATGGGCATATGAGGCATGCCATTACTTGTCACAGTCTGCTGGAAATACATTTAGTTTCTTTTTCCTTTTTTTAGTGATACAATGACCTCAAAGAAAGGTCAAATACTTTACTACACAGTTTCATTTTTATAATAAAGTTATATCACCTTTCTAAACTGTACACTTTTTATTTTGTGGTGATTGTCTAGTGAAATAAACTATCCCGAAGTTAGTCACTGGTATTCTGTTTACTTTTTGCTCCATTTTTCAGTTCTTTCCTGAATAAACTTAACACTTAGTACTTTGAATCTGCCATTTTTGAAACTGTTGAGCAAACTTTAGAGCTACCTTTTCTGAAGTTACAGGTTTTGCCTTCTGAAAGGTAAATTTATTTTGATAAAAAAAATTTTTTTTCAAATTATTGACATGTAAGAAGTATTGTTGTTTGGTGCAAGTGGAATGAAGATTTTCCTTTTACTTCTTTCTTTGGTGTCCAGGTGGAGGTGATGGCACTTTGATTTCAGGGTATTTCAGAAGCCTTTTCCCTTAATGATCTTTGACTTGGCAGTTGTTGCTGAAATTTGTCCTGAATATTTGTCTTGGGATTGAGCTGAAGTGAATTGACAGATAATTAAGTGTGCCTATCATTTGATCATTAGCAATAAAGCCAAAGAATGACCTGTCACTCTTCATATTTTCATTACTTATCACTGTTATTGTGTTTTTGTTTAAATTGAATGAAGATTTTGGATTTTGACTGTTGCAGAAAGCAGCATATTTAATATTGAGTCATGACACCATTGCATTAGTGCTGATTTGAAAGACATTATTTATGTGGGTATTAAACTTTTGTGACCTTCTTAAGACTCTAAGAGCCATCACGTTCATACTGTCCGTACTTTATTATTTCAAGCCTAGCAGTTGCAATTAAACATTTTTTGTTTAAGATTCCAGTCTAAAATAAAAATCTGTGTTGCAAAAATAACCCTATCTTTCAGAGTTTTTAATAAGGAAATTATTTTTCTAAATTTTGTCCACCTACAGTTGTCCCAAACTCTTGCAATTTCTGTTTCTAGTCATTATTTGCAATGTCCTCCACCTGCAGATCATAGCTCTCTCTGCAATGTCTCTTCCTTTTAGAGATAATCCTCCAGCATTCTCTTCGACTTAAATTGTTTGCACTCTTAAGTCTCACTCAAAGTAATGTATTTTTGCTGACCTTATGATGTCTGAGGCTTCTTTTTGAGTCTCTAGTGTTTTGAATCAGCACTACTGAATTTTTTTCTATCAGGATTGAGCATGCTATTCCAGTAGCTGTTCAATGGATGTGAAATAGCAGACATTCCTTTCCCCCC
>VXBU01004754.1:129389-151044 GCA_013400315.1 Bombycilla garrulus | reverse complement strand
TTCTGAACAGGGGCAACCGCTACCAGCTTAGACTATTCTGGTTCAATATTGGTTTGGGTGGAGATGCTGCTGTTTCGCTCATGGTTCCTTTCTCCTCTGTGTCAGTCTGCGTAGACATTGATGCTGTCACTTCATGTTTGGTTCCTTTCTCCTCTGTGACAGTGTGTGTGGAGGTGGACACTGTTGTTTTGCATCCTTTTTTCTCTTCCTTAAGCATACGCTGCACCACACCATGTAGTGTTCTGTTTCAAAACATGTTGAAGGCTGTGCAGAAAAACAACTAACAGAGCTAAGACAACAAAGCAGAACTAAAAACAGCACTGTGCTGTCCTTGGCATCCAGGGAGAAAGCAACATTTTCAAAAACTGTTGTGTCAGGTCTGAAAGACTGGAAGAAACCATTCTTTACTCCTCCCCCCATGGGCAGGGTGAGGTTGAGTCCCCATATGTAGCAGCCTGGACTAGGACAAGCAAATAAAGTTGAGTATATATTCCAAATGACATTCATTGCCTCAGAGGTTATCATGCAATAGCCATAATAGCAATTCTCATACCGTACCCTGGCCTACACAGAAGTATTACAACCAGCAGATAGCTCCCCAAGTGTGGAAAAATATGGAGAGCTATGTATAAGACCCATGTAAACATGTTGAGAATCATAGGGAATAGGTAGCGTCTGCAAAACAAAATTGTAATTCTGACTTCTCAGTACCCCCTCATGCCACACGTTGGGCGCCAAAAATGTGCTGGTTTGAAAGCAAAACCAGTGAGACTCAAGTCAGAAATATAATTTAATAGGGAAAAGTAACATATATACAAGTAATACAAAAGAAACAAAAACACTGAAAGAGTCAGAATACAACCTGATACCCTGCTAGTTAGGGTGGTACCAGCAGTCCAGATGAGGTGGTCTTGCTGAAGTAGTCATCATGCAGACAGGTTTGGTAGCTCTTGTCCTCTGGAAACCAGTGGGTAAGGGCTGCTTGCTCTGTCCTAATTCCCACATTATATCCAGGTGGGAATGCTTGGCTCCTCCCCCTGGGCAGAGCATCTCACAACGGGATAATGTCATTGTATGAGTCATGTGGTGGGTCCTTAATGGCCCATTAAACACAAATGGCTTCCGGAGGGAGTTATCTATGACTCATAGGGCAAGGCATTGATGGCCCATTAACAGGAGATAGTCCAGGGCAAGAGGCAAAGAAAAACACTGCCCCCTCCCACAGTTAATGAAGATGGAGATAGAATACAGACCCTCTGTCACATTTTTACACTGTAACCTAGGACACATAAGCACTCACTCCTCAAGATACTCATAGTCCTTATACCTTCTCACCTCCATGAGTTGACTTTTCCCCAGGGTAGCTGCAGAAATCAGTAGGTGAAAATCTCTTCAATCAGTAAGGATTTTGGTCAGCTGAATTTTAGCCCAGGGACAAGCCTGAGTTTAGGCTAAGGCATTGTAGCATTATTACTAGAAGGTTATTACAGGCACAGAACTGAGGGACTGTCTGCGTGTATTTGCCATATTGATGCAGGAAACTTTCTGCCTTGGAAAGTGACTTGTCACTCTGCTAACAGTTTAGTGACACTACTTTTGTTGATAACTGCCACTCCCCAAATATTTCTGGGCCATCTTTACTTCTGAAGGAAAGGAGATGTTATGCAAAGCCAATCTAAATGTTTCCACATCAGAACATAAAAGCAAGTTGACAAGTCCACAACTTCAAAGAATACTGATAGCTCTTAAACTCATCCAAATCTACAAATACACCACAAATATTATCCACTGTTCTGTTTTCCCAGGGTACATATCTTTCAAGACACTTAATACTTCAGGTTCAGCAAAAAAGACACTAACTTTTTTACTTGCCCAGGATAAGCAAGCACATAAAAATAAAACAGAATTGAAGCACAAAAGAAAAGAATTCTTTTTAGATGTTGAAGTACTTTGCAAGTGAAGAGCCAGGAATTTTTTCACATTTTTTAAAATTCGTATTATCCTTGTAAACTCATATCCAGTTCAAAATGTGAGAAAAAGAACTACCCTGCATTTCATAATCTTCATTCATTTCAACTTGAGGTATTTTCTATGTGCATCAGATAAAAACTACCATGATGGATAGGCAGATGTTTTCCTCTGGACAGTAGCATCATGCTGCCTTTCAACATTCAACTAATTATAAAGAATATACAAGGAGCTTACCTTTTACACCACCAAATGGGCCATAAGTCATATTACAAGCAGTTCTCTGAAGATTGTGCTCATACATAAGTTTAATCTGATACTGGTTCCCATGGTCCACATTCCCCCGAGTTCCTACAAAAAAAACCAAAAACAAAGGGCAAATATTTATTAATTTTATTCACTCACCGTGGAAGAAGTAAAGGAGTAGCAGTATAAACCATCTGAAGAAAACGTGACTTAATTTCTAGTGACTTTTGAAATATGTAGGCTCACACTCCTGCTTTCTGGGGAAAAAAAAAAATCACCAAGCCACAAAATTCCTAAAGGCCAGAACCCAAATTAAGGTCTCATTCCATTACACATGATATCAAGACATTGCAAAAGGCTGAAATTTTATTACTTACATGTATTTTTTGTGTTGGGCACACCTACAAGATCAGAAAGAAGGCTTTCATTTCCCCTGCTCAAAAGGGAATTCTTACAATTCTCTAGCTATTTGGTAAATATACTACATCCAACAGCCAGCTTCAGCTGTAATAGTCTTTGTCTTGTATTCATTAACTACAATTTGACAAAGCTGCATTTAGGGCACACTCATCACTTGCCTTTACTTTGCCTGAAATTGAATGGAGTGACCAGCAATGCAAAGATAAAAGACAAACGCATGGTAACAAAAATAATTTTGTGATATATGTCACATTTTCTGAAAAGATCTGCATGAATTTTAACTGCCTGACTCCTTCAAGAAAGTAGCAGAAAATAAAAGCCTTTCTAAAGAAACTGAAGTTCCTCTTCTGGGAATCAAAATTTCCTGATCCCCATGAAGAAAGTAAAGTTCATTACATCAAGTAATACTTAAGGACTAATATTAGGAAAAAAAATATAAAAAAAACCACAAGTAAACCAAAACCTTTGAGAACAGTCACATCAGCTGAGTCACACCAGCTGGGAAAAAGGTGTTTTGCACCAAATTATAAAGATTATTACAACAACTTAACATTCCATGAATGGTTTGTAGCTTATGCTATCCTTTTAGACAATTTCTCCAATCAAATCAAACATAGCTTTAAACAGCTGCCCCTAAAGCAGGCCCACATTAGGGAAAAGACTGGAATAGACATGAGGGAAAAAGCCCTGCTGAGTAGTAACTAGATAATCAGCAACACTTCAGGATAAACAACTTAGAAAGTAGTCAGTCTGTGTATATTGACTGTAATAAAATATCAAGGCCATACTTTAGTCAGCCCTGAAAGATGCTTTCATTTGTCAAAAGGAGCAGCATAGTGATTTTTATTATGAATAACAGATACAGTAACATGTACAAAGCGAGTAAAGATTCTACTTTATGAAAGTGTAATTTGCCTTAAAAGCATAAAGAATTAGTGATAGTTATTTCTCAAAGGACCTTGTTTTAAAGTATCCACTCAGACAACAGAAATTACCATTAAAGCATGAATGCTTACAGATTAGTATAAAAAGTCTATTAAAAGATAGCAAAATTTTACTTTTATTATTACTTAACTACTTCAACCATGTAGACCAAACAGCAAACTATAAGTACTAAAGACTTCTGGACTTTACTCTATGACTCTGTCCTATGCTCCTAATGCAAATCTTAAAATAAATTGTTTTAATAAAAATTGTACTGGTAAGCTACAATCCTAAGGCATAAACACTATTACAGCAAAGAGAAAACATGAAAACTGCAGTACATCTCCAAGAATTCTTCCTCAGCAAAGGCCACTTTCACAGGTGTCTCCAGAGAGGCAGAGAAAGCACATTTTTGTAACTTATCTGACTACAAGCAAACAAGCTGTTCCTACAAGAAAATCATGCTCTTGTAATGAAAGGAATCACAGAGTGTGCCCCCCCATGGAAAAAATTAACAATACCATGTTGTCTATAGAATTTTGAAGATGAGTGTAGCATTAATAGAGCTCTTAAATCTGTGCTTTGCTCTGAGCATATAGAAGAAAAAGAAAAAAAATATCAAAGCACAGAATACGTATTTCATGACTTCACATAAAGACAGCACATCATATAGCATTTCCAGCCAAGGGGAAAAAAAATAAAATAAAAAAAAAAGATAATTTAAGACAAAACACAGAGACGTCACCTTCTTACCAGTATTAACCTTCTGTCTTCTCATGGGCTACCTTACCAATATTGTGGCTTTTGAAAAAATTATCTGGACTTCTGAGTTCAGAAAAAATTGTAATTGTTTATCTTTAAAGAGCAAAGTAGGTTGGCACTGTACAACCATTTGCTCATTAGCATGTTGAGCAATAATACCAATTCATAAAACCACCATGAGAACTAACTGCTTGTCGTGGTTGTTCACGACCATAAGTTGTATACGTTGCAGTTGCGACCATATATATCATAGTGGAGGTAGACACAATGCACTTTGAGGAACTAAACTTTCCTCAGGCAGCTTCTCTGGCAGCTTTCTGTTTCCTTCCACAGGCAGCATCACTCAGCCTTCTGACTCCTTCTTCCTTCTCTCCCCAGGTAGCACCACACAGCCTTCAGAGGACTAAATTTTATTTCTACTGTTACTCCCAAGGCCAAGGAGTATAAAGCACACATTAAGTTCAGACCCTACCCTCGGGCCACAACACACAACCTTCTCATTCCTTCTTTCACCAGCTAATTCCTCTCTGCTCCTCACCCAGCTGCCCAACCCTGTTTGTTCCCCATATGACAGCTTACCCTCCCTATCCCAGCTACCAGACCCTTCTGCCTCTCAGCAAGGCCAGCAAACTCCAACTACCTCAGGCCCAACTAACCCACTCTTTTATAGGGCTCATCCTTATTGTTTTCAGCTCTGGCTCATCAAGGGTTAGACTACTTCCGCTCCTCTGTAATCAGCACAGCCACCCACAGTTGCTCACAATCACTGCTAAGCACAGACCATCACACACATCACAGCATCTCAGGCATGAAGCAGATCAGCAAACCTCTGCTAAACCTAATTACTAATGTCTCTTCACACGTGGCTTGAGTGAAAGAATAGGACTGCAGATTTTCAGCAAACACTGTATATACGACGTTTAACCTAATCCAAATTTTAGAATATACTTAAAATCACTAGAAAGCTTGGGTCTGTAAACTAACCTGAAACAGCATACACACAGAGTTTTCGGCAATGCAACACAGCCAGATGAAGTCCTTCAGTACCACTGTAAAGAAGTGTATATAAAGAACATTCTTTTCAGATAAATTCAAATAGAATTCATACAGGATAAAATTCAAGTAACATGCTGAAATTGCTCTCATTTGTAGGCCAAATGCAAAGGTCTGGGTATAAGATGCTAGCATAAAAACTGAGAACAACTGATCTTAATTCATTCTGAAGAGCTTGGAGTTAATTTCAAAATCAAAATGAATCCTTTAAGAACATATTTTGAGATTCAAATATGAAGAGCAACCCAACTATTTTCCCAGTTTAGTGTAAAACTCATTTGAAATAAGGTGCTGTTAATCTTTCATGGAGATACAATATACAGATCATCCCTGCAAACACAAGCATTATTCAGCAATATCAGACTTTTTTTTTAAATTCACATGTATACTAGCTGCATGGAACCTTCAAACCCCCATATTCTTTTTCCTCCAAACACAAACAGTACTTCTAGCAAAGTACTTGTGCTGTAAATACAGAAAATGTTTTAGCTCATTTCAGAGTAAGATATTATCATTCCTGCAAAGGGTCACTCCATGAGTACTTGATCCTTTGGTCTCAGAGCATTAATCTTTGCCATGGTTAGTACAGGTTTTACTTTCATTTTTTAAATAAAGTTCATGTTACAGTATTAGAAGTTCATTTCAAAATTAAAATTAATCCTTCAAGAACTAATTTTTAAAATAAAGCTCTCCTAGGTAGATTCTCTTACAGCCAATTAACTATGACATGTTTTCCTTAGAGTCAGACTATCTCTCCTCTACCTGGCCACTTGTTTCCACTAAACTCATTGGAATTAAGGATCTTCTATCCTCTATCAAACAGGAAATAATTGGCCAGTATTACATCCTAGACATAACAAGTTAGTCAAGTATTCTTAACACCTTAAAAGATAACTTTCAATGTTAAGTTTTTCCTGCTCTACATACTCCTAAAAATTGATTATCCTCTATATATACCTTAAGTATCTCTCATATGAAGATGATTCAAGAAGCAGATCAAATGCATATTATAGGATTTATAGATGTGATCCATAGTTGTCCATCTAGAAACTGAAAACTCACCCTCCAAAACAAAGGAAGAAAATCACATCTAAGATTTAAATAAACAGCATCACAGCCTGCCATTTACTTACGAAACAAATTTTCCCACTTCCACCTGCAATATTGGTTCTCGCAACTGCACTTCCAAGAGCAAGTCTTCAGGTTGTACTTCATCACCAGGTTTCACAGGATGTGGATTAAAGATTCGGAGATATCCCTTATAGCTGCCCACAATAACTTTATCTAAAAAACAAACAAACAGACAAACAAAAACAACACATAGGACACAATACAATAGGATATGTGGAATTCAATTTGCTGCAGAGTGCTTCAAATAATACCCTGAAAAAATAGAATATTGATATGATTCAATTAATGTTCATTATGCTCTGTCTTCTAGTTAAACTTTAGCAATTATATTTTTTATGGGTCCCTGAATATCTGTCAGCACCAGTCATGGCAGCAATAAGATTGAGTGTTTATGGGTAAGAATCAAGGAAAAGGCCAATGCAGCAGATGTTATGGTGGGAGTCTGTTACAGACCACCCAACAAGGACAAAGAGACTATTAAACAGTCTACAAGCAGCTCAAAGAAGTCTCACAATCACCAGCTCTTGCTCCTGTGGAGGACTTCAACTTAGCAGATGTCTGCTGGAAATATAACACAGCAGAGAGGAACTGTCTAGGAGATTCCTGGAGTGTATGAAGGATAACTACCTTACACGAATGGTGAAGGAGCCAACTAGGGAAGGTGCCCCACTGGATTTGCTGCTTGTGAACAGAGAAGGATTTGTAGGTGATGTGATGGTTGGAGACTGTAGTGGGCACAGCGATCACAAAATTCTGTTTATGATTCTTAGAGAAGGAAGGAAGGGGAACAGCAGGAAGGCTATTATGGACTTCCTGAGGGCAGACTTTCACCCATTTAGGAGATTAGTTGACAGAGTCCGTGAAGGGCAAAGGGGCCCAGGAAGGCTAAACATTTGTAAAGAAGTCTTAACAGGTACAGGACCAGGCCATCCCCGTGTGCCAAAAGACAAGTTTGCAGCGAAGAACACCATCCCGGCTGCACAGAGCTTAGGCTGGAACTCAGGAAAAAGAGATATGACCTTTGGAAGAAAGGGCAGCTGAATCAGAGGGCCTGAATCAGCTGAATCAAAAGGTTATACAGGAAGAAAATTACAATGGCCAAAACTCAGCTAGAAGTTAATTGAGCTACTTCCATAAAAGATAATAAAAATGTTTCTATCAGCAACAAAAAGACAGCCAAGGAGAATCTCCATTTTTTAATTGGATATGGGGGGGAAACATAGTGACAAAGGATGAGGAAAAGGCTGAGGTACTTAGTGTTGCCTTTGCTAAGTCTTCAATAGAGCAACAGCTGTTCTCTGGCTATCCAGCCCCTGAGCTGGAAGAAAGAACAAGGAGCAGAATGAGGCCCCTCTAATGCAAGGGAGAATGGTCAGCATTCTACTCCATCACTTAGACACAAACACAAGTCAATGGAGCCAGACAGGATCCACCCAGGAACACTGTGACAGTGTGGAAGTGCTCACCAAGCCACTCTCCGTCATTTATCATCAGTCCTGGCTGACCAGGGAGCTCCCAGTTGACTGGCAGTTAGCAAATGTGATGCCCATCTAAAAGAAGGGTCAGACGGAGGATTCAGAGAACTACAGGCCAGTCAGCCTGACCTCAGTACCAGGAAAAGTCATGGAGCATATCATTTTTAGTGCCATCACACAGCTTGTATGGGACAACCAGGGAATCAGATCAGCCAGCAGGGGTTAATGAAGAGCAGGCTCTGTTTGGCCAACCTGATCTCCTTGTATGACAAGGTGACCAGCTTAATGGAAAAGAGACAGATTATGGATGTTGTTTATCTCAACTTCAGTAAACCTTGGACAGCATTTCCCACAGCATTCTCCTGGAGAAACGGGATAGTCACGGCTTAGACAGGGGCATTGCTTGCTGGGTGGCAAAGGGGCTGAGTGGCTGAGCCCAGAGAGCGGTGGTAAATTGAGTTACATCCAGCTGGTGACCAGTCACAAGTGACATTCCCCAGGGCTCAGTGTTGGGGCAATATCTTGATCAACAACCAGGATGAGGGGATCAAGTGCCCCCTCACTAAGTTTGCTGATGACACCAAGCTAGGTGGAAGGGTTGATCTGCTGGAGGGTAGGATGGCTCTGTAGCAGAATCTGGACAGGATGGAACAATGGGTTGAGGCCAGCCATATGAGGTCCAACAAGGATAAGTGCCAGGTCATTCACTTCAGTCAAACAACCCCACACAACACAACAGGTTTGGGGAAAAGTGGCTGGAAAGCTGCTCAATAGAAAAGTACCTAGAGTGATGGCTGACAGCAGCTGGAACATGAAGCAGCATGTGCCCAGGTGGCCAAGAAGGCTAGTGGCATCCTGGCTTGTACGAGAAAGTGTATGGCCAGAGAAGTTTTGTCCCCCCCTGTATTCACCACTGGTAAGGTTGCACCTCAAATACTGTATTCAGTTTTGAGCCCCTCACAAAGTCATGGAGGTGGTGGAGCGTGGCCAGAGAAGGGCAACAAAAACTAGTGAAGGGCTTAAAGGTGCACCAGTGCACTAGATGGGATATTAGGAAAAATTTCACCAAAAGGGTTGTGAAACATTGGAAGAGACTGCTAAGGGAAGTGGCTGAATCACCACCCCTGTTGGTATTTCAAAGACATGTAGACATGGTGCTCAAGAACATGATTTAGTAGTGAACGCAGAGTGTTAGGTCTTGGACTCAATGATCTTAAGGGTCCTTTCCAACCTAAATGACTCTAATGAATTTCTACTGAAAGAGGCTGTACACCAAATCAGTAACAGCTCAACTTTATTCAAATTGTCCTGAAGAGGGAGAATCTTACATTAAAATCATCTTAGAAGAATATGGCAGCAAGGAAGTAAACTCAAGTACCTCTACCAGGCAAAAACAAAGTTCCAAGGTGAGCATGATATCATAATGACACCAAGAATTTTTTAATAAAAAAAATACACACACAAAAACTCTCCCTGACAGCAAAGATCACTTCACATTATTAATGACTACACAGAAACGCAGGGATTACTCAAGCAGAGTCACTTACTTGAATTATCGCTTATTTTCCAGATCAAAAGGATTGTTTATTCATTTTTCTAAATTCTTAACTTTTTAGCTCTCACCTTCCTTTTTTCTCCCCTGAGGTTTCTACAAATCACAATGTGTTTTCTCCCACAACTAAGTGAAAATTCTTTATTTTAAAGATATCTACCATTGAGGGAATAAGACAAGAGAGAAGTTACTAGTGAACACATACCATATTTAGCAGCATACAAATATAAAAAGGCAGAGAGTGCTGAATTTGTCCTCTTAAGCCTACGTGGACACATTAAAGACAGCGACCTAAAACTAACTAGCCAACTAGCTCGGCTAACAAGCTTTCAGCATGCATTGGTCAAAGCAAACCTACAGCTATGTGGCTTGGAAGCCAGCAATTTTAAGTATGAATTTACCTTGTCCACTGCCACTATTATCAACATCAGCAACACACAGACAGCCTTGGTCAAATTCTTCCTTTTCTCCAAGTATGGTGGACCACCAGTCTCTAGCTTTAAACAAGGACATTCCTCTTTACTGAAAAGGAAACAAACCATTGTTAAAGTTTATACTAATATATGCAAGTGTTTATACAAAAAACTTGTTAGCAACGGATTTCCTTAAGTATATTTCACTTCTTGGCTTCACATTGTGCTAGTGTGAGCTAAATAAATGTTAATTTTAGGTGTCTGGAGTTTCTGGTTATACAGTTCAGAAAACAACCTCAGGAATCATATAGTCATCTAAATTAGTGGTGATAGACACTGCCAGTTATATGAAGAAAATGCAACAAAACAACATACTTCTAAAAACTGTTAAATGCTAAATGCCTTCTGTTACAAGCACTAAGTAATAAAAAGTTTTCAAAGTCATGGAACTGAGGTCTCTTACCAAGCAGTACCAGAAAAAAAATAAAAAAAAGAAGATTCTGATGCAAGTCTTCAGTAATAGAAATTATTTTTACATAAGCAAATGGAGACATAAACAGACGACATCAAAACTTCCACCGCATAATCGCCTTGAAGATGCTTCAGTGACACGACTAAAGAACTCGGTCATACAGGGCACAAATCAGCTTTTCTGCTCCCTACCTGATGTTATTTTAAGAAGGGGGGAGGGAAGGAGCGAGGAGACTAATCCCGTTGCGGGCAGCTTGACAATAACATTATCCTAGTTCAAAACTCACAGCTGCGTGCCTATGGACCCGGACGCACTCGATCCCACAGCCTGCACCGGACGCGAGGAGCTGCCCCGCACCAGCAGCTCCAGTGGGAACAAGGGCACAAGACGGGATTCCGAAAAACCCCGCCTGCAAGCCCGCGCCTTTCCTCTTGCAAGGAAACCAAGTGCGGCAAACAGAGACACTTATTTTCCACTCTTCCCCGTCGCTATGCCCACCAGGCAACCTGCTGCCGCCGAGTGCGGGCTGGCACAGCACAGCCCTGCACACACCCCCTCACTCCCTCCTGCCCTCCCTCAGAGTCCCTGAGCAGCTCACGCACACCCTACACCGAGCCTGGGACATGGACACACGCACACACACACACACACACACACACACTGAGATGCAGACGCACATCCCCGTGGAGCGGGAGAAGGGAGACAGAGCCCGGCGGGGGCTTACTTGGGCGGGAGGCGACAGCTCCCTGGAACGGCGCAGTCCGAGCCGCCCCAGGGCGGCAGCCCCGTTTCCTCGCAGTAGCTGCTCGCTCAGACGCGGCCCGAGGCGAGGCACAGAGTAGCACGGCTACAGGCGCATTCCCACCTCTGCCGCCATCTCCAGCATCCTCCTCTCCCCACCGCCCGCACCAACCGCTCGCCGCACCACGCCCAGCCCAGGGACAACCTTGGGAAATGTAGTTTGGGAAGCAGCGCCATGGGCCGTTGGGCTCTCTCACTTCGTCCTAAGCTTGGGGGGAAGAGCAAAGAAGAAAAACATTTCTTTTGTATTTTCTGAGAAGAAAAAAAAAATAACATCCCTAAGCATTGGACAGCTTGTGCTTTTCTTTCTCAAACCCCTCAGAGAAACCTCTTGCTCTCCAGGAGCCCAGTTCCACCCCTGCGTCCACCCTTTCTCTCCCCCTTTCCCCTGCGGCGTGGTACGGCCGGCGAGGGGCCGGGCCGGCGGGGCGCGTGCGGCGCCGTCGTTGCCGGCCCGGCGGTCGGTCGGGGGGGGACCTGCCGCGATCCCGCTCCTTCGCCCGTACCGAGGGCGCAGCCGCGCTTCTCCTCAGCGGCTCCCGGCGCCCCGGGAACTACTACCATGGACAGGACCGCCGTGGCCAAGATGGGAGCGGTGGCGAGCGCCAGCGTGTGTGCGCTGGTGGGCGGGGTGGTGCTGGCGCAGTACATCTTCACCATGAAGAAGAAGACGGGTAAGAAGACCAAGATCATCGAGATGGTACGTGGTAAGAGGCCGGGAACCCCTCGGCCCCCGGACGCACGCCCTTCTTGTCCTTCTTCTCCTGCGGCCGGTGGCTCCCCATGGCCGGCCCGCGGAGCCAGGCGGATATCCCGAGGGGATATCTGGAGGGGCAGAGGGAGGCCCTTGAGCTCAGTTCGGGATCTGTGTAAGTCGCTGGAGGCAGGAGCAGCTATTCCAGCTCAGCGCGACCCACTAGCACGGAAAAGGTGCGTGTGGAAAGGGTCTGCGCCGTCCTGTCCCGCCCTGCCCTGCCCTGTCCGGCCCACATGTACCTGTAGGATACATACGTACCCGTGCGTCTTGGTGGTAATTTACAAGCCTGCTTGCAATTTGTTTAAAAGAAAAATGGACACGCACAAACAACGTGTTCGACCATCTGTTGAAACTGGAAAGCACAGTCTGTTCACGGTTACTATAAAAGGAAAATGGAGCTCGCTGTCTTGCTGCCCTTGTTAAACTTGTTGTTTAGGAATTTGTTTAAATATATGCTTGTAAATAACTGGGTCGTAAATGATCTTGGTTTGGACAACGTGCTGATTATGTAGAAGTCCTTCAAATTTTGTGATTTGGACATCGCCCTACCAAAGAACTGAACTGAAATCGCCAAGGCACTTGATGTTAGCTAATGGGTATTTTGTGATCTCCCCTCCTGAATTTTACTGAAAGCTCTGACGAATTTTTATAATTACACGTGGAAATAGATTTTAGTCAGAGCTAGGGTTCTGTATGAAAATTGCAAGCTGCCTAAGTACTCACTTGGGCATGCGTTGCCGTGCTTGCCAGTGGAATTCATGCAGTGTAGTCTGATCATTTGGGTCCAAAGAAGAATTCTACTTTGAGTCTTTGCTAATTGTAGAGGCATCACTTACTTGAAAAAAATTTGAAAAAAATATTGTTTGTAGTCATCAGTCATATAATCAGACAATTTGGATGGGAATGCCTTGCTTTTTCGTTTCTCCAGGCCCACTTGCAACAGCTTGTGGGAGAACAGAAAGTTTGCATTGCCACTTTAAAGAGGCTTTAGATCTATTTCTGTGAAAAGGCTTTGGACTCTATAGTAGGATTTTACAAAACTCTTTTGAAAACTTACAGTGGCATAATACTGGTTAACTATAATTTTTTTTTTTTAATTCTAGTACTATAATACAGAAGTTACTTGTGAGTTATGTGGACAATAAAATAACAGCATCTAAAAGCTTGATCATATGAGTGCTCAAAAGACAAATCCAACAGTTTCACTAGCTCAGGTTCATAATACCTGATTTGAGCTGTAGTTCAGAAAGTAGCTAATAATCGCTATAAAATGTATTTCTGTTAACTTTCTGTGCAATGTTAAAGTTGTGTTTTGGCTGGGAAGACTTGAACTTTGCCAAACTTTTGCCTTTGGTAAGGGAAAAAGTCATTATGCCACTGCTAAATCGATTTCTGGTAAGTGATTTTCTCAAGTATGTACTTCAGATAACATTTCCAGAGATTTGTTCTCAGACACAAACTTATAACCCTAAGCAGATATTTCCAAAATTCCACTTCTATGATTAGAGCTTTTCTCAGCTTTAAATTGCAAGGGAAAAATTAAGTGCGTTGAAAGCATGTCGGATTTCTCGTGCAGAAACATTTTAACAATTGAATGCAACTCATTCACGCTCAGAGAGTGAACATTTCAGCTGATACTCAGGTTGGCAGCTTCAGCTAGCGAACATCCTTAGTTCTAAAGATGCAGCTCTTCTTTCCTACATAGTATTTTCAGTGGGTACATGTATTCAGACTGTGCAATTTCTTTGAAATGAATGAAATAGTTATGTAAACTTCATACCAAGGAGTTGAGTTTGGCAAGTATGGGCAAAAATATGTATATGTGTTTTACCTGAATATGCTGCATTCTGAAGAACATTCTTTTATCCACCAGTGCAGATTTGATTCAATGTTTGTTATTTACTAGACATTGTATCAGTTTTATTTTTATGACAAGAGAGAGCTTTCTTTGAGCTGTGGAGGAGAAGATGCTGTTTTCCAGTCTGTAACTTAATGTAAATAAGGGTGGTGGTAAGGAACAATACTGCTTTATTGAAATGTATTTTCTTCCAATACCAGGCTGGTCTTCTGTGTTAGATTAAAATTATTGGGTTGTTCTTGTATTTTCAGCAGATTTTTTTGGTTCAAATTTTCTTTGGGGAACATTACACTTCAGTGTCTATCCACATTATCCAAATTATTCCATTATTATTAACTACAGCAATTTTTTAATTTCCTTTGTTAGTCAAAATAAAGTTAGAGGAATATAAAACCCACATAAGTAAAAAAATACAGTTGTCTTTAAGTGCTAAAAAGACAGGGACTTTTACAAATCAAACAGAACATCTGTAAGACAAGTTAATATCAAGTATTATGATGGTAAAGGGTAACCCTCTTTCCTTGCTGAATAATGAAATCAAGTAATTCTTAAATATCTAGCTCACATTTCATTCCTTAAGCACAGCAATTAGCCTGCTACAGAAATTTAAAACTAATGGTGACACCTTATAATTACTTCATCTATTTGATTAAAAAGTTTTAAATTTATAATTAAAGTGTTAATATTGTCACTTCATCTGCAGTGTGTAGTTTGCAAACAGGGAGTTTCCCTTAGGCACTCATGAATGTAGACAGAGTTACTTCAGCTCCACTTCTGAAGTAACAGAGGCATTAATAGCAATAGTCACATGAAGGTTTGCTCTGTGTGGTGAGAAACAACTATCTCTTCAAGCCTGCTGTTATTACCTTTCACAGCCAGGTTGCCAATCCTGTGAAACTGTGTTTCCACAGTCAGGTGAAAGCAAAAGTTATCCACAAGGTTGCTGACTTTAATTTAAAAGGATGGTTAAAAATTAATTCGATTTTCAGGGTAACTTTTTAGAAAATGTTTCCTGGCTATTTTAGAAAGAGATTAAATTGTTTAGTAATGTGTTCAGTCTTTTGGATTTTTCAAGCCGCAGACAAATTTGCAATTAAATTGTGGATTCCTGTACAGCAAATAGTTGTACTGCAAATAGACTTCAATTTTTGATTAATATTTCCCAAGCCTTTTATCAGCTCAGTAGAAAACAGGTGTTTCATAAACTAGAGCAAAAAACATTGCCCTCAATCTTTCAAAACCATTCACCATTCAAAAACATTCACCTATAAGAAGTGGCCCAAATTAATTAAAACAGGGAGTTAACATAGGAAAAAACTTCTCAGAGGAGTAACAGTATTTTTTGTTGTCTGTTTCATAAACAAAGTTGTTAAAATCTTGGGGGTTTTTTCAGCAGATTGTTCCTCACTCTTTGGTTTTGGAGCTTGTTATTGTTTTGGGTTTTTTTTTAGTTTTTGTTTTGTTTTGTTTTTATTAGAATAAGAAACATAGTAGAGCTTGTTGAAAGCAGAATACCTTAAACTGAGACTTCCTCTCTCAGGTTTGTTTTCCAGAAAAGTGGGCAAATGTGTAGTTATGTTTGTCTGTTTCTCCAATCTGCCCCTGAAGCGAGAGTCACAATTACACGAAAAAGAGACTTTGTGTCAAAGTTCAGCAACAACAAATTAAAATCAACTTCAAAGCAGTTTCTCAGTTTACAGGAAACATTTCAACCACTCAACTGTCTCTGGGTGGTGCACTATTTATTCTGTTGAAGAAGGAAAGAAATGCATGGATTTTTGCAGTATTAGAGTTTGCCTGGAGGGAAATAAGGAAATTAATAAGAAGCAAGGTAACTGCTATTTATCTACTTGCCTAAGAAATAAAGGAACATATTCTATGAGTGTGACTGTTGAAAGGGTTGGGGGTGTATTTTTTAAATTATTATTTTCTTTTACCTGGCAGTCTCTGGTGAGGCTATGTTAGTGTTTTATAGGGCATAAGAACATTTGTGTCACAGATGAAGATACAACTGGCAGCAATCACATACCACTTCTTTATTCTTGTCTTGTTGCTGGTAACTAGTTGTTATAGTAACTGTGACGTTACTCTGGCAGGTTGACCTCCCAGCAGAATAAAAAGCAGAGGAGTATGTAATGTGTAACATACATATTCAGGAATCCAAGTGGTTGGTATTTGCAACTCCTTCATATGTGCTTATGCCTGTACAAAGCTGAAGAAGGGTTTTAGACTGAGTAAACTGGAATCATTAAAAGGGAATGGAATGAAGATGGACTCTCTCTAATGATGCCTTTGCAGGACATTGTCACTGTCTGGATGTGCTTGAGAGCTATGCAGTGATATGATCCATTTGGGAATAATGTTGGAAAAGAATGATGCTGTGATATATAACCTAAGTAGTGAAACGTGAAAGAACTGCTGAGACCTAATACCACTGCTACCTATTGACATGGGACTGAGAGACCTTACTTTCTAGAGTATTAGAATAATCTTTAGATTATTGTAAGCATTTTAAAACCAAGTTATATTTTACATGAGTACTGGAGATGCTACATAACTATTTCTGTAAACCTTGTGTTTTGTTTAGACTCTATTCGTCAGCAGAAAAATCAATCGATAGTGGTAGACACCATTACTAAAACAAGGTTGTTTTGCCCTCACACTCTTTGCAGAGGTAATCATATTATATGACACCTAGATAATGCATAATATCAGGCTGCCTAATGTAAGTCACTGTGCATCATATAAGTCACCTAACATGTGGCTTGTAAAGTAAGTTTTCACAGGGCAGGAAAAACCCTAAGGACAATGCATGTCGATACAACTTGGATACTAATAACAGTTTTCATTCTTACTGTAAAGTAATTCAGTTCAGAAATTTGTATCCCAGGAGAATAAAAATTGACTGAATTCCATTGTTTTCTCCTCTCACTGTCAAAATTATGTACATACTAATATTTTACTTCATTTAGTAGAGTAAGCTGATCCTACAATACAGCTATCTGTGACAGAAGTAGGTTTTAACTTCCTGAAATTGCTGTTTCCTCTGTTTTTTGTAATTCAGTAGGCCTTGAAACCTACATTCTTACAAGGGATGGGTAATCAAGTCTGTAATTCTGCTTTAGTTCCTTTAGAACTCATTTATGCAAGTTGTAACAGTTGTTGAAAGCATGATGATGATCTATACCTGAAAACTGAGCTCCAAGTAGACAGTGTAGGCATGTCAGAATACAATACAGATTGTAGGTTTAGGCTCAGAAGAGCTTGTTTGCGGCTTTCTTTTATCTTTCATATAAAGTATTTCTCTAAGACAGAAAAACAATCTTTCAATTACTCATTCTGCTCTGAAATATATTTACCTTTTAATAAATGCTTGGTATGTGTTAAATCATATTTTAAGTGATTTTTCTCCTGTTTGTGATAACTCGTTTTTACCAGTGGAGCTATAATGGCCTCTGTTCTATTGAACCCTTTTTACAGCTTAAAACCAATAGCAAATACTGTGAGTCTTAAACATGTTTCATTTAACTGTCAAACAATAGAAACAGTAATAAGGAATTTTTTAGTTTTTAGTCTGAATATGCATATCATTGCAAATCTGTTCATATTATGAATTAAAATTGCACAGCATTCCAATCATACCATTCAGTATTGAGTTAACAAGAGCTACCACCTTGTTAAAAAAGTATCTAAACTGCTCAGTATAAGCAATGAAGAGACTCCAGCTGTGGATCCGTGCATTTATAAGCAGGAGAATACTAGCAGTGAATTCAACAGCAGTGTACCTGTAAATGTAAAAATATCACAGTTTGTGTAAGTCTGGACTGGAAACTTGCAAAATGCCTGAACTTTTCAAGCTCTTTATTTAAAAAATCCAACCAAACAAACAAAAAAAATCATACAAAACCCCCTACCACGGCTGCCTTTTGCCTTTTATTGTCAGTTGCATGAAGTACATCATACATGCAAAATACGTATTATTTTCTGTGTTGGCAAGTTCCATTTTGCAGTAATAGCCTTTAAGCCGTCAGCCACCACTCCTCCCACCATGTGTGCATACACAAATGTATTTTGTGCAAGTAAACTATAGCGTACTCTTCACCTCCTACGAAGGGTTATTACTGGAGAGACCTTAAGAAAAAATCCTAGAAGAGAAGCAGACTGTTAGCTTTTATGGCTGTGTTTTGGTGCGTTTGTCAGAGAGTAACTGATTTTCGCGGCGAAGGTTGGGCTGCAGCAGAGGCTCCGAGCAGCAGGTGGCGCTGGCCGAGCCGTGTCTGAGGCGGCGGCCGCGGCTTTGGAAGGAACCTGTCCCTTCAGGGAAAGCTGGCCCACAGCCATGGCTTTTCCCGGCCACTGCCCCACTGCGGTCAGACACGGTCAGCTGAACTGCTCCTGCTGCACCGAGCCCGCAGCAGCGGCCACGTCTGTGCTGCCTGCCAGGTGCTCAGCGCTGAAATCAGGCTAAGCGGAGCTGAGAAGCAAGAACACCTCACAGTTATTCTTCCTGGCTTCCTTTCCAAACCGCTGTGCCGGGATAGAAGGCCAGATAAGACTCTGCAAGAAAGTCGTTTATATTGTCATGAGGGTGTGTAAAATAAAGTGAGGGTGAAATCTAACTGGCCTTCTTACAGTCACGGCACTGTGCAGCAGCTGATCTGCAGCGACTGCTTCTTCCTGGGGCACAGTCTTCATGCAGCTCCTATCTTGCCCAGTTGCTGGATGTCAGTCTCTTTCTCCCATCCAAAAGTCATTAATCACCAGGGGTCAGCTGCTGTAAAACATCAGAGAACTTACTATTGCAATAGGCAAAATTTTAGCTCAATGTCTGTCTTGACAGGCAGTGTGCCATTAAATTGGAATCTGTGGCTGTTTTGTTAATCAACTCTTTCTTAGGTTATTTGTGTGGAGCTTCTGATGGTTCAAGAAAAAAAAAGAAACAGTGTCCATTAAAAGTCCACAGAGTTTTTTAATTTGGCTAATCATCAAGAGTGCTTTATATGAATGCCAAAAAAAAAGAGAAGGCATTTTTCAGTACCAGTGGGCATATGTTTAAGGTTGCAGCACACAGGTCAAAGACACCATGTTTAAATACTAGAAGTAACTATATTATTTTCATTTACTAACACCTCAAAAGAATAGAGAATTGCACTGACTTACCTCAGGAAATAATTACAAAAAGGAGTAACATTTCTCTAAATTATAGCAGCAGTAAGTATTGCTAGAAGGAAATGAGGTTTCTATTTTCATATATCTAAATCTTTTTTTTTAATAATTATTTTAATTTGTTATTTTATTTTATTTTTAAAGAGCTGGGGCAAAGCCCAGACTTGGACACTGAAGATTCATTAAGTGTCTGAATACAGACTTTCAGACTTCCTGAGCTGGGTTTGCCACCAGGAAAATTCCTGTTCAAATGTGCTTGTTCTTACTTGTTTCCTACTCCTTAACTGTCATTTCCTTCCTGCACTCTTATATAAAGATTTGTTTGTCTGTTCTGCAGACTGGATCACTGAAATAATCCAAATTTATTAGTTGTTTGGTTTTTTTTTACCTAGAAGTTGTTTTGCTCCACCTTAATCTGACAGAATGAATACCACTGAAATGTTCCATTAATCTTGTTCCCTTAAAGCTTTCCCTCTTTGTCAGAAACTTACCAGTTTTCAGACCAAAAATATTATTTTCTTCACTCAGTAGCTATAATCGCAACACTTACTATTATCAGCTGCATCTGCCTTTGCAGTGAGTATCACTGCAAGCTTCAGTTTGGTCTGCATGTTCCCATGGAAAAAATTGTACATGAATCTGAAGAGTAGGAATTAGCACAAAGCAGTAGCAGTATCTGTACTTTAGCAATAGTAGAGTGCAAAGAATGGAAGTGGGAGTATTGTACTTCCAGAGGTCAAGTACACAGAGATACAAGAAATAAGGCATCCAAGTGCATCTTTGAATGGATCCAGCAGCTAGAAACACCCATAAAATAATGAGACGTGGAGTCAAAACAATTCTTCATGCCTCAAGTCATGATGCTTCTGCCTGTTACCTTTAAAAGGAACGGTAGCTGTATTTCATCTTTAGATTTAATGGGGTTTTTTTTTCAAGAACTTTAAAAAGGGGTTTGTAATCAAATAGAACCTAACAGTTAAAAACTTCATTAGTCTCAATGTGTAATTTAATTGGAATATTGTATTAGCACTACATTCTTACATGTAGTGTCTGGTAATGTATTGTAGATTAAACTTTGTCCTGCTGACTGTGCTTTCAAACTAGGTCCCACAACTCTACTATTCAAGGGTCAGAGTTTATTTGATCAAGATACAACATTCTTAGGCTTAGTGAAAAAAAAAAAATCTAAGCAGATTTTTTTTCTCTTAGAAGCAGATAAGAGAGTCAGCAGCAACTGCTTCAGTCCAAGCCTTGGCCTTTTTGCAAATTCCATTCTAGACAGTGTTACATGGGAAGCTTCTAGGGAAACAGGCATTTGTTTAAGTGCTTTCAATGCATGACTATGTAGATATATACAGGATGTTTAATTATAGAAGATATACATGTGAATGTACAGTTTGGGGGGGGAATAGTATAGCTCATCAAAATTACCTTATTATGCAAGGTGAGCTTTTGCATACCTGATAGCTAATTAAGAATTTGTAAATGTACCACAGTATATTTACATACTGCCAGTTCTTAGAATTCTACAGTTTGCCTAGGTATTTTGAAGAAAGATTATTTGCACCAGCAGCCTCACCTGTAAGCATTCTTTAGGAAAGCATTAGATTCTTTATAATGTGAGAGGGAAATGGATCTTTCAGACAGGCAGACTCCAACATACTCCATAGCAGTATTAAAGGAAAATGAGAATACCACTCAAATTAAAAAAAATCTTATTTGTCAAAAATTAAGAACAACTGGCAAGAAAAAGGAAGGATGGAATTAAAACTAAGATATTTTTGATAAAGCTGAAACATTATCATGAAAAGCAAATTATTCTCCCTGTCATTACGTGATACAAACAGGGAGTTTTGACTTGCCTTCCATGAAAAGTCTTAGCTCATACTGATAGAATCATTTGTCTCACAATGGTCTGTAACAGAGGCCCAAAGAAAGCACAGGAAAGAGATGATTTGTCATGAATGGTTTTGCTAGAATGATTTCTCTCCTCCAGCAGGTTGTATTTCAGAGACAGTGTCTGTAATTTAGGATGAACTTTTCTGTTCATGTTATTACACATTACCATTTTAAGGCTGTGTAAATTCATCGTATCAACAAAAAACAATTCCACATTTTACTACTTCACTTAATTGTGTGCCTTGTAGCTGACTCCTTTGTTTAAAGCCTGCCTCCTCTTAATTTTAGTTAATGACCTCTACCTCTTATACTGGAAGAGACAGAGAACAATCTTTCCCTATTAACCCTTTCTAAGCCACCCTGCAATTTCCAGGTTAAGGAATTCTCATAATATTCAATTGTTCATTGTATGAATCTTTTCTCATGGCCTATTCTTACTGCCCTTCTCAGGGCCTTTTTCAGTTCTAGTCTATTTCCTGTAAGGTAGAGAAACCAGAACTGGTTTTGGTAGTTAAGCTCCAAGTTCATAATGGATTTATAAAGATTTTATCCAGAAAGCCCTGGTATTTCTATATATAAAGAATCAGTGAAATGCATATATGAAGGCCAAGAAGAACTATCTCCATTTTCTTCTGCTGAGCAATGAAAGGGTGTCACAACCTTGAGTTCTTCTTTCAATCCTTGTGCTTTAGAAGATATTTTTTAAAATTAAGTATAATGTGAAGAATTGTATTGATCTGAACTTGCTTACATTTGAG
>VXBU01004754.1:117745-129252 GCA_013400315.1 Bombycilla garrulus | reverse complement strand
TTTTTTTTTTTAACAAGGGCAGGAGAGAAACTATGAAGATAAAAAAACCCATCATTTAAAATTTGGCTAGGTAGGCATGGTATTTCCAAGATACTCATTAGAAATGACCAAAGATCTCTTCATCATTTCCAGATACTCACTGATAACTAAATAATACATACCTTTTCTTTTAGCCTACCAGTTATAAAGGTTAATTCTCTCCACAGTGAGGGAATGGAAACTAAGCACAGAGATGAGGTGATTTCCCTAACATACAATCAGAGAAAAAAATACCTATCCTGTATTCATTCCCCAGAACACAGAGAACTGTTCTGTGTGGTTTGTACCTCCTATATTCTCTCAGCCTAAATTCTTGCCTGAACCAGTAACTGACAGGATCACATTAAATACTGGAAATGTAGACCCTAGTTACTATTAGTCCTTCATCTTCTAGTAAGATTCAAAATGTCTGTTGATCTAACCCCAACAGAAATCTCTTCTTTAAGAATGATTTTGTAAGCACAAGAAGAAGCTGCATAAGGGACAATGATGCTGCAATATCTTTTATTCTGTCATCAGAGAAATGTATTAAATATAAGAAGAGATGCTTAAGACATTATTTTAGTGTGTGTGTTGACATTAAGCTTTGTGTTCAGTACAGCTATAAATGGTCAGACTATTAGATGATCACCAGTTTTCTCATGAATTGTAAAGAAAGCTGGATCTCTGATCAGATCAAGAAAATCTCTATTTTAAAAAGTTGTTGAATATGTCTTATGATACCATTCAGGTTAAGATCCTCGCCTTCTTAGCATGTGCCATCTCTGGATTTATCACCATTTGCTGAATTCAGTCTTTAATACGTTCTTAGCACTTTTTCATAACAGGGGGTGTTAAGCTCTTTCTTTTTAGAATTGCTTACACTCCTCACAAGTGGCCTCTGTGACAGACACACACTTTCATATATAAATCACAGTTCTGTATTGTATCATACCAACTGTAAACATGGTTAGCATGGGTTTTTACACCAAACCTGTGCTGCAAAGATAAGTGGTATCCAAAAATCCTGCAAGGCAACTTTCTAAACTTTTATGTACCTTAGCTTCATCAAACTGATCATTGATTTATTTTGCTTGTAATTGTCACAGATGTAAGAAGCTGTTCCTGGAACCATTATGCTGCTCATTAACTCAGTTCACTAGGGCATAAATAATAATCATGTTTGAGTACAGTTGGGTTATATTGGTTTCTTTCATCCTCTTGGTCTTGGTACATGAGTACCAAGGTTCATATATCATGAGGTTATATCAAGTAGGCTGTTTGGGAAAATATGTACTAAGTAAGCTTATTACAAAAGCAAAATTAGGCAACAAATACACTTCTTTAATGTTTAAAATTGATCCCTACAATAAAGCAAGGTATTGCTCAAGTAAAGTCAAGCGACACATTAAATAAATGGGGACATATTCAAAAACTGTTCATTTGTGGTAGGGTCACTAAACAGGAATAAAAGCTAATAAGCTCATGAAAAGACACTAGCTAATGTTTACACTGCAGACAGAATTCAATCTCAATTTTGTAGAAAGTATTCTAAAAAGCTATCAAGCTCGCTCTTGATTTTTAAAAGTTTAAGTCAGTTTAGTTGAAGTATTCAATTTATTAGTTAAAGAAAAAGCTCAGCTTTCTTGCTTAGGCAATATACCTGTGCTAATTCTTTCCACAAATGGATGTAACTTAGGTTACCGGGTGGAAAGACTGGTAGAACCAGCTTTTCTTTGCTTTAGACTAAAGCTCGCAGTGCTTCATATTCAAGAGCATCCTCTACAAACCAAGTTCACCTAACACGTGAGCATATAAAGTTGAACCTTTTCCCAGTTTTATATAAATTATAAATCATCTAGTGTTTTCAGCGTTGTTCTTTTTTTTTCCTCTCTCTTCTTCTGCGTAGAATATTCTGTAGTCAAGATATGGCCCTCAGCCAAAGTGAAAATGTTAAAATAGAAGCTATCTGTTAAGATAACTACACCTCTTCAGTTTGTGGTTCTTAAAATATATTTAAATGACCTTCCATATTTCAAGAGTAAAAATGTCACACTGGAGTTTATTTCTCTCTTTAAAAAAATCTGTGTTCATTTTAACCCCTCTTTTACCAGACATTAAACACGACATAAAATGCTCAATGGACTCAAATCAGCAATAATAGAATGTGGTTGGTAGGAGCTATTGTAATTAAATGTTGTACACAAAAATTTCTTGTAGTTACAAAAACAGTCTTGTTTTGTAACTGAGAAGCTTCATGTGCAGCATTTTCATTAAAGTGAAAGTACACTGTTGATAAAGATAGAGTAAATGTTTTTCTAAGAATTAGGTGTTGGCTGTATTAATGTTTACAGAAATTTTGCTCCTGACATTTTCTAGGGCTTTCACTAGAACTGTAATTGTTCATTTAGAATGCTTTCCAGTTAGTCTGATATACCAAAAAACAGTCCGCAAGAGTTGGACTTAATTTCTGTAGCTCTTTTTTTTTATCTTAAAAAAAAATAGTAAAATAGGGGTTTTTTTAAAAACCACCTTGTTTTTGTTTCCCCAGCTTTTTGAAAGGGAAACTAACTTTCTTTAGATTCTTGACTGCACTGGAGTTAATTTTCTCACTGAATCACAGCTGAGAAATACCAGAATAGCAACAGGCCAGCTTGCTGACCCACCAAATCCCAGCCCCATCTATGAGGTTCACAGGACTCATTTATGTGTCAGTACCATTGTCACCTTTGAAATACATGAAAGCTCAAATGCAGATTCTTTGTAAACTGAATGTATCAAGTGATGTCTCACCTGAACTACATGATTCATCTAGCAAGCATATTTTACTTCATTATTCATAGATTTTTTTAACATTGGAAATCCAGCAGGGACACAAGCTTTTTGCTGCATAAATAATTCATATTTATTCAAGACACTGCCCTATGCATATGTTTCCCAAACATTATTATAAAATTATTAATGAAAAGCATGCTGCCTATATTAAAATACTATTAAGGGTAAAATTCTCTGAGTGTTACCTGTTACAACAGCGTGCAATGCTATAACAAGGTAGCTTTGAATCCTGGCAATACCAATGCCAGGTAAGTTCAATTTACTGTATACTGTCTTTGCAGAGATTATGTTATATTTTGAACATATCTTTCAAACTCTTTTCCTGCTTCAGGATACAGCAGGCCTTAACATGCACATTTAAGGGGATCTTCGTCAATTCTAAGAGGATAAGTGTTGATTAAAGTTGCATATTTTATATTAGCTGAAGTATTCACTTCAGTTGTTTTGTTGGCTCAAAACAGAGAACACCTCTGAAAACAAAATGAAAGTGCACACATAGGTCAGATACACTGAGGAATCCTGATAGACTACACAGCAGCCTACAGTTGGAATTAGACACAAAACATGGATCTGCTGTAACATTTTATTTTAATGTAGAAACCACACCCTCCTCTGAAGGAAATTTTCATAACTAATAAATTTATAGAGTCCTGCTACTGTGGGGAGGTGGGCGGTTTATAGCATTACTGGTTTTATACATGCTACACTTATAACCTGCCCTTGCTTCAGCTCTGATGATTGCACTGGTCACATTGGTGGCAATGTATGAATTGGCCTGATGTTGGTGGTTAGTCCTGGCATTCTGAAACAGGGATCATAGCCATGACGTTGAACATGAGTTGTGGGCTAGTATAGAGAAGCTTGCACTGCTGCTAGTCAGCTTTGCGTGACACCTACAAGCATTTACACAACTTAAAAATGTAAAATACAATTAGACCATAGTCCCTTCATTCCCTCACTCCAAAAAAATATTTCTTTTTAATCCATCTTCTATGCCACCTAGTTATGGTCTTTGATCAGGAAGCATGCCTAATGACTAACTTCTAAAACTATGTGGAGTTGCTTCATCTCTCAAAAATCCTGACAAATAAAGCTCCTTGACTTCCTGTTTCAGTATCACACAGGTAATTACAGCCAAAACAAAGATTAATTAATTCATTTGCTCCCTCTACATGAATAAATGTGTGCTACCTAGTAAACATTAATGAAACCATATCAATGAAGCTCTAAGAAATTTGTGGCACTATGTGACAGGAAATCCTAAAATACTTGGAAAAATTTTGTAAAAGGTCTAAAAACTAACAAAGTAGTAAACTTCTGCTTTGAAAAACAAGTGCCTTCCTCTGCCAGAGCAGCCCAAATTTGCCTGCTGCATCCATGAAAGCTGTTCATTCAGTGAAGGTCAAAGGTTTTGTTGTTGGTGAACCAGCTGATGATCTGTAAGCCCGTCGGGCTGTACTGCTGAGCATAACAAACTGCTGTGCATTGCTGACGTGCGTCACAGGACCCTGGGGTTTTGCACAGGGATTAGTCAGGCTGTATTTGGAAACGCCCTCAACTGCACCCTGTGCTGCTATATTAGTGTGTCTCAAGCAAGAGGAATTTTCTTTTGCTTCTGCAGCTGCTCCTGCAAAACCCTCTGGTAAGTGTGCGCAGCTTCTGTCAGCACTATTGACTCTGTCTTCTTGCCTGTGTTTTTGAGCCAAGGTTATGAGCTGAGGGCTTGCTTACAGTTATTAATTGTGACTGTGAAAAAAAAAACCTAAAAAGCTGTATTTTTAAATTAAAAGTTTGATAGCATAGAATGAGCAACAGCATCAAAGGAATACTTAGTGGTTTTCACTGAATAGGTTAATTCAACTTAAATGTTCCTCTACTTTAATGTATCAGAGTATTCTGAAGCATTGGTATTTTCACAGTGATGTTGCTATGTACCGTGCATGTTGGCTTTTATTTTATACAGCAGGAATAGAAAGATCACATAATATAGCAGACCAATTCTTAAAAGGATTTGGTTGGTTTTTGTTGGCAGCCTGCATGCAAGCCCTGCATCTCTGGACTCTGCTTGCCACCTATGCTGTTGCAGTAGGACAAAATCAAGGACAGAAGAATCAGGAGTGCCCTAAGCTCAACGCACAGGTACTCTCCTTTAAAAACACAAGAGGAAACACTGTTGTCATGTTTTCTGTGAAAGCTCTCTCTCCAGATTTTTATAAGGGTTTTTTTTTTCTAAATTAAGAACCCAGCAGCATATTAAGTATAAAAAGATGTAAATAAATGAACAAAGTAAACCAGGAAAAAATCTTTTTGTGTGCATCCTATTCCAGAAAATAAAAAATAGGTTGAAATAGCTAAGCAGTGAACCCATTTTCTGTTATTTCATATAACCTGTGCTGGGTATTTAGTTTTACAGCATTTTATCAAGACATTGTGAAGATACTTAGTGTTCTGTTGTTTCATTCCCATAATAACTACTTTTTAGCTAAGTAGTCCTAAGGCTATTTCTTGGCAGAACTACTAAAACTGTAATTTGGTAATTACTAGTTACTAAGGAATTCTTACTGTATTTGAGCTTGGATCATCTGAATATAAAATGTATTATGGTTTTGGGAATTATAAACC
The DNA here is from genome assembly GCA_013400315.1 of Bombycilla garrulus. NCBI lineage: Eukaryota > Metazoa > Chordata > Aves > Passeriformes > Bombycillidae > Bombycilla > Bombycilla garrulus. Next base: position 123,777 of record VXBU01004754.1, on the reverse strand, counting down.
AGTGAGTCTGTGTCCGGAGCTCAGATTATGCTAGCAGAGTGCCTGATAACTGGTGAAGTTCTCCTGACTACCTGCACATAATGGAGTAACTGATGTGATTACACTCATGTCAGGACCTTTTGATGTTCCTGTCTAAAAGCCTGCTAACAGCTGGGGCAGCTAATGGGCCAGAATTCAAATTGTCTGAATTACAGGCTGTCTTGCATTATGCATATATGAGCATAAACATATGGAGGAAAAGATCCCCACAGTGTCATGCTGTGGAGTTGTTACGGCTCCCTTGCTTCTTGCAGCTCAAATGTTGCAAGTAGCAGAAGTTACGTGGAGAAGCTTGCATGCTTTTCAGAAGTTTTTTGTAAGCTTTGCTCTCTAGAGCAAATAATGTTCTGTAATAATAGCAAAAAAAAAAAAAAAATAAAAAAGGAAAATAAAGTGTAAATTAAGGAATGTGCCCCATTTCTTTATATTTTCTCCAAACTGTTACTGTCTTCCCCCAAGAGCACCAAAATCAGTTTTCTGTAGCTTGTGGGTATCAAATTTCACAGCTGTCACTGCTGCCATGCCCTGCCTTTTTTGGTACATGCCCATAAATGAATATATGTGATAGCTAGTCTAGGACCTTGAAATTGGGCATCTGCAGTTCCCAAAACAAGTGTCATTTAGTCTTGGTTTATACTCTTACCTGGAAGCTGTCACCGTAGATTAGAATAAAGTTTACAAATATTTTTTCCCCTATCCAATTTATCTCTTTGATTTCCATTTGTCTTGCTCAAAAATAACATGGATAGTTCTTTCTCCCTGCCAGCCCACCCTTGTGTGTTCTCTCTATCAAAAGATAACAGGTTTGAAACTTAGTCTAGTCCAAGGCAGGTTTACCAACAAAGTAGGAAAATAGAAATTGTGTTATACTTGAAATTCACATACTGTCAGTAGCATTACAGCTATATCTTTATTTAGTTCTTATTTGCCCTATCCCTTTTATGACATTATGGTAATCTGAAATTTTGTGGAATATTTTTAATACATTTACAAGTATGAGAACAGTTCTTATGGTGATTCAGAATTACTAACATCTAACAAAGTACTCTGTCAATCACTGAGATTTATAGAGAAGTTCTCTTAAAATTTTGTCCATCCATAAGCCAGGGTGTTTTCTTAGCAATGATTTGGTTTTTGGGAGGCTTCCATGCTAGATGAGTCTTTATAATATAAGAAAACTTGGTATTTGCCAAGTAGTGTAGGCTTACAGGGTATCAGTATAAAAATACTCTGCACCAGTTTTTTATGTCCTTCATCAAAGCATTACTTAGTAGACTTAGGATGACAACCTCCTACGGTTTGAGTTATTTCTAGTAATATTTCAGGCTCTGTGTTTAGAGTTGATTGTGAAATGAGCCATATCGCTATGTATTTAAGATAGCAAGTAATTAATCAACTCATCCTTCCCTACTTAAAATTACTGACAGTGAAAAAGAAAGTAAAAAAAGAACTTAGTTGTTCTTTATATGGAAAATTTTATTTGACATTTTTTAATTTCTGAGTTAATCATCGGGACTTGATTTGCTGGGTAGGGTGAGGAAAGTAACTGCTCTACCTCCAACACTCAGTAGATTGAAAAATTCAGTATAATTTTAGCTCCAGAACATGACATTACTCCTTGTGGACACAATCAGTTATTAATTTCCTGGGATACCAGGAAATGCCTGCAATGGCAGCTGTAAAATCACTTAGATCACTAAAATCAATGACAGGTCTTATCACCAGCTCCTGTTTTATAATCATACTGACACAGCATGCACTTAGATAGACGTTGCCTCACATACTAAGAAGACAACTTATGTATTAAGCAGCACCTGGATACATAAAAGCAGTTCTGTTTGCACTTCTGTTATCCATTTGTATATAAGAAACTTCATTTCAAAACTAGAATTCAGTATGGTCTTTATGGCAACTATTTCTCTTTATTTAACCCAGCTACACAGATGCATGTCTCGTGTACTAAACAGATCTGTAATTTTCAGAACTATCCTTGTTGTAAATGACCCATTCTGTGGTTTGTAGGACGGGGGATTTCCAAACCTGCGTGAATCCATTACTGTTCATTCCTCAAGGTATGACCATAACATTCTTAGCTACAAAATATTTCCTACTTCCTTATTCCAGTTACCTACTATCACAAACAAACAAAGATTTTTTTTTTCCTTTTCATAAATCCAACTAAGCTCAATCTTTAAAATAATCTTTTTCAGTTTTGTTCTTTCTTCAAAGGCTCCTTAAAGATGTCAGAGACTAGAAACTAAAATGTATTTGTGGCCAGTGAATATGCCAACCACAAACTATCTTTGGGAGTTGTCATACATGTTTTAAGACACACCAGCCTCTGAGCTATTCAGTAGCATATAGGTGCTCTTGGTAAGAAAGCAAAACTCTTCTCACACTTCTATAATATGACAGAATAAATAGGAGCACTTAAGTGATTTAACATTATGTACTTTCAGATGTCACCATGAATTATGAATTCCTTTTCCTGTGCTTATATAGTTTTATTTCTGTATGTAGAAGCTCCTGGTTCTGAAAAGCTTTCTTGACTTTGTTAAGTGCTATGGAGATTTTTGGTTGGCTGCTTCTCTATCTGTGCTCATCCCAGTCAACTGGGATGCATCAGAATTTTTGGAGGCTTATGTGCACACCAAGTTGACTGCTAGAATTTTCTTAAACAGTAAATAGAAACACAAATTTTATCAAATTGACTGAATTTTTCACCCTTTGCTCTTTCATCTGTCTTATCAGTTCTTTCCAACTAGAATCTGCTTTTCTCTTTCAACTGTGAAGAATGGCAAATATGCAACAATGAAACAACAGCTAAACTGGGCAGAAGTGTAAAATATTGGAGGAGACAGTTTGCCAGAAAATTGGTGGCTGCAGTTTCAGTTTCATTTACACATTCCTTAGACAGTTTCATTTACTTCTACTATAATAATGATAAAGACTAAATAAAAGAATTGCTACTTAATGTTCAGCTGCAAATATTAATTCAAGGAACTGGTGATGGGAAGAGTCGCTATTTCGTCTAACTGTATTTGTCTGAGGCTTTATGAGATGCCACATCCATAACGTAGACTTGTTTTTTCCTCTGAAAGTGCCTATGAGACTGAAAATGTCTGGGTTATACTTGCTGCAGAAGACTTTCCCCCACCCCTAAATTAAAATACTCTTCAACCAGTTTGTGTGCAAAAATGAAGTGTGTTAGAAATAAATTAATCTTATAAACTGATCTTGAGTAGGAGTTTACATCAAAGCAGGAAGCTTTTGTCATACTTAAAATCTTAAGCAATGTCTTGTTTAACATGATCTACTAAAGTGTTTACCAAGATTTTTCCTCTGGTTGTTTCAGAAACTTAGGAAAGGGCTCAGTATGAAATGAAACAGTACCAAACAATCCAGTTTTCCTCATGCAGTGCCTTCCTCTGATCTCCCCATCTACCCCAACATCTGTTTAAATTAGTTATATTAGGAAATCTGTTGTGTACTATCTAAGTAAAACAAATAATGCTTGAACTACTTTTTTTGAAAAGCATGCATTTAAATTTCACTGTTTCAGCCAGAAAGTAGCAGTAAGCACAGCGGGGATTATAATTATTTTTTATACTGAAAGATAGGAGCACTGACATGGAACAAAAGATACAATCCAGAAAGATTAAATGCACAAATACCTGTTTCGCTCTAGGAGTCATTTTGAAGAATATTTGATGATTGCCAACTGAATTTGAATCATTCTCACCATACTACTGCTAGCACAGGGCACGTATTTTAATGTACATGCAAAGATGCTACCTGAAGACAAGGGCCAAAGTGGCCCTTCAGCCAAGGCCTTTTCAGAGCAGAGCAGAAAGGTTTTACCCACAGTCATGGATGCTGTGTTGGAAAAACAGTATGGTTCAAGTGGGAGGACCAGGACAACGTCAAGAATTATTAGAGATTTAGAAAATTGTGTTCTGCAAAAGAAGATTGAAGAACACTGGTATTTTACATTCAGGCTGAAGGGAAAAATTTATCCAGTGAGCGTCTGAGAAAAAGGACACTTTTCTCCAAGTTGAATGACTTAAAATGACAGAAAGGAAGATTAGACATTAAGCAAATTTTTCTAAGCATAAAGGTAGTTGAGGAAAGTGAGGAATGTGTGAGTGGGGGTTTTGAAGAATGAGTTAGATGAGCCTCTGCTCATCTGATAAGGATGTAGCTGCAATGTTTTGCTCCCACCTGAGAACAGAGTGGACTAGAGCTGATATTTCAAGGTGTGTCCGGATCCTTCTTGTGTCTGGATCCACAAGTGTCTTTTCTCTTACAAAAACAGATGTTTGCAATACTTCAAAATGCCACCTTTTTCTTATGTGATACCCAAATTGCAATTTGACTGCAAGTTGGCTGTTACTAATGAAGAAAAGACTGACTAGCATCAAGAGCTGGAAGAAAGAGTTCTGCAAGATTTCTGTACTGACAGTTGGTGACATGAGAACTCTGGGTCCAGAAATGTCCTGAAATAGAAGCTCCCCCTCACCTTTTTTTTTTTTTTTTAATTAGCTCATTGCAGCAAAGACTATATGCTAGCTACAAGAAAAGGAAGGTTGAAGGATCAGAATGTTAAAAATATAATTCCTAACACTTTATCATCTCTGAAGTTTTATAAACAGAAAATAAAGGTTACTACTCATAAATGCCCGTTTAGACAGATTTCAAACATCCAATGCCTTTTTTTTAGAATGGGCCCATCCATGATTATAAAGGAAATAAATACATTCTACATTGGGAAATTCCTGTAAACAAATAGTTCTTTTACTGTTCTGCAAGTTTGAAGATAAACTCTTAGAGTACAAAGGCTTGGGGAACTGTTTGTGGAAGAATGGGGTTTTGTGGGTTTTAAGGAGTTTTTTTCTTGTTTTGCACCAAATTCTGCATTTATTATAACATTCAAGAAATACACTTCATCCAAAAGGAATATGTAGTGTGATACATGTTTTATTTCAAAAGCGTGCAGTTGAAATAGGCAATGGTAGCAATTGATGGACTGGCTAGGGAGGAGGGAATACTGCACAGCCTTGTTGTGTTGAAGTACTCTTTGATACTCGTTCAGCATTCTCAAGGAAACAGCAGATGTCTTATTTATCTCTGTTGATATTTTAAGGGCCTATTAATTGCAAAGAGAGTTAGTTTTAAGATTTACCGTCATCTAGTGACATATCTGATCACATGATGATCCCGTATGTCCTGTTCCTACATATCTCCCTTTTTTCCTACAAATATAATGACCTTTTCTGTCAGTGTCAACTTATTGAATAAAGTGATATTAGGAAAGGAAATTAGAACAGATGTAAGCTAAGAGAACAGTATGCAGTCATTGATTAATACATCCAGAGTATTTTCTGTTTCTTCTTACTCTTGTCTTTCTGTCCTGACCATGTCTTGATGTCACATGAAACTGTTTTTGGATGCAGAGCTTCCAATCTGAGGAATAGCAGCTATTGCCTAGGAAGTTTTCCTCTGCAAATGTATTTATGTCTTTGTTCTTACTCTTTACAGATGCCAGAATTTCAGAAGAAGACTGTCCATATTAAGGACCCAGCAAGAGTAGAGGAGATTATTTGTGGCCTCATCAAAGGTGGAGCTGCCAAACTTCAGGTAAAGGTGTAACCAATTTGGAATAAAAGTGATTTTGGGACTGTTACTTTATGCCAAAAAAATTAAGCATATTTATATATATGTAATAGAATTCAACCTTCAAGAAATCTCCAACACTTAGACATGTTAACTCTTTTAATAGTCTTTGTTGATTCAACTGTAATTCAGCCATACACTAGTTAAATAAGTGACATAAGCATAGAAGCTTAGTAATTTCAGGAAATATTCTCATCAAAGGAACGAGAAAAACAGTTTTGTTAGAAAAAACATTACTCTTCTGGGATATGCTATCTTCCATGACAATGGCTCAATAGAATAGGGAGGCTTCTGTGACACATGCTACTCAGCTGCAGCTG
>VXBU01004754.1:90949-117718 GCA_013400315.1 Bombycilla garrulus | reverse complement strand
TTCTAGCCATTCTTTATTTTGTTCCTCCATGTTGTAAGACAGTTTTGCTTTTTCTTTCCTTAAATAGATTATTACAGATTTTGATATGACATTAAGTAGATTTTCCTACAATGGAAAAAGATGTCCAACTTGTCATAGTGAGTACTTTTCTTTTTTTTAAATACAGATTGATTTGTTCGCTCCTTTTAGTTTTTCCTATATTTTAATTTTGTATTCAAATTATTTCCTAATGAGATTTTATATCGACTTGTTACCTAATCTGTACATTCTACTGACAAAGCATTCTAGTGACTGTGTTTTTATGTGCATATATTAATCAAAATCTGTGTGAATCAAATCAGCTACATTGCCATTTACAATCAAAGCATTAAGTTTTGGACTCTCAGATGTTAGTGGCTAAATATGGTGTGGTTGCCTTCTGTTTTTCAAGAGCCCATCATCATAGTCCTGACACCTGCAAGAACCAGATAGTAAATTCCTTAGAATTCTTGACAATTTTATCCTTATGCTGTAGTCTTTTGGAACTAACAAGGAGAAGTGGAAACTCTAAAGCACATAGGATGCCTCAGGATGATTTCAGAAACAATTACAATCTCAAGAAACAGATACAAAAGCTTGTAACTGACCTTGTAATTCAGAGATGAAGGGAAGGGCATCTTTAAACTTACGAAGAAAAATGTGCTTTTTGCTGGTTGCTGGTAAGAAAAGTTCTGAGGAAGCGCTTTAGTATGTCACCAGACATTGTCATCTGTGCCATCTACAGTGTTGTAGAGCAAAGTAAAAGAGGCACCATCTTGTCTAACTCTTTTTTCTCTCCCTTCTCAGACATCATTGATAACTCTAAGATCATCACAGATGAATGTCGGAAAAAGGTAAACAAAAAACCTACAAGCATTTGGTCTGTTGTACAGACGTCTGTTACCATTGCCTGACAAGAATGTTATTTTGATTGCTTAGACCAAGTACCAATGTATTTTATTAAATATATTAAACATCTGATTGGTTTTTTTCCCCTTCAGTTATTGCAGCTGAAAGAAACCTATTATGCCATTGAAATTGATCCAGCTCTCACCATTGAAGAGAAGTACCCATATATGGTAGAATGGTAAGAGACACCTCCTAATTTCAGATTGTATTAAGATTAGATTCAGTAAATGTTTAAAAGCAATTTAATGGCAGTACTTAGCTTTTAGGTATCACATTAATTGTATTAATCTCTTAAAGTTTTTGTACAACTGGTTTTGTTTTGCTCTTAACCAGCATAAGCAAGAATTAATCATACAGGATGCTTTTCATCATGAAATTTAGTGAAAGGTGAACCTTAGTAAGCAACAGCCAACCTATTTTTTTTTTATGTTCTAGGTACCATAAATCTCATGCACTACTCATTGAACAAGGCTTACAGAAGGACAAGTTTGCAGAAATTGTAAGGGAATCTGATGTTATGCTGAAGTAAGTTCATTTTAATTTGAATTTTATCAGTCTGTTTCAGAGCATTTTCTGTACATTCTTCCTGAGTGTTGGGAGAGGAGAAAAAAAAGAAAAGGGAAATTTAAAAAATCCGCAGATGTTCCTGAGAATGTGACACCTTAACTTTGGACCACATTGAGCTCTCCATGCTCCCACTTAATTGTTGTGTTGTATCTAAATGCAGACAATAATCTCACTGTATAAAGCAGAGATCTGGAACTTTTTTTACTTCCTTCTCTACAAGCTTAATTTCTGTAGACTTTCATCCTCTTTAAAATGCATTGGTGATCCTTTATTTTAAGACAAATGTAAAGTTTAAGTTAATTCCTTTGAGAAACACTTGAGGAACATGTTTCATATGTTGTATTAAATATTGTTCTTCCTTTATGGCTATAGGCAAGTTTAAAAGACAGCAAAATCTTTGTTCAAAATGTGCTGTGGCTTCCATCTCTTTGAAAGCCCTCTAAAACTGTCTGTAAATTTTGGAATGCTAAAACAGAATGTTAGAACTTAAATTGTGGAAGTATTTATTTGTAAGACTGACTGAATTTATTTTTTTTTTTTTTACAACAGAGAAGCACCCAGTCTTTGCCTGTTTGAAAGCCTAAGTGCATGTTGATTGAAATTTCATCCACAAGCTAAAATTCTTTCCAGAACTTTCACAATACTTTCTAAAAATGTTAAATTCTACCAATCTATGTATGGAGAAAGCATATAGAGATAATATCATCTTGTTCCTGGAGTAGTATATTAGTCCTGAATACTAAAAAAACTTTTAGGAGGGAGCAACAATAAATGTTTTCAAGATTTAAAAACAAAATTTGTTTTATAGTAATGACCATATAGAAAATCCCAAATTTAAGCAAGGAAGATTGAAAGGAGATGCACAGCCTGATAGTAGCTAGAGTGAGTTCTGTTAGCTGCTTGCTTGTTCTGGAGTACTTAGGGAGGGGGAAGTGTTTCTAAATCTTTAGAACATTATTAGATGTTTTGTGGGGAAAAACTACACAGACCAAGACTAAACAGCTTGATGCTGCAGTTTCTTGCAAACATGCCTTGTGTTAGGTTGATGGTTCTTGCTGACCTGAAAAGGTAAAGTAAAAGAAATGCAGTAAAGTACTCAGGAAATATTAATTCTTTTCCAAAGATGATGTGGTTGTCTCCTAAAAACTGAGATTCTATTGGCTTTCTTAATATGGGATTTGATTTGTATTTGCATTCTGTGTTGCAGAGAAGGGTATGAGAATTTCTTTGATAAGCTCAGTGAACATAATATCCCTGTGTTCATATTTTCTGCTGGGATTGGTGACATTCTTGAGGAAGTAATCCACCAGGCTGGAGTCTACCATTCTAATGTCAAAGTGGTTTCCAATTTCATGGATTTTGATGAAAATGTACGTATGAGATAACACATTCCTAGCAAACTTGTTTGATAAATACCACACTGTTTGTGGTATTTAGTAGCTATTTATACACACTACAAGATAGATAGATATAGATACAGATATAGATAAATAGACAGACAGACAGACAGACTCCTCCAAGCAGGGAGAATCACTGTCTGCCTGCTCTTAACTGTGCTGTGACATTACTCTAAACTAATTTGTCTTGTTCATCATCACAGATTATACAGTTCAGTCTTGGCTCAATAGTAACGTCACCTCTTTCATTCTAGATTCTGTCCTGCCTGAATGGTACCAGAAATAACTTCAGTGTTGCCTTTTTCAATAGGGAATATTAAAAGGATTTAAAGGAGAATTGATTCACGTTTACAACAAACATGATGGTGCCTTGAAGAACACAGAGTACTTCAAACAGCTAAAAGACAACAGCAATATCATACTCCTGGGTGATTCTCAAGGAGACTTGAGTATGGCAGATGGAGTAGCAAATGTTGAGCACATTCTTAAGATTGGCTATCTCAATGATAAAGTAAGTAGCCTTTCACAACCTTGTAAGCTTTGAATGAAACACTGGGATTTAGAAGAAGGTTTGTTATAATATGCTTCAGATATCAAACCAAGTGTTTAGCCTATATTTGGCTTGAAATTTCAAACATTTGTCATGGATTTTTTCCTAACCCATGAGCTCAGAGCCACAAGTATATATTGCCTTGGTTTTTGTACAGAACTACTTCCAAACAGGTGTTTCCTAGAGAAGTAAAACTCAGAGGCTAAAAAAATTAATTATCTTAAATTCCTGTGGCTCCTCCTCCTTTCAGTATTGAATTGATAATTGAGAAAAATTATAATTTTTATAATAACAAACCAGGCAGTCTCTCCTCTTTTCTTTTTACTTTTTGGGGTTTTTAAGTGACACTCAATTAATTATTTGCTAAGTTATCATGAACATCCATTTGCATTGAGGAGAGAGAAAACTTCAGTTTTATATTTCTCCCTGCCTTTTCAGAAGTAGTTCTGCTTTCAGTATCTCTATGTTGAGATCCTGGAATAATCATGAGGTATTATATTCTGGAATGCACTTTAGGTCAGGGCCACTCCTACTCTGTCCTGTGGAATTCCCTTGTAGGAGTGGTACATTATTTGCACAGCTTATTCCCATAATTTGGTGAAAAGATTGGGCAATATTTTAATGACAAAAACTCTTTCAATAATTAATTCCAACAACTAAAGGGGTCTTTCTCTTTATCCCTTCTGCAATTAGGTAGAGGAGCTTTTGGAAAAATACATGGACTCTTATGATATTGTCTTGGTGAAAGATGAATCCCTGGAAGTTGCCAACTCCATTCTACAGAAAATCCTGTAAATTGCAGTCTCAAGTCACTCCATTCCTTCCAGGAGGCAACTGGACAGAAGAGCACACATGTGCTATCTTAGATGTGTTTATTACTCATTTACAGAACTGTTTGACTTAATTTAAAACTTTTACCTTTATTTTGGTATTATGGAATATATATGGTATCAGTTGTCAACTACGAGCTCCTTTTACTGCTCTTACACTGTTCTTTATTGTCTCACACTCCTATTATAATGAGATCTAAATTGGATTTATAGATGTGATAAACAGCTGCTGATGGGATATAGTGGTTCACTGTCCTTTTTAATCAGGCATTTCAGAGAAGCATTTTAGAAAATGTGGCTATTTTGTAAAATTGAAAGTGTAAATGCTCTGTAAAGAGAGTGTGCATTTGTTGCCTTTTCAAAGAGATTTCAGTCTCAGCTGTACTTTGAAGGATCTTACTTGTATGCTACATAATTTCACGCAAGTTTTTCATGCATATCTTTTTCTTCAGTAAAAATGCTTTTATTCACTCAATTCAGGCAAAGTGTTTCTTCTCCATATTTTTGCATCATTGCAAAACGTTCTCTACCCTTATTCTTTCTTTATCCTCCATGAAATGAGAAGAATGTTTTAAGTTATTGTGCCTGAGATAAAATTTCTCATCTTTGTAACAACAGATAGTTTCACAAGCTGGCAGTCCACAGCCTGCCTGCAATGAGCAGACCTGACCTTGGATGTTTCCAGGGATGGGGCATGTACCACCTTTCTGGGCAACCTGTGCCAGTTTCACCACCTTCACCACAAACATATTTTCAGAAAGTATTCCTCCTGTACTGAGGGCATTACAGCACCTCTCAGCATTGTGTAGAGTGATAGAGCTTAACACAGCCACAGTTTCAGAAACTTGCTCGGATATGTCACAGGATAAGTTAAAGATGATGTTGTGACCCTGCTCCTGTGAGGTCTCAGCTGTACTAAATCTATTCATTAATAAAAGAGAGCAAATGATACAACTCCCCTAATATGCAATATAATCATTGTTCCCCTTTGCTTTCTTTTATACAGAGCAGAAACTATGCCATCTTCCGTTCCCTGAGGAATTGTAATGAAAATGGGGGAGAGCTTAGATCTGCATTCTCTTCCTCCAGAATTAATACACATCTCAAGAAACAGCCTCTTTCCTTCACAGCCTGTGGTCTGTTATTAAAATTCTGACTTGGTATCACCAGACACATTTTTTCCAAATCAGCAGCTTTACCTCTTTTACTACCCCTGCTAGAAATTTTCCAAGAAGCAAAGAAAGAGAATAGTTTCCATACCACACTTCTGCATCCTCAGCAGTAAAATGAAATTGATCATTCCTGTATTTTGAATGCAGCGCAGAGGCTCAATGCACAGTCTAAGGTACTATGGGCATCCCTTCACAAATCACACAGCACATGCTGTGCCATCAGGGAACTGCTGAGCAGAGGGACTTTTTAAAAATTCCAGCCTGCATCTGAACAGGCAGTGTTCAAGGGATGATGTGCCCCTTGTGCAAAACCTACAGTCATGCAATTCCCTAGGCCTGACAGAGGGGCACCCAGGAGGCCAGAGGTGGGAGCCTTGAGAAGAAAACCAGTAGGACAACCAAAGTGAGGATCTTGAGGATAATGCCTTGGCTGCCTTCCATTCCAGAGGCATGACTCAGGTAGCAGCAGCAAATTGGAAAAGCTGAAAGCACCCTGGCAGTGCGAGGGACAGGAGGAAATGGGAGCAACAGCTGCTAAGAGCCTGTCGGCCAAAGCCAAAAGATGGAGAGACCTTGAAGGCAGCAGTGACAGCTGCTGAGTCAGAGGTCAAAGAGGCTAGGTGTAAAGTTTGGCCCAGTCCCTGTGGCCTCTCTCTCTGCCTCTTCCATTTTCCTGGGGCAGGAAGGAGAGGAGGATGGTCATGGCAAAACAAAGAGGGAGCAACCTTCCTACAGCTTCCCTTGTGCCCATACTGCAGCTTCAGCACTGTGGGCAGGACAAGCAGGGCTGCCTTGGTCTGCACCATCCAGGCACAGCAAGGATTTGGGGAATGCTGCAGCATTTCCAGGGGAGCTCAGCAGACACAATTCCTTTTAACAGTTTACATCTGGGGTTTTAGGCACCTGCAGAACTTACATTAGCTGGGCTAATGTTGTGGCTTGGGGAGTGGGGGAATGGGGTGAGTAAATTTGGGTTTAGAGCTTTTTTTAAACATGCAAGGATGCTAGCTCTTTTGTCATAGTTGCCAAGTAAAAGTCCAAAAGGCAAAGGCCTTCTGAAAACCATCAAGGTGTTTGGATGCACTGCTTACTCAACCAGCCTCTAGTTGCAAGAGTCTAATTATGAGGCATTACTCCCAAAGTTTACACTGGGACAAAGTTTTCCATTTACAGGCAGTTTATCTTTGGAATACAGATAACAGCTAAAATTTAGAGAATGTGAAGTGTAGCTGATAGTCACAGCTTCACAGCACAAGATGTGTCAGCAACACTCTGGCATCCTGACTACAAGTGTAATGGATTTCCCTGATTATCCCAACACTGATGAATAGGAGGGGGGTGNTCCCATCCCATCCCATCCCATGTTTTCATCAAACTTGCCTCAGGATACACATAAACTCACTGATTCTCTCCAGAATTTTTCCACAGCCTCTCTCAGCAAATCAGGTGAGCAAGCCACTACTCCTTCAGCATGATGATCTTCAACCCACAATTAAAAAAAATTAAAAAAAAACAAATAAACAAAACCAATAGAAGAGCACATGCAGAGCAATACAGACAAAGACAAGGAAGCAGCTTTAAAAGCATTTAAGAAAACAGATCTCCAACTACATTGTAGTCTGAATTACTGAAATTAGTATTCAGCCTCCCTAGAATCCACCCATGTCAGAAAGAAACAAGATGGTTTTCCAACTACACGGATATCTAAAACTGGTAGAGGATTTCAGATGAAACCACCATCTTTCATTCCAATCTCACCAAACAAATGGACAATGAATGTTCAGTCACCAAACGCCACTGTCAACCATAACTCTTGCTCATGTAATACTTAGGGGAAAATACAAGATGCATTTTAAATATCCTCCTCCACTTTATCAAAATCCCATTGTTTTATCTCTAGACTGTTAGCTAGAAATTAGAATTTGTGTTATCAGTTGCCTCTCCAAAACCATGAACAAAATTAACTCTACAGCTACAGGTTAAGCCACCCTTCTCCAGCCACTCAAATTCTTGCAATTGCTATCAAGATTCTCCTTTCAGTTTTAAGAAAGAAATACTGTATTATGTCTTTCTAAATAAAATTTCTAACCAGAAACATTTTCCAACCCTAAAAAATGTTTTTAATTTACAGTTTACTTTGGAAAGAAAGATATGCATTTCCCAGATCATTTTCCCATAGCCAAAAGAGAATATCTAAAGTTAAAAGAAAGGAATAAACAAGTGAATTTGTTATTCTTTTTTCTTCCTCTACTCACAATATCTGTTCTGTCTGTAGTACATGTCCAAGGTCAAGTATTTGGGACCTTTATTTAGCTGAAAATGAATCCTCCTCTTAGTGGGTGTTGCAGCCAGCTCAAATGTCCTCTCACTGTCAAATACTGATAGTGCTGAACTGAGCTAAAAACTTGCACCCTGTACTAGCTAAATTTTTAAGTCATTTTTAAGTTTAAAGAAAAATCCAAATATTTTTTCACAAAGAAAAACCTAATATTCAAGTTCAACAACTGCAAATTCTGATTTAAGTATAATGTCTGTTATACTTGGAGCAGATTGAGTTACAGAGCAGAAAGTCTTGCTATCAAATTAGAACACAAAAATCACACAGAAAAAAAATATTCATAAATACCTGCGTTTTTCTGGATATGCACCCATGTTCCTTTTCTTTTCCACTGAGCCCCTGACAATTCAGTCACCGATTGCCAGCCTTGGCTGTCAGCAACTTCCTTTCCTAACAGCAGTCAGCTGCCAGCTCTGAGAATAGCACCTGCCTGCTTCATTAGAGGAGTACAAACAGCCTGGGTTCTGGAGCTTGTTAGCTAAGCCCAGTTACATCTGCTTCTCAATGACCCTTGGGCATTATCATCCAATTTTATAAAGTAATCTTGGTTAAGTATGGTAAAAATCTATCCAGATACTAATTCTATAAATAAATCCAAAATAGAGAGATTCTGTAGATAATTCTAAATAGGTAAGTTCTAAATACTAGGAGATAGATACTAGTAGATAAATTCTACATAGGCAAATTCTAAATACTAACAATAAAATGCTAATAAGTAGATTAATTCTATATAGATATGTAGATTAATTCTAAATAGCTACTTCTTAAAAATTGTTTTACACTTTGATGTAGAAAAATATCTCCCTTACATCTATATTCCTCACAGGCTACCTTCTCTAACAGGATGACTTGAAAGGATTTATTTATCACTGCAGCTGGGTTGCCAGGGCTGTGCTGAGGTCTCCTGGTCCACACCAGCAGAATTTAACTTCCCAGCCAGTTCCCCCTGCCCCCAGGCTCTGGTTTGGTGAACAGGCAAGGCAGACTGCCCTCACTGTTAGGGGCTGCCACACACCCTGAGAAGCAATAGGTGAAGGATTCAACCTAAGTGCAACCCTTTGCTGAGGAAGGTGGTCCCAACCCTTCCTTCAAGGGACAAAGGAAAAGGACTGGGTCTATGTTAGTGATCAGAAATTCTGGATTTTGAGTTTGGCCTAATACAGCCAGGCAGACCTGGCCTCTATTGCCTTTATCTGGGCAATGCCCCATATAAACACCATTATTTTATAGCAAGTTTTTCCATGTATTCTCTGATTTTCCTCAAAGCTGTGTTCTTATTTCCAAAATGGCAACCTGCAGGCTTGGAGGGATGAGATGAGGGGGCAACAAAAACTTCCTCTTCAAGGAAAAACATCTTCAAATGGATCATGAGCCATGTTTGCCAAGTCCTAAGGAGCAATGGCATGAGAATTTCAGATGTACTCACCCTAGCCAGAGGCACTGGTAAAGTCCCATCACTGACAAGCACTTCCAAAAAAATCCAGCACAGCAATTTTTGGGATCACCAGTTGACGGCAGTTTGGTGCTGCTCCTTCTCCTGCATCTGCCCTGGAGGACAGCTCTGTTATCCTGGTTTACCAGGAACTCTTCAGCCCACCTCCTGGGATCCAGCTGGAATGTTCCTCCATGCAGAAACATTGGGTTCATTTGCTAAGGTTTTCTCAGACAATACAATACAGGATATCACAGAATGGTTTGGGTTGGAAGGGACCTTAAAGATTGAGTTCCATTTTCCCAAAAGGCGGGGGGATATCCACAAGACAGACTTGGTTTTTTGGGGTAGGTACGAGAGCAGAGTAAGGAGTTGTTTCCACATTGAATTCTGCTTCTGGCAGTACTCCAATCACAACTTGCTTCCCACTCCTCTCAGCTTTGTCAGCACACAGAAGGGACTGCATCTGAACCACAGCAAAAAGTGAGCAACCTGCTCCCAAGTAAAGCAAAAGGGAAAAAACAGTCTGCTGAGAGAGCTGCTTTCACAAGATGGTAAGGAGCCATTCTGGACCCAAACTTTGGAACAGAAGTGCCTGTCCTTGATATCCACAACTTCTACATCTGGTATAAAACCATCCATTTAAAATATTTTTCCTGAACATTAATAGCAGTATTTAACATATTCAGGGTAAGCCTGCTGTGTACAAGAGAGCTGCAGGAAGGGTATTTCCTTCAAGTCATGGTCCCAACCCACCAAAACTCCAGAAAAAAAAAAAAAGAAACTTTAAAAGTAATAGTTGATCAATATTTTATTTAACAAAAAGATCAGTCATCCAACATTTAATGGTATCAAACTCAAAAAAAATATTTCACTGCATTTTTTTAAGAACTGCATTAAAAACCAATACAAAATCTTTTTATCCAACTGAAATACCAATTTTTAGAAAGAGCATCTCAGGGAGCTTACATGTACAGATCAAGGAAAGCAAGAAACTAGACACAAAGGTTATAATGCGAACACAACTCCCTTCCCACTCCTCTTTGACAGTCTCTCACTCTATGTGCTTGTGCTCTTTGCATGCTGTGCTCTGAGGGGGATCCCACGGTCTTTCAGAAAATGGGTCTGTTCCGAGTATTTAGCACTGAGCAGCTCTGCTGCGTTTGTCCAGCTAACGGGTCACTGTCTCAAGTCACAGAATCTGAGCAGCACTCCCAGGGCTGACTTTGTGCTGGGGACTGGGCCACAGTGTTAGCACATACAGACAGATGGGCCTGTTTCTTGATTCTGTCACTGGCTGTCTGTTTGCTTGCCGCTGCAGACTGCTCTGCTGCTTAAACACTATGTACTTACTCCTTAGTCTATCAATTCCCTAAACAGGATGCAGAAGCCCAACACAGAATCAACTATGTCCAGTATTTATGACAACATCTGGACCCTGTATTTGGTAATATTTAATACCTAACAAAACTATAAATAAGGTTGCAACCAGAAAGGTTTCGGAATGACTGATGTGAGCATTGGCCAGCAAGAGTCAAGGTTACTAATTCAGCACAGTACAGATGGTAGAAACCTTTTACTCCATGAGGTAAAAACCCAACACATATACACTATCTATTCTAGGTCTCTTTAATTTAAATCACAGCTTATGTAAATTTTGAAATGGCACAGCCATGTTCTGCAACTTGCAAATCAGATTTTCTGCTGGCAAAAATACATGAGTTAGTTCAGTTACTGTGAAGAGTGCTCATGCCTTCTGAAAGGAACTGGGATCAACAGCTGACAACTTTTACAGTTTATTGTTACAGGAAATATTTTGGTTTGTTTTCCTACACAAATATGTCTGTTACAGAAGGTTTTTTAAAATTCTTTTAAAAGCACTTCGTAGGTTTTCTCTCTACCACCTACCCAACTGACCGTGTATTGCTCAACGAGAACTTCAGATCTTTAGCGTAAAAGCAGAACCCACACACACATGTGGATCACGGCACCACATACAGCAGAACACTTCTTACCTGTCTATACATCCCACCCTGAGGCACTTAACACTTTTTTCAGAGATACCTAACAATTCCAACTGAAAATCTCTTCCTATTTTAACAGCCTACCAACACCCAGGCAGAGGCAGACACAGGCTATCCGAGGGCTATCCTTCCAGAACCATGCTTGCCAAAACTCCTTCTGGTTCACGTGTTTGAACAGTAGGTCAGCTCAGGATTCTTGGTTTTTTCCTTATCTTTACAGTTCATCGTGCTCCTCTTTGGCCTCCTGATCTTTCAACTTGAATTCTTCAGCAGTAACTTTACCATTTCCATCCCGGTCTTGATTGGTGAACATATTTTTAACAATCTTTTCAAAATCAAAGCCAGGAGCTAATTTTCCTTTGCCAGTATCAACTTGAGTTTGGATGTACTCTGAAAACTGAGAGGAGGGAAAGGAGAAGAAAACAGCTCACAGTGAAAAGGACATTTGAAAATTAAGAGTATCCAGCATTTTACTACATCTTATTAAGAGTATGTAGGACACTGTTACTACCCTATAAAGTTTACCACCCAAACTGGACTAATTAGAATAGACACGTGAAGTTAAAACACTCTTTGTGGAGCTCAGCAGGGATTTCTTCACTCATTCCAATGGGTTTTTGGACCCACAACAAGAAAACTTCTTTTTCATAATTTAGGAGGAAGATGAGTTGGACAACTGGACATAGGAACGGTTCTGTATGGACGAGGGCAGTAATTCTGCATGGTAATACATGAAGCTCACACTTCAGAAAAATAGAAACCCACCTGCACCTTAGAGGGCGCAACACACAAGAATGATTGCTGATGTGGACAGAACAGCCTCACCCTACCTCTGTCTCTAAACCAGTTTTTCTTCCCTGCAAGGACAGACATGGAGGTAAACATAGGAGAGAAGATGGAGATGGAAGGAAGACAAAGAGGTGGAAAAGAGGGCTAGGAGAAGGGAAAATGAGAATTCAATTTTATCATATTAGGTTTTTTAATCCTCAAAGGCATATCATGCTGTTCCACAGGGCCACAGCCTGCCCTGTGAGCACTGCAGGCAGCACCATTCCAGGGAGAAACGAAGGGACAAAGAAGAAAGGACAAAACAGAAGGATAGAGAAAGGTGACAAAGAAGACTTCAGAAGAGAATTAAAAAATAGAGCTTGAGTTAAAAGAAAAGGCAGAGGAAAATCTTGCAGAGGTTTATGTTATCAAAGGTGGTGTGGCAAAACCAAGTGACCTTCAACTGGGGTACCCAATGACATTCTTACAATGCAAGCAACTTTACTGCACAGCACACAATTCACATGTGTAAGGAGTAGCCACTGGCATTGCCAGGCTCCGGAAGATGTTAGGCAGTTCCTGGATGCACTGCTGCAGGCTAAGCTTTGGCTCAAGAATTTACCACAAACTGCCAATTAACACTGAAACAGACACCAAGAAGGCTGATAAAGCAAAGGAATGTTGGATACCAACTCTGCCTCTTACACTTCTGTCCTAAGGATTTGTTGCTCACCAAGGAAACCACAACAGCAAATGATCTTATGCAGAATGGCCATTCTTACAGTCCTTTTTTCTTTAACTCTAAAGCTAAATGGCCATGTTTTAGCTGATGCCCTGCCTTCCTGTTCCCTTGATGACAAACACTATTACAGAAGAAGAAGAGAAGAAAATGAGGAAAGACTCCATCCTTCAACACTGGCATTGATGGTGGGTAGAGAAAACCACTGCAGATGTTTTCATCGTCTCAGCTTACCTCCTCCAAAATAACCTCTCCATCATGATTCTGGTCTATTTCTTCAAAAAGGTTGGGAGAGACTTCCCCATTCCATACAAACATGTATCCTTCAGGCAAGCCAGACACCAATTCCAGCAGTTCAATGTCGAAAACTAATACAGCACTACCCGGCACTTCTCCTTCTGTCACAACAAATGGCAAAGAGGGGTATTTATCCTCACTTACATTGAAGGGGATATTTCCTTTTAATCCACAACTAAACTTACCTTCCTGCTCCAAAAGACACTTCTCTAATGTGATCCCTGGCCCATCAAATCTTCCTGATCACTTCACCAAGGGTGATCATAAAAGGAACCTTTCATAATAAAAACTTGAGGCCCTGGAACAGATTGCCCACAGAAGCATGGAGGCCCCATTCCTAGCAATGCTCAAGGCCTGGCTGGGAAGGGGCTCTGAGCAACCTGTTCTAGTGGAAGGTATCTCTGCCCATGGCAGGGGGTTTGGATCTAGCTGATCTTTAAGGTCCCTTCCAATCCAAAGCATTCTATAATTCCACGTTTCTAACTACATCTAGTTTTTTACTTTTAAAACAAAACTTGAGGGAATGATCCATTTTCCTTAATCTCACCAATACACTGTGTATAAGTGAGATTAATCACTGTGTATACACTGGGTACTTCTGTGAGACTCTACAGTGTTGCAACAGCTCAAGGGATGTTACCTCAGGGAAACCATGGAAGGTGTTTAATTTAGTCTCGAAAAAGAAAAATCAAGCTCACCTCTAATCTGTTTGCAAGACATTGCATACAAGCAATTTCTTCAGATAGCTGGGTATATAGCAACACACTAACAAATAATGCAATGTTTCAGAACATGTATGAAATGTAACTTGAGCAATGGCAAACACTTATCACAGGTATTTTACACAGACTTTTCATGTTATGAGGAAATTTTCAATTTATTTCGCATAGCTATGCAATTATATATAATGTATAACAGATAAAGTCATGTATAAAACATCGCATATATATATTACTCCTAATTTTTCACAGAGGACAGGTACAAGTGGAAATGCATTCTTATCTCTTAATGCAAATTAATTCTCCATTAAGCTCTGCACATGATGCCTGACAGTCTTTATAAACTACAAACTGTTCTGAGCTATTCAAAGAACACAGCAACTTATGCAACTGTTACTATGTACACCAGAATTTGGTGATCTTGGGGATCTTGTGATAAGACACCTTTCCCTCAAATCTTTTAACCAGAAAGATCAGAAACAACATACCTGGACATGAAAGTTCTTGTCACTTCTATAGCATTCTTTTTATTACTGCTCTCCATGTCGATAAAAACTGATAAGTATTAATGCCCTAAAGCTGCCTTAAAATCTATTTGTGTTGGAGTTTTAACAGCACCAGTACACTGTCATATCTTACACTCAGTTCATGTATCTTCTGAATTTCCTAACATATTAGTTGATCAGTCCCCTACAGCTGTTTCCTGAATAACACATTGCATGTCCAAACACAAGCACCCAACTCCCTATCACGGAAAAGCGTTTTCATTCCTCTGCAACACCAGACTGCCTGGAGCTTTCTGTTCTGACAAAGTAGCATGACTGGGGGCGCATGCTCCCTTTTGTACTGTGATGGTCTTTCTATTGGCCACAGCAACAGCATGACTTGGAATGCAACACAGACAGCATGTTCATTCCATGGGGAACAGGGAGGAGAGGGAGTGTCTGAAATAATGACATGAAAAACCTCTAAAAAACTCTCATTCAAGACACTAATAAAATGAGCGTGCCTGTGTTTCAGTCACTCTAGAGATGCTGAGTGGATGTGCACTCACCAACTCCATCCTCTCCATAACCAAGGTGAGGTGGGATAACGACTGTCCGTCGTTCCCCAACACACATGTCCTGAAGGCCCATGTCCATCCCCAGCACCACCTGACCAGATCCCAGAACTATGTTGTAGGTCTTGCCAAGGCTGTGTCTGGAAAGGAAGGGAAAAATTAAAAAAGAAAAAAAAGTCAGCATAAACCAGAAAATTTCAGTTGCTCAGAATTACCACAGAAGCAGCAGTTTCTAGTAGTCCTTCATTGCCAAAAATTAACTTAATACCCAATGCTTTGTTCTACCAAACAGACACCTGAAGTTGTTCCCAAGTTAGAACCAGCACCAAACAGACAAGTCTCTGCTGCTGACATGTGCTCAGGCACTAAAATTACAGCCTTCTTGAATTAAATCCAATTAAAATAATTAATTTGCCAATTATAACCCCAAGGTATTTTATCTTGAAATAAAGGGTTTTGCCTTTCACGTATTTTTAACTGTAGTAATTGCACTTTTCAGCAGATGTAAAAAGTCCAGATGTACATTCATCCCAAGACCACCAACTCTATCCAGGAATCTGAGCGCATTCTCATGGATCAGCCATCTCTTTAATGAAATCAGTCACTATAATGTAGTAGTTATTAACACAAACAGCTACTACTACTACTACTGCTATTTAACCATATTATATTTTGAATTATACCTTGCTGCCTGTGGCTCATTTCTAAAATTAGAAAATACCACCAGTTAAAAACCCAAAAGTCAAACATATATTGTGATTCTAAAGGCAGAGTATGCAGCACTGATGCTCTTTATTCTCTTGGTTGCCTTTGTTTGGTTATTTGGCTTGGCTGTGCCTCTGCACGCCATGCTTGCACAACAGAGTATTATTTGGAAAGAAAATAACTTGGTGGCTAAAAGGTCAGCCTTACAATTAGGAGCACATGATTCACGGTCTTTGATTCTCTAAAAGCTGTTTTGAGTAAGATGGTCTCGACATCCCTTGGGTTCCTGCTACAAAATGGAAATTGAGCATTCCTGACATATAAACAGTGTTTTGAATCCAAACACATTACTTGTATACATCCTTGCCTACAGCATCACACACGTGGTCCAAATTAAGGCAGCTTTTCAGCTCTGCAAGCTGTTGTTTACACTGTGAAACCTATGAGCTGCTTCCTGTATTAATTATAACCTGACTAAAAATAGCTTTTCCCAACTTCCCTTCCAAAAAATAAAGTATTGTTCGGATCTCTTGCACTATTCAAAGGCAGAAAAAAAGGAAGCTAACAGAAATACTCTAGTAGCTGTGTACCAGGCTCACTTGAGTGCTACAGGAGACAGACTGGAGCAATCTTTTGCTCCCCTCATAAATTTACTGCCAAGAGAGAGGAGGAAGAGGCATATTATTCTCACAGTCACAGTCAACCTCTCTGATGGCTTCTCAATGCTAACACTTAAAGCCACACTACAATACAGGAGCAGCAATGTGTGCTGCAGACATGACAGGTGACCAGGTACTCTAAACCAAGTCTCAAGGTATCTTTAACAAGACCACAACAAGTAGCCCTACCAGACCTCTCTCAAGAACACTGAATCAGTACAGAGCACAAATCCTACCCAAGAAACTGAATAAACCTGCACAGTTCACTCATTATAAGACCTGTGTCATCCTGGCATGACTGGCCCAGACACTCGAACCGGCCCATTTAAACAGAATGCCATGCAACAAGTTTCATCACTCCACACATACTGCTTACGTTCTTCTCCAATACACTCCTACACCCTTTTTGTTCTTGGTTCTCTCATTATGCTGTGACAGACTGTCTTTAAATTCTCCTACTCCTATGTACCTTTGGCAGGTAGCCATAAAGAGAAAAATACATTCTACATAAATACACTGTTTAAAAAATAATAAAAATCCTTTATTCCCTGCTAGCTTGCTTTGCAGTGAATTCATTCTGCCTTCACTGCTGCTGGGAGTACTTTCCTCACCAGGTCAAATACCTACGTGGAGTCTAGCAAGGTTCCATCCAGGAGTGAAGCATTGTAGTGGTATTTCAGGTAATCCCCCTTCTTACTCAGCACAGTGCAGTTGGAAGGTTTGTAGTGCACAGTAATACTGACCGAATCCGAGGGGTTGTGGAAGTCCACCACGTGGATGTCAAAGACCAGGACTGCAGATCCTGGAATCTTTCCTAAATAGGAAGCAAATTAGACAAATAGAGAAAGAAATGGTACCTGAACAGGCAGATGATGTGCAGGTACTGCACCCTGTAGGAATATGTATTCCTACTGTGTCTGCTACTGAGTCATTTTGCTCTTCTCATTCAGAATTAAAGGACATGACAGATGCAAGCTGCATCCCATGTAGGAAAGACAACCAGTGGGAAAGCACTAAGCATGCACTCAGTTCAACGGTGAAGGAAAAACTTTTGTTATCCTGAATTTTACAATTATGCAGAAATGAAGCAATAACCATGCATTTCCTGTGACTATCCTAAAGAACTCATTTGTGTTTCATGTACCAGTTCAGTACTGATCATCGAAATTCTCAAGAACTTCTCATGCTTCAAGGAATGTCATTATATGTAAAAAGTTACAGTTCCTTAAAATATCCTAAAAGCAGGCAACTTCTTCCCCCTCTTCCCAGGATTATGTGCATTTCCATGATTAACAAGACACATCCAGGCCTAGGTGGGGGTTTGATTGAGGTAAAGAAGTTTAATTCCAAATCAACAGCATAGAACTTGCATTCCCAGAAGAAAGTCTTTTTTCCTAAATCATTTATCCAAGTACCATCCCAGGAAGCACTTTCTGAAGCAACAGCCCCAAGACTGTGATCAGCTAGAAGGGTTATCATATTCAGCCTCTCACAGCAATCTGTTTAGACAGCAATGAGTTTTCCAAATAAATGTTAACTATATGTTACGCATACAAGGTTATTTCACCATTACATGCCTCCACCATTTGCAGAGCTGGCTTAGAACTCCACAAAAACCTTTGGCTGTGAAAGGAACGGGCAAGAAAACTTTGCATTATGAACTCCTTTGGGATAGAGAGTTTAAGACACAGGAAGGAAGATCTCACACTGCAGAGCTCCTGGCATCCAAGTACCAGTCTGCCTGAAACACCAATTACCAAAAAGAGTTCAGGCTACCAGTTACATGTGAGATTGTTCTGTATTTTATTGTCCAGCCTATTCAACTAGTCAAAATAATCCTGCAAATTCTGCATGTCATCTTGTCAGTCTGACGCCCAGAAAATAATGAACTAATCCATAAACCTTTCAAATGCCAGAAAAATGAAAATACACACAGATTAACTAAACAATAAAGGTTTAACTGCAGAAGACTTGAATGCAAAGTCAAGCTCACCTCTCCCTTCTTCTCCATATCCAAGATGAGGGGGGATTATTATTCTCCTTTTTTCACCAGTGCATACACCTAGCAAACCTTCATCCATTCCAGCAATCACATAACCTTTCCCAACATAGGTGTCATATGTATGGTTTCGCGAATAACTACGGAAAATATTTGCATTTTAGCAGTGTCAGGTGTACTCAAGAAAAACATGGCTCTTGCAACAGCTCTGGAACACAATTCTTAAACCAGTTAAGATCAAACACTCAGTCATTAACCAGCACCAGGGAGGCATAAAGGAACTACGTTCCATGAATCCAGGCCACCAGGGTTCATCACTCAGTGACACACAGGTCACTGATTACCCAGCAGTGAGACCCTGGCTAGTGAACAGCCAGTAAATTTGCAAATTCATTTCTACTATATCTTGAAAGGAAAATCACACTTGTTTATGTACTTTAAATGAAACAGAAAACAGGTTTTGACAAGTAACTGGAAAATAATTGTTTACTCCTTTAAAGTTTCCTCTGCCCTGACACTACTTTAATAAGCACTTATCAACTTGCTATACTTGATAAGTGCTTTATTTTCATGTGACACCCTGCAGCTCATTTTGCAACCACAGCTATGTAGTTCAACTACCAGAAGGAGCAGGTGGGATAAATAGGTTCTCCTGGGATGCTCAACATTAAAATGAGCCATGACAACAAAACAGTATCAACACCATCCCTCCCTTCCAAACCAAGCCAACCACTTACACACAGGTTAAAGGACTTGCTTCAACACCTCATGATAGAATAAAACATACAACAACAAATTATGTTTCTTACGTGGACATGACTGTCTTCTGCCTTTCTTCAAGGCATGTTACACAAAGGCACAGCCCAAGAAAGAAAAGGCAGAAAGGTTTTAATTCATCTTTACAAGGGAGCTCTGGGAAAGAACTAAACCAGTACAAGACCAGACCCTGATGTAATTCAGAGGTTTATTCAACTGCTCTAAGTCCAGACAGCCTTGGCTGAGCTGCCCAGGGCCGTTCTGCAGCCGAATTTTTCAAAGTAAAAAGGCAAAGGAAAATATTATTAGAGCAGTCAACCCCAGCCATTCGCAGAGCTTTTGGCATGCTCCCTGTACCAGTGAGAAACTTTGTCCTGGATAGCTCCAGGGTTTTCAATCTCTATTGTTAGTTAGCTACTCTATTTCTTCATTTATGAATTCAGGAGGTCAGGATACCATGTTTTAATGAACAAGCCCTCTAACAACTCTCAGCACTTCAGAATGATGTAGAGGTTGCTGTCCACGAAGCATTTATTATTATTCTTGACAGCAACCATCACACAAATACTACAGCTATTTTCCAAAACTGATTAATTCCTACAGAAAATACTCCTATATTAAAAAAGAGAAATCAGTACACTGTGGATAAGCTTTGAGTTCTTAACTAATAAGCTTTCGCAAATTGTAAATGAAGGTCTACAGAGATAGCTGCTGCAGTAGTACTATACATTTTTCTCTGAGCTTACCTCATAAAACATTTTACATTTGCTCATTTCCACTTCCTATTACCTAGTTCTGCTAGCTAGAGTGGAATAGTAAAGCACTGTTCCACTAAGGACAACCAAAGTCACAGAAAGCTACAAGGGTATTATTCATATGATTCTGTACACGAGGCTCATGTTCCCACAGAGCTTTGAATTTGCTGTCACAGTAATCCCTCTTCCTTTATCACAGAAAACCCCTCTTAATTAGTTCTGCAACTCCACAATTCAGTCTTGAAAGACAAAAGCCTTCAAAATCCAAACAGTTTTTAAGTATAAATATTATTAACCACACACTAGCCACTAGCACACTGACTGACAATTCTCAGGATATAAAAAGGAATCATATTTATTTTCTCTCTCTTCAGTGGTATTACCAATTTGGCAGATAAACCCTATGAGGCAAAGAGTCTTCAGGCTTGTGTGCCTAAAGCACTTGGCTTCACTGGGTGGGCCACTACCCCTAGATGGCGTTTGTGACAATGCCATAGTACAAAACAGCTCTTTTCCTTCCCATAAGGAAAAGTTTTCTGAGTCTTTTAAAAAGGTCCCAAGCCCACTCAAAATTTTCAAAAAGGAAGGAAAAGCAAAGAACTGTGTTTGAGCATATTATGGACAAGACAGAGGAGTCAAACTGGAAACGCAGTCTGTAGAGCTGAATGGTTTGGTTACCTGGAATCAAATAATGTGCCATCCAGAAGAGTGCCATTGTAATGGTATCGGAGGAAGTCTCCTGTCTGACTTCTGCGCTCACAAGATTCGGGCACGAACTGGTTCTCAATAGCAATACCATCCTTGGGATTATGTAGATCCAGCAAAACCACATCAAAGACAAGGGAAGCTTGGCCAGGGATCTCCTTACCTACAAAAGTGTCAGAGCACAAAATCGGTAAGAAACAGCAGAAGCTTAAACATGTTTGTTGAAGAAAAGTAATGCACTGCCAAATATCAAGCACCTCCCTGCCCAAAATAAATTACAATCATAAATTATTTGAGTTGGGACTCACTACAGTCATCAAAGTCCAACTCCTCATCCTACACAGGGCACCCTAAGAGTCACACCGTGTGCCTGAGAGCATTGTCCAAACACTTCTTGAACTGTCAGGGTTCATGCTGTGACCACTTCCCTGGGGAGCCTGTTCAGTGCCCAGCCACCCTCTGAGTGAGGAACCTCCTCCTAATATCCAATCTAAACCTCCCCTGATACAACTTCAGAGGTTTAGTCACTTGTCACCAGTCAAGAGATCAGTGCCTACCCCTCCTCTTCCCCTCACGAGGATGCTGCAGACTGCAGTGAGGTCTCCTCTCAGTCTTCTGCAGGCTGAACAGACCAAGTGACCTCAGCTCCTTCTCACATGGCTTCCCCTCAAGGCCCTTCACCATCTTCATTGCCTTCCTTTGGACACTTTCTAACAGCTTTATGTCTTTCTTATATTTTAGCACCAAAACATGCCCCAGTGCAGAGCAGAGGGGACAATCCCCTCCCTTGCCTGGCTGGCCATGCTGTGCCTGATGCACCACAGTTTGGCCCTCCTGGCTGCCAGGGCACTGCTGACTCATGTTCAACTTGCCATCAACCAGGACCCCCAGGTCCCTTCCCATGGTGCTGCTCTCCAGCCTCTCATTGCCCCCTCTGTGCACACAACCAGGGTTACCCCATCCCAGGTGCAGAATCCAGTTTGTTTAATTTCATATGACTGGTGATTGCCCAGTCCTCTAAATTATCCATGTCTCTCTCCAAATTTGCTTCTAGTCAGTCATTTTTTGGTTCAGGGGGTTTTTCACTGAATTCTCCAACTCATTTATTTCCTTCTATTCCCATAGTGATAGCACTGCATCACTGAAAACAAAGACCTCTTCAGCCTCACAGCTAATGGTAATGAAGCTACAGAAGGGGTACAAAACCTTGTACACCACAGACACATCCTTAAACATCAGTGCAGAGAAAGAACATAAGAAAGAGTCACAAATTACACCTAATTGCCCCATTATTTAACATGGGGATGTCTATGTATGATCTGCAGGCTGCACAGTCTCACAAGACAATCCATTTTGTAGTTATCACTATAGCATTTTTTTAAAAACCAACAAAAACCCATCTGGAATTAGAAATGCATTTAACACATTTTTTCTTCAAAGTTTTCTGCTTTCTGTGGCAGTCTGAAAGAATTATGTAGCCACCTGTCTTCAAGTTTTTGGTGCCACTAGAGATCAATCACAGATTATATTTCCTGATTGAAATAAAATTTCAGTATATAAATACTACAGTTGTATCAACAATATGTCTGTTAAGCAGCATCTCTCTGAATAGGATAACAATGCTGCCCATAAATTGAAAACACAGAAAGTTCGTTTTAAAATATGTATGACTTGGGATTGAAAAAAAAAGAGGAACAACTAAAGGAATAACTTTTACCATCTCCATCTTCTCCATATGCCAGGAAAGGTGGTATGGTGATAATGCGCTTCTCTCCTACGCACATTCCCAAGAGACCCTGGTCCATCCCAGGAATCAGCCATCCAATTCCCACATAGGTATCATAAGTCCGCATACGATTATGGCTAAACATGAGAAAGGAAATAAAAATCACAACCAAATGTCAGGAAAGAACAATATTAGCCTTTAAATCATACTAGGCACAGTGTAACTCACAACTTGCTAGTCCTAAAGTACCGGTCCTTCATCTACCAAGGGCTGGCTGGGAAGTTTTCCAGAGTACTTAGCTATGTCAGGAACCTCAGAAAGGCTTTGAAAAGTGGCTCTAAGGCAGCTGTTATTAAAGCATCTTTTTCCACTAATGAAGTACATATGCTATACACTTAAAATCTCAGTAAGAAACCATTAGTGGCTTGCTTTCATTACAAATCCTGATAAGTTTACAAAACTTGTGCCTAATCTGAACAGCTAAACTTTAATTATAGAGACTTTTCACTGACTGCAATAAATACTAATATAAATACAGGGAACGAAAATTAAAATTTAAAAAAGCATCTGGATTGGTAATGCCCATGAAGAAATAATGCAGTTTTATTGGTTTTAGTCAGTACTGCTATCCTATAATCTCTGAATAAATTACTACCACACATCCGATGCCAGATTTCATTTCCTGTATTTCTGGACAATTAGCATGAATTGTTACACAGAAAAAAGGGAAGCAAATGATGGTGGGATACCTATTAAACCACACAAACACACACAACCCAGCTGCATACCTTGAATCAAAGAGGGTCCCATCTAAGAATGTTCCATTGTAATGGTACCGCACAAAGTCAGACACCTGGACTGTCCGAGGACACTTCTCAGGTTTGAAGTAAGTCTGAACCTGCACTTCGTCCTCCGAGTTCCACAGATCTATCAGGAGCACGTCGAAATGCAGCACAGCATTGGGGGGTATCACACCAGCTGCAGAAGCAAAACAACACACACGGTTTCCCTTCCCTTTTTATACAAGGCATTGGCTAAAAGGAACCAATCCAAGCACACCCCAAAAAAACTGCATAATGCACACCTTCTTTCCTGTTGTGCTTATAACTCCTTGGCCCTTTGCCATTGCTGCAGCTATTTATGGGGGGAAATCCGGCAAGATGAACTCTTATCACAGCTGTCCATCAAACAAACTATCTTGAGTTAGCATTTGTTGCCTCTCTGAGGCTGTAGAACAAAGATACTTTTGGAACTAAGAAGACCTTTTGCAGCACTGCAACGCCAAACCACAATTTTGGATGAATTAAGTATTTAACAGGGAGGTAGATATAATAAACAGTTAACTTCCATAGCAAACTCATTTCCTGAAGGTCTTCTGCAGTGAACTGCTCTTCCTTTAGCATGCAGATGTAGTCTGGAGAGATTACTTTAGGTTACAGGCTTAACAAACACCTCTGAGGAACAGGGGATAACCTCCCCAAAATTCACCACTAGCAGTTTCTACCCTTCTCTCCTGTGGCTACATTTCCTGGCTGCTCTGCTGAATCCCTTGCACAAGCAGCTGGCCCAGGGCTGTACTTACGGACGCCTTCACTTCCGTAGGCAAGCTGAGGGGGAATTTTCACAAACCGGCGCTCGTTCACACACATGCCCACCAGAGCTTGGTCCATCCCAGCAATAAGCTGACCCTTGCCCACAAACACGTTGAATGTGGATCCCCTGTCATAGCTGAAGGGGGGAAAGCAGGCAAAAATGTTAGTGGTTTGTTTACACCCCCTTCCACTGGTTTGCTTTTTTGTTTTTTGAAAGAAAGTTAACTCTGCCTTGTCTCTCCCTCTTGCCCCGTGAGCATAACTTAATCACAAAACAGGTCCGAAAGGAAGGGGAAAATCCAAGGTGTTCCTGAGACTTCAACACAGTTCTGCTTCTACTCACTCCTCATCACCTACCTGAAACACATTCTAGCAGAGTGAAATGTGCAGCACAAGCACCTGAAGGCCAGAACTACAAACAGCTAACTTACACACTAACATTAAAAGCAGCACTAGAAAATTAAGGAAGAAAAGGAAAAATTAAAGACTCTTATGAGATATGAAAGGATATCTGCTCCCACAGTAGGATCTCAGCATATAAGACCTGTAAGTTTACAATGTGAGGCATCACACTTCCCATCTCTGTGGGAGAATGAGAAAGGGAAAAGATGCCTCTTTAAGTAGTAGCTGTGAGGTTTGTCAACAGGTTATTTATTTTCTCCTCCACTTTCACAGCTCTCATTTAAAGCACAGAGACATGTTTTAAACAGCAGGTTTGCCAGACCGAGACTCAAGAAACAAATGAACTTCCTCTATGATAATACATGAATATTCAAAAGGTGAAAGAAATTATGCTTAAATGACTCAGTTTTCCAGAGAGGATGGAGAACAGCAGAACACTATCTGACATGGTTTATTTGGCTACCTTAAACCTGCACAATGACCCTATTTTGATGTGCCTGAATTACTGATACTGAACTTTTTGAAGCAATATATAAACACATGTCAAAAGCTTCATGCCTATTTTCTATCTTTTACTGCTTCCATTTTCCCAAATCCCCTCTATAATTTCAAGGACTTTTTTTTTTTTACATTTGCATCCATCTATCTATCTATCTATCTATCTATCTATCTATCTATCTATCTATCTATCTATGTCAGACCTGGGGGGAGCCCAAAAAAAAAGAAAAAAGAGGCTTGTACCTTTTGCATGCTAAAATTCTGGAAAGCAGCCAGTAGCTAGACATCCCTAGGGAAATGATGTTAAACTTTCCTTCCAAGACTGTACACATCACTTCCACAACATACTGAGCCTCCTAACAGTCCCACAGCCAGTCCCTCTCAAATATTTTATTGAGTGATCTCTCTGTTTTCTCCACCTTTTTTTTTCTTTTTTCTGACAAATATTTCTCCAAAAGTAGACAATCCTCTATTTAAATTAGGCCCTGACAAATTCTATTATACATACAAAATCATAACTAAGATGTTAAGACTAGTAATATAATAGGTTCTAAGAAGCGCTCCAAAATGGTATTTTGTAGCAATTGACAAAGCTTGGCAACACATCTGGGATGAACTTAGAACAGAAGAGCTTTCTTTTTAGTAAAATAAATGTACAATTAAGAGAACACCGATGCAAAGCAGAGAACTGAACAAAGCATGGATCAGGCCATGCAGCTTTGCAGGACTGACTTTGCAGATTCCTTAAAACTAAGCAAAATTTGTTTCTATTACTGGAATTGACCAAATTAATACTAGATGACTAGGCAATTAAATTCAGACTTTTAAATGCAAATCATTTTATGGCCATTGAAATTAAAAATGCAAAAGGTGATGTAAAAAAAAATCAACAGCTACTGATAATAATATTCTAATTTTGTGACAGTCATGATTAGTAAGACTTTGTCAACAGCTTGATAATGCAAGGAGCAGTACTGTACCTGCTACTTGGAAATACAGAAAATTAATTTTAAAACTCAAGAGAATTTTCAAGAGCTGAAGAAGGAACAAAGCAAAACTGCCCTCAGCTCAACATCTAGAGATCTAGAGTATTTTCTAGACTGATTCCATAGTAGTGTTCAATTAAACTGATGCTAGTAAGCACGGTCATAAAATACTTCTTCCATTAACCTACAGAAGTCAAAATCCTCCAATTTTTCCATGCCTTAATATGATCAAACACTCTCACTGGTCTTAAAGAAGAGTATAGTGAATAACAAAAGTGTACATCAACATCAGCTGCCATTTAGAAGAAAAAAAAAAAAAAAAAACTGGAACAAACCTGATATTTTGCACCCTTTTGAAATGAAGGCAGCCACAAAAATATTCAAGTTCAACGAGATATCACCTTGTGCTGGTTTGAGATTGATTGACATTTTGGTGGGCAGGAAAACAGCCACCCCTGGAAGTGAGGTGTGCCTGTGAATTTCCCATGAGCCCAATGTAACCAATTGTGGGCCAATTTTAAAGACAGACAGGGAAATGAGGCAAATAAAAGTGAAATGCGTCTCAGTAGGATATACATTTGGCATAGGACTGCCTGGGAATTGCTCTCTTTTCCTTCCAGCCTTCAACAGGTATAGACGGACTGTGACCTCGGCCTAGCTTTCCCCCCCCACGACCATGGAGGCCTACAGGAGGGGGAGGCCGGGCTGGGCTATGCTGGAAGCCCCTCCCAAGGGAGCTGTCCTGGCAGGTGGTGGGGAGGATGGAAAGGAAGAGCTTGCCCTGGCCTGGTTCCCCCCGCAACAATGTCCTGTGGGGGAGGTTGGGTCGAGCCAGGCTGGGCTGGGCCGGGAGAGAGCCCTTCAGAGGAAACTGTCCCAGCAGGGAGCGGGGAGAACGGAGGGACAGGCTAGTCCCAGCCTGGCAGAGGAGAAGAATTTTCCCCCCCGCCCGCTCCCTCTCCTGCATTCCAGCTCTGAGCCAAGCTCAGCAGACCAAGGAGCTGATAAGCAGCAGGAGCCACTGGCAGACATCGCCGAAAATGAGATTTTAACTGTTTCTTGCCCAGATAGACCTTTTTAAGGCATGCATCCTGCTCAACTGAAAGGGGAGCAACTCAAAGGAGATAAAAGACGGGAACTGAGACCTGATGTCAAGGAAAAGACAG
>VXBU01004754.1:67928-89982 GCA_013400315.1 Bombycilla garrulus | reverse complement strand
GGAGTGGTATTCTTGTGGGGAACCTATAGCAAAAGCAGGAGGGACTCCTGCTCTTGCCGATGGATTGGGGAAATAATTGTCCAAGGGGTGGATTGACTGAAAATTCTAGGTTTTGTCTTTTCATGTTTTCAGTAGGAGAGTGAACAGCCAGTGGGGGGAGGATGAATGTTTTGGAAGTTTCATTCTGGTTTCTGTTATTTTTTTAATTCTTCCTTTTAGTGTTAGTTAATAAAGTTTCTTCTCTATACCTTAAGTTTGGGCGATTGTGCACCTTTTTTGGTCCTATCTCACAGCAGAAATTGAGACAAATATACTTTCATGAGTGCACTGGACCTTGGCTAGTGTCAAACCATGACACACTTTTACCACTTATTTACTAATATTTAGAGGATCCAAAGAGATAAATGCTGTACAGTTCTGCTCCTGCCCTAAGTAATTCAGAATGAAATGACAAGGAACTTGGAACTAAAATGAGAGCCAGCACCTGGGCAGCCCCTCCAGGTGCCCTGCCTCAATGCACAAGTGGCAATCAGAAACACACTTCTGAACACGTGGCCAGTCTTCCAATTGTCACATAGTTATAAGCGATGAGGATGCTGCCTTTGTGTGTCTTCACATCCACAGCTAAGACTTATGTTCCAAGCCCATCAGTGGCCAATAGATTCACTGGCTGTGCTGTGCCTTTTCACTGAAACTGCACCACCACTAGCTGAACTGCCAGCAATCACATCCCACATTTTATTCAGAGAAGTGCTGGTGATATAGCACTACTGACACACTAACTACAGTCAGCTCCAGAGGGAGAACTGAACTTTGAAGGACAGTTATTTCCCTAAAACTGTAGATTTCCCTTGAAGCACAAGGGAGATTACCAGGATTACTGAAAATACATTTTGCTTTATCTTTCTCAATAATACTTTGATCAGTGGTAATGAATGAAGTAAGAAAAAACAAACAAGCTGGCAGCAGCAGCATCCTTCACAATCTCCTGATCCCACTATTTAGGCTTCCTGATCCCAAAATAACAGCAGGAAATCAGGCAGGCACTTCACTGTACATAGGTTAGGTTTATTCAAGGATAAAGTACCCAAAAAATTCTATGTAAGTACAGCCTGATAATTCCTATATTTCTAGCAAGGATAATGATTCAGAAACAATTGCATTTGAGTAGGTTTGAGCCTGGAGAAGACATAGGAAATGTACAGAATGAAACGGGCAGGAAATCACTACTGAGAGAGACTGTGATACCATATACACTCCTGTTTACTGGACTAAGGCTAGCTGAGTAACATCACGGTCTTCACTCTTGGAGCAGAAAGCTCGCACTCAGGGCCTTGGAGAAGCAGCTGAAAGAATGTGATAGAGATCCAAAAGAGCGAGCAAACAACTGCGGACTGGACTTAGCCACTACAAAGGTCTTGCCCCATTTCCTCAGCAGTCACATCCCGGCTCTTTGCCTTTCGTATTTCAAAGACATCTTCCCATGGCGATCTGTACGTCCCGCATGTACGACACTGCCCATCCTGCCGCTAACCTGCTTCCAACCGGTCACCCAAAAAGCGCCCACGGGGCATTGCCCGGAAAAGCAGGGGGACCCGAACCGAACATCCACCCAGCGCCACAGTCTCCGCACATCCAAAACAAAGCCGCCCCCGCGGGAAACAGCTCCTCTCGCTCCCTCCTCTCCCCCTCACGGTGCCCAACCAAGGGGGGCTTGCGCCAGACCTGGAGTCGAAGCCGGTGCCGTCGGGGAAGGCGCCCAAGTAGTGGTAGCGCACGAAGTCTCCGGGGCGCACGGCCCGCGGGCAGCTCTCGGGCACGAAGCGCCGCTCGACGCTCAGCTCGGTGCCGTCCGCAGGGATTTCGGCGGCGGGCACCGGCGGCGCCTGGCAGGCCGCCCAGCTCTCCAGCAGCGCCGGCAGCAGCAGCANCGAGCGGGGAAGCCGCAGGGCGCGCTCGGCGGGGAGGGAAGGAAGGGAGGATGGAAGCAAGGAATGGAAGGGAAGAAAAGAAGGGAGGGAAAAGAGGGAAGGGAGAGAAGCCGCCCACCTCGGCCCGCCCGCTCCTCCTCCTATTCCCACCGCCGCAAACTTGCAAACGTGGATGAAGCGCTCCCACCCGGGACGGGGGAGGAGCAGCCCCGGCGCCGGCTCCCCCCGCCCGCCGCGGAGTTGCGCAGTCCGGAGCGCAGCGGTGGCACCGCCGCCCCCGCCCTGCGGCCGCCCCGCTCCCTCTCCGGGCCGGAGGTGCGACGTGGCGATGCTCCCGGCCGCGCTCCCGGCCCTCCTCCGCTCCCCAAGGTAGTACGGTACACGGGCGGACCCCGAGAGTCGTAAACAAGCTGACACAACCCCGCCATTTCCCGCAGATTTCCCGCGGCGCTGCTGGACGCCCTGAGAGGGGCCGAAAACAGGGCATCAGACCCCCCCGCATAAGGGGATTTTGTCCCTTTATTGCACACGTACTCCGTGCACGACTTCGAGTATTTGCAAGCTTAAAGTCCGATCGCAAAGAAACGTTCCATTTTAGATCAAACACCAAAGATAAGAGGCTGTGTTGGCAAATGCATGTTGATGCACACCACTGCTGTCACAGGGATTTGTAACTGAATTGCGGGAGACCTTTCCAAATGACACAAAGAGAGGATCACAGAACGATTTGGGTTGGAAGGGACTTTAAAGATCATCTAACAACCACCTGACATGGGCAGGGATATGTTTCACTAGACCAGACTGCTTTGAGCCCCATGAAACCTGACCTTGAACACTTTCAGGGATGAGGCATCCACAGCTTCTCTGGGAAACCCGTGCCAGTGCCTCATCACGTTCACAGCAGAGAATTTCTTCCTAATATCTAATCTAAACCTACCCTCTTTCCATTTGAATCCATTCCCCCTTCTAAATAGCTCCTCTCCATCTTTCTTGTAGGTTCGCTTGAGGTGCTGGAAGGCTGCAATTAGGTGATGCTGAAGCCTTCTCTTTTCCAGGCTGGACAATCCCAATTCCCTTAGCTTTTCCTCACAGAACAGCTACTCCATCTCTCTAATTGTCTTGGTGGCTTCCTCTGGACACATTCCAACAGTTCCATGTCCTTTCTGTGCTGGGGCCCCAGAGCTGGACACAGCACTGCAGGGGGGGGGTCTCAGCAGAGCAGAGCAGAGGGGCAGAATCCCTTCCCTCACCCTGCTGCCCATACTGCTTTGGACGTAGCCCGGGATACCTTTGGCTTTCTGGGCTGTGAGTGCACATGGCTGGGTCATGTCCAGCCTCTCCTCCACCAGCACCCCCAAGTCCTTCCCCCCAGGGCTGTTCTCTCTCAGTTCATCTCTCAGCCTGTGCTGATACTGGGGGTTGCCCCTAACCCAAGTGCAGCAGCTTGCACTTGGTCTTGTTAAACCTCATGAGATTCTTATGAGGTCACTTCTCCAGCCTGTCCAGGTTCCTCTGGATGTCATCCTGTCCTTTGAGTATGTCAACCACAACACTCAGCTTAGTGTCATCTGCAAATTTGCTGAGGGTGCACTTGATCCCTCCACCAATGTCCTTAATGAAGATATTGCATAGCACTAGGTCACAGTACAGACCTCAGAGGGTCACCACTTGCCACTGATGTCCATTGGGACTCCGTACCATTGACCAGATGGGACTACCCAACTACTTACTCATCTGTCTAACAGTCCACACATTGAATCCATCTCTCTCCAATTTAGAGAGAATCATGTTGTGAGGGAACATGTTGAAGGCTTTACAGATGTCCAGATAAACAACAACTATAGCCCTTACTTTGTCCACTGCTGTAGTCACTCCATCACAGGAGGCCACTGGATTGGTCAGGCAGGACTTGCCCTTGGTGAAGCAGTGCTAGCTGTCCTGAATCACCTCCCTGTCTTCCACGTGCCCTAGTGCAGCTCCCAGGAGGATCTGTTCCATGATCTACACAGGCACAGAGGCTGACAGGTCCTCCTTTCTGCCCTTTTTAAAGATGTCACTTGGGACTTCATGGCCTGCCATGACTTTTCAAATATCATGGAGAGAGGCTTGGCAACTACATCCAGCANGCTGAAGCCTTCTCTTTTCCAGGCTGGACAATCCCAATTCCCTTAGCTTTTCCTCACAGAACAGCTACTCCATCTCTCTAATTGTCTTGGTGGCTTCCTCTGGACACATTCCAACAGTTCCATGTCCTTTCTGTGCTGGGGCCCCAGAGCTGGACACAGCACTGCAGGGGGGGGGTCTCAGCAGAGCAGAGCAGAGGGGCAGAATCCCTTCCCTCACCCTGCTGCCCATACTGCTTTGGACGCAGCCCAGGATACCTTTGGCTTTCTGGGCTGTGAGTGCACATGGCTGGGTCATGTCCAGCCTCTCCTCCACCAGCACCCCCAAGTCCTTCCCCCCAGGGCTGTTCTCTCTCAGTTCATCTCTCAGCCTGTGCTGATACTGGGGGTTGCCCCTAACCCAAGTGCAGCAGCTTGCACTTGGTCTTGTTAAACCTCATGAGATTCTTATGAGGTCACTTCTCCAGCCTGTCCAGGTTCCTCTGGATGTCATCCTGTCCTTTGAGTATGTCAACCACAACACTCAGCTTAGTGTCATCTGCAAATTTGCTGAGGGTGCACTTGATCCCTCCACCAATGTCCTTAATGAAGATATTGCATAGCACTAGGTCACAGTACAGACCTCAGAGGGTCACCACTTGCCACTGATGTCCATTGGGACTCCGTACCATTGACCAGATGGGACTACCCAACTACTTACTCATCTGTCTAACAGTCCACACATTGAATCCATCTCTCTCCAATTTAGAGAGAATCATGTTGTGAGGGAACATGTTGAAGGCTTTACAGATGTCCAGATAAACAACAACTATAGCCCTTACTTTGTCCACTGCTGTAGTCACTCCATCACAGGAGGCCACTGGATTGGTCAGGCAGGACTTGCCCTTGGTGAAGCAGTGCTAGCTGTCCTGAATCACCTCCCTGTCTTCCACGTGCCCTAGTGCAGCTCCCAGGAGGATCTGTTCCATGATCTACACAGGCACAGAGGCTGACAGGTCCTCCTTTCTGCCCTTTTTAAAGATGTCACTTGGGACTTCATGGCCTGCCATGACTTTTCAAATATCATGGAGAGAGGCTTGGCAACTACATCCAGCAATTCCCTCAGGACTCTGGGATGCCCCATCAGGCTGCACAGACTGACATACATTCAGGTTCTTCATGTGGTCGTGAACCTGACCTCACAAGTACCCAGTAAGACACAGCATCCAAAAGGAATCACCGTCCCAGTGTGCCAGCAATCCCCTTGCCCTCTTTTTTTGATCTTGAACACACTGGTGAGGAGGAACTTAGGGTTTTTTCTCTGTTATTCTACCAAGTTTCAGTTAACAAGGATGGGAAAGCTAAGCATCTGCATGTGATGCACCAGCCTCAACCAAGACTGAGTAAAATTATACAATATTTTTGAAAAGTAGAGAAATCTGTAATAACAGGATTGGGGTAACCAGTTGGAAATGCAGGCACTCTAGTAATATCATGTAAGAAACACCAGTGATAAGATTTTGTTATTGACAAATTATTAAACAAGCATAGCGTGATCTTGGGTGGTTGCAAACCCATGAAAACCAAGGAAGAGGGTGTGTCTGAGCATTTCAGCTGGAGAGACAACAGCTCACAGGCCCAGTTCCCCACTTTTTGCACATCTACCACCCAGCTGTACCAACCCAGCAAGAGAAGGGATTCAGACAAATCAAAGGCGTTTTAAGTGCATTCAAAAATGCTCTTGTATAATATTAATGCATTGCTAGGAAATGGGTGCTGCTCAATGACCTAACCAGTCAAAAAAGTTAGCAAATTGGACAGTGATTTAAAGACAACAAGATTTGTGGTTACAAATCACATTCTCCTTCCAAAAATAGTCACATTGCACATTCCAGATTGGTCTTTTAAACAAGCAGTGTAAATTGTCTGGCAGTTGCCTAGAATTTAATAGCTTATTTTGATGTTGGTTTATGTGGACACAATTTATTTTTTCAAGGAGAACTCATAGTTCACCATTGGAGTATGTTGATACAACCAACACAAAGATAAAGCTTACCCCGAATTCGGTACTTCTTATTGCCAGGCAGTGACAAAATCTTTATTTTTCCATGCTTATTTAAGAAGTTCTATGTTTTCAAAATAATTCCTTGGACTGTTAATATTTATGCAGATTTGTACCCATTACTCTTCACCTGTGTCAATAACAGTTCTCCACTTCTGATGTAATTACCATTGCCTCAACACTGCTCTAAGTGTTTCCAGTTTTATTAACTCCTAAAATAGCCAAATGTCCCTTCTGTGCTACCAAGCCTGCTCGCTTCATGCCTCAGTTCCATTTGCCCCATGGCTCATGTGCCACATGCCTCTCCATAAGCACACACAGAGCTCAAGACAGCTATCAGCCAGGAAGGTGCATTCCCTTTTGTGCCCCTAGTTTTGTTCACAGAGGTAGCAACTGTGAAAATGCAGTATTTTCCCTAGAAATGTCAATTTAAAGATTTTGCTGTTTTCTCAAAACACATACACAGGCAGGCACACACAAATTCTTGTTTATATGTCAGT
Source organism: Bombycilla garrulus (assembly GCA_013400315.1). Taxonomy (NCBI): domain Eukaryota; kingdom Metazoa; phylum Chordata; class Aves; order Passeriformes; family Bombycillidae; genus Bombycilla; species Bombycilla garrulus. Next base: position 83,387 of record VXBU01004754.1, on the reverse strand, counting down.
TTGTTTGAACATTAACCCAGCTTCCCTGGAAGCATTTTGGGGATGTTGATCTCTATCAGACCTGTTCTTCAGTCAGCCTGACACACAGCAATGGCTAACACAGTGTGAGAAGGGTGACAGAAAAGCACAGACATGCCTGATCCTCCTAAAGAAGCCAGTCCTGGAAGGAGGATCATCCTTTCCAAACTTTAAAGCACAGTGCAGCTGATGTCCAGTCTCCCTCTGAAAAGTTAGCCTTCAGGAATATCACAAGTCAGACATTAAATGAGGATTAAGGAGCTGGGATTCATGCCTTTGCATCTCCCTTTGGAGTACACATTGTGCCTCATGTAATGTCCAAGGGGCTGCAGCTCTCCTAGCTTTGAGCTATGTTTTATCAATCTAAAATAGATTTGATTTTACTGTTCCCAAATCTTTTGCAAGGGCAAGGAAGAAAAATGTCTCTCATTGTTTCCCCTTGTATCACACCAGCACTTACCATTAAGTGCATCACACAGAGGAGAAATCCAAAAGCTCAGATTCCAAGAAGGTAGATAAGAAAATTCCTTCATACACTACTTGATGCAAATCATGTCTCAGAAGGACTGAAGAAAGCTGAGAAGCATGCTGATGAGTCACTTCAATTACAGATTAATTTATGGTAACTTGGGAAAAGGAAATAAAGCCTCAGCTTGAGTCTGAGGTAGGCAAGATACCACTGGTTTGTAACTTGAGATGCTGCCCTACTCCTTGGAATGTGCTTGAGGCAGGCACCAGGCAGTCATGAGATGGTGGGTCTAATGTAAATGAAAATGCTTGCAACAAATTTGGTCACACAAACACAGGAAGAGTTGTGACTAGTGAAACATTCTGCTGAGTAGCTGTTGGACTTACCCACTACTCAACCACTGACTGTTGTCAATTACCCCTCTCACAGCTAAGATTACAGGCCCAAAGATTCAGTCCCTGGATGCCCTCAAGTATGTATGCATTGTGCTTTGATCCAGAGGTTTTCTAAAAGATAGCATACTGAGAGAGAAAAACACAGAGAGCATTTGAAACGTTTTCTAAATACTCTGTCAATTATAGATCAAGAAAAACAGAGGTAATCCTTTTTTCCTAGAAAGAGTATGTCAAATGCTGCAGCTTCCAGATACCTTGAAATTATGACAGGCAAATTTAGAGATAATTAAGATACTAGGAGTAAAAAAAGTGAAAACAGTGGAAATCACAGCTTGAACTGATATGATATCCAGTTTTAAAAAACATCTACCTGCTTTTATCAGGTAAGTAATATTTATAAAGATCAAAATATATTGCTGGTTTTGATTGTATAATCTACTGAGGGATTGTGACAAGGGACTCTGAATTATTTTTATCTTCTGCAGTTTTCCAGAGCTGTTTACCTCAGTATGTACTCTCTTCCAAAATCCTAAGGAGCTTCTTAGAGAATAGTTTTGGGTTACAACTAATGTGAAAAAAAACATTGTGTTCTTACTGCTGACCTATATTTCAAGAAAGGAAAAAAAAAAGCTAACTGTAATTTAAAAGTTTCGGCTTCTAAAGATCTGTAAAGGTTATAGAGCTCTTCAGACATTTTGAAACAATGGAAACGCTGGTTTTAACTGTGAAATATGGCTAAACTAGAACTACAACACATTCTCTGTAAGTACTGGTGTCCTAGGTTACAATGTAAAAATATTCCAGAAGGTCTGTATTCTATCTCCATCTTCATGAACTGTTAAAATCAGGAGGGGCAGTGTTTTCCTTGCCTCCTCCCCCGCACTATCTCCTGTTAATGGGCCATTAACACCTTGCCCCATGAGTCATAGATAACTCCCTCTGGGAGCCATTTCCTGTTTAATGGGTAATTAAGGACCCACCACATGACTCAGAGAACGACATCAGCCCATTGTGAGATGCTCCGCCCAGGGGGAGGAGCCAAGCATTCCCACCTGGATGTAATCTGGGCATTTGGACAGAACAGGCATCTGCCTTCTACTGGATTCCCAGAGGAGCAGCCTTCTCTCCCACTGGATTCCCAGAGGAGGGACCAGACCCTTCAACATCACCACTAAACCATTGGAGGAAAACTCTACCCTTCTACAGGATCTCTGCTTCAACAGAACCATTTGTCACTCCAGGAGCACTACTGGAGGTACCGTTCAAACTGGACTGCTACCAACACCCTGACTGACAGGGTGTCAGGTTGTATTCTAACTGTCAGGTTTTGGGGTTTTTTGCTTAATACTGCATCTTGTTCTAATTTTCCTATTAGGTAGTAGTTTGTTGGTTTTAGTTTTACTTTATTTTGTTTATACATATTAAAGAACTGTTATTCCTATCCTCATATCTTTGCCTGAGAGCCCCTTTTAATAATTTGGAGGGAGGGGGTTTACATTTTCTATTCCAAGAGAAGCTCCTGCCTTCCGTGGCAGGCACCTGTCTTTCAAAACCAAGGCAACTGGTTTTAACAAACAGGATTTTGAAGAAATAGTATTTCTATTTTATACAGCTACATGATTATTCCAGAGCATCTGGAACCTGAAATACCTATTTGCACCTAAAATATTGTAATATAAATTCAGTCACAAATTATTTAATTGTATGCAATTTATAGTCAATGGTGTGAGTCACAAGGGATTGACATGACCCTAAATGCCTTTGGTAACCAACATGATCCAGGTGACTTGGGCTTCTTCCTTCCTTGGTGAGTCATGAGAAATACTGTGACATGGACCTCTTCACTCCTCACAGAGAGCCATGCTGGACAATTCAGCCACCTCCACAGGCTATTTAACACTCAGCTTTTATCCTGATTTAGCAGTGAACATAAAGAACATAACGAGCATCAGAGAAATGGATATACTTTAAATTTCTGATACCAAGACACATTTCACTTGCTCCAATCCCTCTTCAGTTTATCTCTACTCTACCCGCTATGGATGCTCTAAGTAAAGTCAAACAAACTGAGGGGGTAATTATGTGAACTAGTGCTCTCTTCCAGACCCTGCCGTGCCAGGAGGGTCTCACTTGCTGTAGGTACTCAGCAGTTCCTTTGCTGGACGTCACAGCATAATGAGATACAGCAACAGAGTGGTCTTAATTAGTGCTTACGAATAGCCTCTCATTCCAAATGTGCCACACTACATTAGTATCCAAGTGATTTAGCAAGTCTTGCTCACTTTGGCAGAAACCAGTTAGATAGCGCTTACAAAAGGCTGCTGCCACCAGAGATGAGGCAGTGGCTCCCAACAGCCAAACACAGGATAAATTACAGCTGACTGTTGTCTTCCACCAACACTGCTGTTGTTTGTAAGGCAAATGACTGTCAGAAATACAGGTCTGCATCGAACACTTCCGGGGCATCAGTCACGCCTTCTTTTGTGTTTGCACTACAACTGCTGTAGTTTGAATTCTACTAGAAACAAACAAATAACTGCAGCAAGCCAACTCTGGGCAAAACTATTTTTTAATTACCCTAGAGTGCTGGTGTTGGTCTCAGTGTAGACGTGCCAGTATAAAACTGCAGAAAAACTACCCTATGAATCCAGCTTTTCCCACCATTTCTCACAACTATATGTATATTTAAACATTACCAATTTCCATTCAATGTTCATGCATTCATCAGACAAGATATATATATATATGTGTGTATTGCCAAAAAAAATGCCTTCACCTTCATCTCACAAAAAAGGAAAGGGTTTTCAGAAGGAAATACCCTCGAAAGTAGAGTCCACAGAGGTTAAAACTCAGCATTTCAAAGTAGGAAAATCACTTACCACATATTTATAAAATTTAATCTATGGAGGGGCTACAATTTAAAATATGTAGTTATGAGGAACATACCAAGTGTAATGTTAAGCAGCTGAAGACAAAATGAGAAATGCATTGGATAACAAATTATTAAAACTCACCTAAACTAAAGCATATTCTAAATATATTGCAGGTACCTGCAGAGTCAGAGAATGGTTTTGAAAAAATGGACTGCTTATACTAAACTGCAGAAAGACTTGGATATTCCTAATGGATACAACAGATTCCTATTCCTAAAGGACTCATGTAGTTAAACAACAGGCTTTTGGTCTATGGATTGCTACAGTGCCATGCAGAGCTAAACTGCAGCCTTCTGCCATACAAAATGCAAAACAGTGAGTCTCACTGAACCTTCACATGCAGCATGAACAATCTCAGAATTGTGTTGCTCAAACTGTGCAGAACGAGGTGGTTCCTGCAGCAAGGGTCATGCTGGTTTCCTTAAATGCATTAAAAACAATCAAACAATTACTGATAGTTTGCCTATTATAAAGGGTCTTCACTCAGTCAAAAGGGAGGGCAGAAGCATTATGTACTTATTTTTGAAGACTAAAAAGCTTTTTAAGAAGCATGAGACACTAAGGTCTGAAAAGCAAATGGTCACAATTAGATAGCTCTTTTATCAGCCTGAGTTTTATCATGCCTGATTTGCACTCTGTCTGCTAGAACTGTTGTGGCTCTATAATTAAAAATAATATTGTTTTGTTCCAAGATTCTTTTAAACAAAGCTGCCTTAATAAAGTTGGTTTGCAAATTAGGTGTGGACTATGACTCCTGCTCGGACAGACAGAACCCTTTTATCCAAGCTCCAGTCTAACCCCCACCCCCACATCCAGCCATTCCCTGCCTATAGCATTTTCCATATAAAATGCCTTCTGAAAGCTGCATGTGTTGGGAGGAGAAGAGAAAATGGTTCATCTGCAAACAACGTGGCACAAAACAAACTAGGCAAAGTTTCCTGAAATGTAAAGGTGTCTGTTCCACCAGGGGTACAGCCTGCTTTCATTTTGAAATGAGCACACCACAAAGCTCACTTCGCAAAGGATTATTTGCAGAAGTGATTGGAAAAGAGGCAAGTAAGGTCAGTCACTTCTCTGCATACCAGGGCTGTAGCTGCCAGAGGCCACTGCCTAAGCAAACTGGAAATAGGACACCTTGTTATTTTTCCCCTCCTTCATTAATATTCACGTGTGAATCCCCTGGGACCTGCCTGAAGTTCATAGGTGTTACAAAACAGTGCTCGCTTGTTCTTGTTAGTGTGTGTGTAAGCATTAAAGCAGGCGCTTACCAGGAGTCCAGTACAAGACCAGCAACCTTCTTTCCTACTAAGAGATGTTAAGAATTTAGTGGCTCTTGCGTGAATTTTTATTAACATTTTGCATGTCAAGAGAGATAGGATCATGTATTCAGACATCAGTTCCTAACACTTCACTTTTACTGGAAATGTCAGTGTTCTTTTGGAAGTAGATTCACACAGATTTTTTTAATATTTACTGCATCTTGTTTTTAACAGAAGAGTCCATCTGTCCAGCAACTTTGAAATGGTATTCCAATAACTTGTCCAGTCATCTGATCTTTGTACTAAATAACAATTTTAGGCCCAGGCTCACAAAATTGGGAACTTTTACATTGTACAACAATCCTTAGGTGTTTGCATAGAGCTGGTAAGATCATTCTGAGTGCTGGGCACATTCTGAACCCATTCCTGGTTTGCTGGGCTGTTGCAGCACAGGTCACAGGCTTTGTTGCCTGCCTTCTCCACTAACTGTTCCAGCCAAATTTTATCTGTATGTCCTTATGGTTCAGACCAAACATCCCATGCAATCTAAGTGGACTAAAGAAACATTCCATAAACATAAAACCAAGAATTAAAGTCTTAGCACATGAAAGAGTTGTTACTATTAGTCTGGCTACAAACATGCTAAGATTCGTTGTCCAAATCAGCTAATAACTGAGGCTAATTCAATAATGATATAATTAGAACTACTATGCACAAAGTTAGTATTACCTATTACCTGGTCTTATGCTCCCCTTTCCACTGGGTTCAAAAGTCAATAAAATTGGGCTTTTGGAAAAGCAAGGGCTGGTTGTAGTAAGTTGTCAGCATCCTAAGTTCTTTGCCTTGATTACAGTGCTAATATTTATGATTTCTTCTTCCTCTTTGCCAGGAAAATTAGGTTGTGCGTTTTCTCCTCCTCGCTCAAGGTCTACTTGGGATAATTTTTCATGTTCACTACCAGTCTGTCAACTTGCTCCTTCCTTGTTGGCTCACAGTTCAATGTTACATCTCACTACACTGCAGGTTGTAGGTTTTACCTATATTGCAGGTAAACCACTGAATCTATTGACTCAACTTCTAAGGTTTCATTTCTTTAGTGATCTGTGGTTGATAGTCTGTGGTTTGTGTTATGGTCCTGAGGCCTCTGTTACCACCCTGTGCTTGAATTTTCTTATCTTGTACTTGCATTTTGGGAGGCCCAAAACACCCTGGTTTTTTAATTTGCAGCCTTCAAGCTGTGGTTTCCAGATAGCTGTAACTAATGTTTTATGAACACAGCTTAATCACCTGTAGCCAACATCTACATGTTTTGGCAAGAACACTGGTACTTTATAAAAATTACTTTATGACTGGGCAGAACACCTCTCATTTCTTAGTTTATTCAAGCATGAGCAGAAAACATCATGCAAGGCTGGCAGGAGAAAGCCCTGTTAGAGTTTGCTAAATAGTTTTGGTTTTTTTTGCACCCTCAACAAGTGACAAATAGAAGCATAGGCCATGCACAAATCTGTCTAGATATACAGTGGACTAGGAAAGAATGTGTTTTTCTCTATCTATGATATATTTATCTATCCATTTCTATATCTATATAGCTACAGATGAGAGTAACTTTCAAGCAAAATTAACTATGAGGGATTGTTCAGGGATGTCGTTCATAGCAAAACCAGCACAATGGAACAGAAACATAAAGATTGCTAGTCCACCATTGGAAAACATTATTTCTGTGTGTTTGGCATGAGTTTCAACTGTCCCATAGGAAAATTATTTTCTCATTCCTGTCAGAGACACTACTAAGTCAACTTGCTTAGCTATTCATTTTCAATACTTACCCTCGAGATGTGCAGGGAAAGAAGAAGGTCTAGAACTGTGAGTTTCCATTCCTTTCATTTCAGTTACCTAGAAACCTGTTGGTGAGTGGACATATGGGAAGTATGTTAAGCTAAAGAACTGTGAATTTTGGATAGTTTTGAAAAAAAATCTGCTGTTAAATGGGAACAGCTGCTTTGCATGGAACTAACACATCAGCTACTTTAACAAGAGAAAGTGATCTTCCCATTTAATAGAAGTGGCAAGCAGAACCAAGAATTTTTGCCTTCAACTTTTTAGATTGTATTTTTCATCACTTTATTTCTGCAGTTTCTGTAACCCATTAGTAAACACTGGAGCCTTTTTAGGTTCCACTGGAAAGTTGGCAGCTCAGAGGGGACATACCAAGGACAGATGCTGGCACTGAAGATGCCTATTTTACTTGATACACTGGGCATCGTTTAAATGGGAGCTGTTTTATCAGTCACTGTATTACAGAGACAAAATTCAGGCAAGGAATCTGCTTTTGCAAGGAAAAAGCTCTTGTAAACCGATCACTGATTTGAGAATATAGCCAAAGCTCAGAAGGAGGAATTTCCTGCAGCTGTGAAAAAAAACCAAAAAAATCAAGTGGCTACCAGGCAAAGAATCTAGCCTTGAGTCTTACTTAGTCAGTAGCAAAACTTCTGCCAACTTTGATGACAGTAAGACTGTAACCATTAGGGGTTAAGAAGCAGTATATATAAAAAAATTCTATTAAAAAATATATATTTAATACAAGAGAAACATTCAATGTGGAATAATTATCATCCCCCTAATAAGGGGTTCAAATTACAGTGATCCTGACTCAAACTCTCATCTGTAAAAAAACAGATAAATAAAGAATTATGGATTTCATTGCATTTGGCTGTTTCTTGTGAAACCAAAGCCCTGGCCACTCAGCTTGGGCACAAGTGATCCCACAAAGGATGGTATGTTTTGTAAGAAGCTGAGAGACTGTCCAAGGGTTGTCAGCCAAAATCTCCCTTCCTGCTCTTATATAACATGCCATTAGCGTCTGGGTGCTCTTACTACTCACACAGTTCCCGAATGGCATCAGTCCTTACTCAGGTAAAGTCCTTTGCAGGTAAATAAAACCTTGGCTCTGTAATGATGTACCTGGGGCTCTCCATCAGCAGAAGAGACAATGTGTTGCTCTCTACAAGTACCTGAAAGAAGTTGTATCAAGGCAGGGATTGGTCTCTTCTCCTAGTCAAAAAGTCATAGAATTGAGAGGACACAGCCTCAAGCTGTGCCCAGGGAGTTTCCACTTGGACATCAGGAAGAATTTCTTCACTGGAAGGGACGTCAAGCAGTGGAATGGGCTGCCCAGGGAGGTGGTGGGGTCACCATCCCAGGAGGTGTACAAGAAACCACTGGACATGGCACATAGTTCTCTGGTCTAGCTGACAAGGCCATGATCAGTCTAAGGCTGGACTCAATAATCCTGGAGGTCTTTCCAACCTCAATGATTCCATGATTCCATGTCAACGTATACACTGAGGTACAATGCAGTATCAAGAGTGTACCACACAAATATACACTCATCAAATATGATAATTCGTTTCTCCCTGAAAAAAAAAAAAAGCAAATTGTATGTAGTCCCAAAATATCTGGGACTACACAAAATTATTTGTATTTATTTATAAAGACCGTGAAAAAAAAAGGCAAAAATCAATGAAAAATATAAGTTATTCAATGATTCCATGTCTTTAAAGACTTAAGTGAATTAAAATAATGAAGAAATATTAAGGAAAGATTATTTTCACTGAGTGGTGGCTTGAAGAGACAGTATGTATTACACTTCTGATGGCGCAGGTGACTGTTGGAACCCAGGGGGTTCCTATGGCATCTCAGAATGATCCAAACCCTGGTCAGGAGGCTTTTCAGCCTTGCCAGAGGTGTCAGAGAACCTGGATTGATACTGGGAATGCCTGTGGTTTTGATTTTAATCCATGAGACAAATTACTAACTTATAAGAAGAATTGCAAGTCACCAGAGTTTAAAGAGTAGAATAGTAGTAATTATAGATGAAAAGGGAAGGATTTGGACCCATGTCCAGGGGGGTTTGAGATTCTGTACAGGGGGGTCTGAGGCACAAGATGGAGAATTCTTACACGTGGCATGTTATCTCTTCTTCTTCTTCCTAACCTCCATCTTCTTGGTGATGTTGGCACTTTTGGATTGGTTTGTCAGAGAGCTGGACAATGTAATGTAAGGGTCACGGATTGGAAATTAATGGTAAACATTGGATACGTAGTTTTTAGTATAAAAGATTACAGCTCACCCAGGGCGGGCACAGTGTGTCTCTGGACGCGTTCTGTGTCGACCCTGGCAGGGCAGAGAAATCTCTCTTTGATAAGGAATTAATAAACTGCCTTGAGAACACGAACAAACGACTCCAGACTACTCCTTCAACAGCACGGGCCGGAAACCTGGACTTTCCTACATATTGCGGGGTCTCCTGGGGTTAAGGAGATCCCCGCATTTGTGGCGTCCCAGGCTGGGCACGAAGACCACCACAGTGACTTTAGAAACTCCAAGTGATAAATAAGATGGAATCTCCACAGAAGGATGGAGGGAGATCATTGATGCAATCACCTACCAAAGCCTTGGAGGACAGAATTTACAAAAAGAAAGACAAACATTCCTTTTTTAAGTTCCAGCTTATCAGATTTTGGGATAGATCCAATAAAAATAATTGAGTGCTTAAAATGGGATGTAGCTGTTCAAGGGACTTTAAACTAATACTGCAGTTCGAATTGTTTTGCTCAACTAATTTCCAGAGATGCTTCCTTTACTTAGCTATAAAACTTCCCTGCAAGTGCATATTTTTGAATAAACCACATAGTAACCTAGTCTTCATAAAAATAAACAATTCAATGCTTAGTTCACACCTGCACTTGCTTTGAATCCAGCTTTAATGGAAGTCATATGTTTTTCTGCCCAATTTTCCTAAAAGGCTTATCCCTGTGGACATGTACAGATAATTTCAAATACCAACAGGATCAGGACTGTACAAAATGCAGCTGTGGCCACCATGTTCTTTTAGACATTTTCTGCCTTTAAGAGGCTTAAAGGTCCCAGCTGCCTGTCTCAAAGGCCTCAGAAGGAGCTTGCTACAAGATAAACCACCACATTAGGAACTCAAGCACAGAAGAGAAGAACTTGCAACAGGAAGGTGATAATTCCAAGCCTAATGAAGGTCAGGCTGGTTAGTACATGGTGAGGCATCTCTCAATAACTGAATCATACCACTCACTCACGCCTTTTATGGGATGGCACATGGCAGAAAACATCACAGTAAAGGTTCAGGGGTATAGGAACACTTCACTGCTGAGCAGTATTGTTGTAAATATGAGATTAATCTGAGAAGCAGGAAATAGGAGCACAACATTGTCACCTGGTGCAATGGTGCTAAGCAGGGAAGAACAGGGCTCTGGTCCCTGCTTAGAGTATTGATTTTGTATCACACAGAAAGAAGTACAGTTTCCATTGTTGGATGGGCACTCCTCTGAGTGTATTCACAGCCAAATTCAAATACACTTGTCTTTCTGGCCCCATGAATCTCAAATGCTTTTCTCTACTCCTTCCAAAGAGTGCAGTATAAAAGGTGGATGGCCCCCAGTGATGTAGCTGTTCAGCTGCCGCTTAGCGGGTATTTTATCCCAGTGACACAGAACCTCCCATCACTGAATACCCAGACCAAGGCAGGAAACAAATTTTCTAATTGCTAAACTAGTATCAAAAGAAACTGCCAGCATTTCCACTTCAGACAAAACTTATCTCTGTAAGAAAGGATGTCAGCACCTCTCCTAATAGCTGAGGTTCCCAAGCCGTTAAAGGGCCACTGCTATTCTGAGGCAGCCTTCCCTGTGGTCAGAAGTGGTCCAGAGCTTAGACTCGCTCTGTTCTGAATGTCTCCATCTAGCTTCAGGCAGCCATGGACTGGCCATGCTGGACTGAGACTGTGCTCTGTTCAGCCTGCCCAGATCTGCTTCTTCTGGATCCCATTAGGAGGTGCTTAACTTCCCATGAGGCCTAACACTGGTTCTGGATTCCTCTCTCATGCATAATATCTGACACATAATCAGAAACAGATCCTGGCCCAAAATCTCTAGCCAGCCAAAAATGAAGAAAAACAGGCTGGCTGACATTCTGCCAGGGCTACACTCTCCCAGGAATACTGATGCCCATGAGATGACATAGATGTAAATTAATCTGGTCCCAGTAGTATCGCTTGTAGCTGAAACATTACAAAGTTGCAGTGGATACCATGAAAAATAATGGCTTTTTTGGATACTTCACATTAGAGCAGCAATTAATGTTTCTGCTTAGATGTTTGGATGAAGCTGGAATTACAGTGCCCTGACACCAGTTGTACGACAAAATTTCCCCAAAAAATTAACTTCTTGAAATATCTGAATATATGTCTGAATATAAAGGAAAAAAAAAAAAAAAAAAAAAAAAAAAAAAAAAAAACAAAAAACCAAAAAAAAAAAAAAAAAAAAAAAACCCACAACAAACACCCCACAACTTCAAATAAATAGCCTTCTAAATGCCAGGAACCAGATCCTCAGTTAATATAAACCCTTTAAATAGAATGGATTTAAGCAATTTACAGATACTGAGCACCTTTGCTTCAAAATAAATAGAAATGAATGTAACAATTTTTTTTTCCACTTTCTCCTTCTCACAATTCATTTTGTTTTGATCTTTCCTAAGGACTGATGTGAAAGCAATCGCCTTCTTGGGTAAGTGTACAACACAGGAATCCAGGGTTTCTTCTCAGCAAAGGAGGAATAAAAGAAACTCTGGAGCTACCTACAGTTTTAAATAATGTCTCACTAAAAAAGCCCTGACCTTGGTACTTCTAAGATGGGTTATAAAGTGATAAAGTTCATTTCCAAGACAGATGAGAAAATGCACTGAAAATTATTTCTATCGAACTGAAGGACACATTTAAACCACTGTCTCTGAGTGGATTTATGTATCTATCGAATTTTACCTCCTGTTTGCCCCATTAAGTTATTGCAGTAAAGATACAATGTCCTGATCTGATCCAAATGTCCTGATCTGATCAGGATCAGAAATTACAGCCTGGGTGTCCAAGCCACTGGGATGCAAAGAACACAGCCAAGATCCCATTGATTTAAGGGTAAGAAGGGGATTGTATATACCATAATCTGTCCTTCTGCCTCCATTGGAACCCCACACTTCTGTTGAGACCCCACACTTCTGTTGAGCACTTAGCTCCTGAATTTGTGCCAATTATTCTGTCAAGGCTGAAGTCACTGAATCTGAGGTCTTCTAAGCCAGGCCCTTACCTTCTCCAAACTGGCAGAAGTCTTCTCACTTCAGCCAAGTTAGAACGGTCAAGAGTATATGAAAGTGAGACTGGCAGGATTTCTGGCGAGCTCCTCTCTTTTGCTACTGCACACGTCTCTCCCACAGAATACCATTCATGAACAAGAAATACTCCATCTTGGAATCATATTAGGTTTTCTGTCACTGTCCTATCACGCTGGAAAGCCATTTCAGAGTCTGACTACTCTGTGGGTTTGAAAAAGTGAAGTAAAAAGGCACTTGAAAATAACAACAGTTGCCTAAAATGGGGGCAAAAAAAACCTGTTATATCACTACAGTTTGCTTCCAACATAAAGTCTCTATTTAGTAGGCATTGGTCCAGCTCGTCCCTAACTATTAGTAATGGTTAGTAACTATTGCCATTTTTCTAAATAGAGTGAAAAATTGATAATGTGTCTCATCTAAGTTCTTTCATACACTTTAAATGTAATTGCAACACCTAAAAATATTTCTCCTACCTCACTTGTTGCTTGAAGATACGCGGCCAAGGGAGTGATTGCAATCTGACATGTTCCCACACGTTCCCTCATGCTAGGAGTGTCACAGCAGCAAATCTCTTAGCCTCCAGCAAGCATCAAGTCATCTACTTAACCTGCTTCACAGTGGATTAAATTAAACCACATCACTCTGCATTTGCCTCATACACAGATATTTAACTCAGATTAGCAAATAAACTGATTTTGCCTCTAAGCCTTTAGACAAGAGGTCTTAATGGAGTTTTGCACCTTGAGTCAGCTGCTGTGATCTGCCTTTTCAAGACATGCTAGCAAATTCAGCCTGTTCTGAGTTTAGGCCCAAGGAAAGGCTGCTCCCCAAAGGCCCACTGCTAAGGAAAATACACAAGCTGTCTACAAACCCATGGGATGAATGAAAATGGTTTACTCACAACTTGTGCACCATCTCATGACATCTCAGACAGATTGATAGGTTGGAATTAGTTTATGTAGAGCAGTGGTTTGGTTTTTTTGATAAGTGTATCTGCAAGGTTATGTTGCTTTGCTGCTGAGTGTTGTTCTGTGGAAGAATGACCACTGCATTCTTTCCAGGGCCAATGAACCCACAAAATTTGGAAATAAAGATCTTCATTAATAGTGCATATTAGTGTCATGACATGCAAAAGCTAGATTATTTTGTTTAAACATTAAAAAAAAAAGTACCTCTTGCATTGAAAAGGACTGTCACAATTATTTGGACACAAATAGTTTCCTGGGATCTGAAGTTAAAATGGCAGCCACTTAACTGAACTGCAAGTCAGAAACATGACACATGAATGTTCGTCCCAGATAAGGTTTTACCGAGTAAAAGCTAAGGTAATATTAACGTAATGCTTGATTAACAATATTACATTGTTAAATAATGTATAAGATTGCTTTTTACCTTGTAAAAGAAAGGCATTCTCACGACCATGTTTGTCTTACTGCACTTCAGAATCACAGTGTACTGCACTTACACTGGTGCTGTAACAGCAATTACCATCCTTTGCCTTTGATGTGCACTTTTGAAGCACCACAATGATCACAATTAAAACCACCTTCAATTCCTGGACTTGTAAGATACCTTTTTTACATTTCACTCAGCTATCAAGCAATTCTCAAAATCTCATGTGCCCTTGAATTTCAGCATGAAACAAAAGTAGAAATTTAAACTTTGCCTTCCCAATACTGATACACCTTTGCTGTTTATGCTCTGATATAGAGATCACAGCCGAGGCAGGAAGCTGCAAAGGCTGGGGGTAGATTTTCCTCTCCGGTGGTGCTCATACAGCTTGTCAGCTGGGTCCCACCACGGCAGCATGGCCCCAGTCACACCTTGCTGGGTTTGCTTCCAAAATAAAATCTCTATTTAGAGACTTTTTGTCGCTAGAACCTTGCCCCATAACCAACATGTACCTTAAAAAGAAGCAAGCCCGACACTAAAAAAAAAAAAAAGAGAGAGAAAGAAAACCCGAACCCAATTCTGTGTTTTGGCTTGGGTGCTGACCTTCTCCTCCCTCCAGACACACGTATTTTGGTCCCTGGGAAGCATAGATTCATAGAACCATAGAATGGTTTTGGTCGAACAGGACCTTTAGGACCATCTAGTTGTTCCAGCTCCCTTGCCACAGGCAGTGACACCTTTCACTAGACCAGGTTGCTCAGTGCTCCATCCAGCCTGCCTCTGGGTACTTCTAGGAACAGGGCATCCACAATTTCCCTGGGCAACCTGTTCCAGTACCTCACCACCCTCACAGTAAAGAATGCCCAGTGAGCACTATGATGGGGCCCTCCTTGCACACCCAACTCCTTTTCCCAACCTCAGAGGTCCCTCAGCTGCATTTTCAACTTGGTGAGGGAAGCAACCCCCTCAGCCTTCCCTCCACCCTGGAGACGCCTGCTCCGTGACACCTCATAGCCAACCCACTGCCATAATCCCCCACGTGTATCCATGCACCTCTCAGTTCTGGTGTGTGAATCACAGAAGGCTTTGAGTCAGAAGGGACCTTAAAGATCACCTAATTCCATTCTCCTTACATCTACCTTCCACTAGGCAAGATTGCTCCAAGCCCCATCAAACCCAGCCTTGAACACTGCCAGGGATAGGGCAGACACAATTTCTCTGGGCAACCTGTGCAAGTGCCTCACCACCCTCACAGTAAAGAATTTCTTCCTATTATCTAAACCTTTCTAAATCTTTCAGTTTTAATCCACTCCCCCTTGTCTTGTCGCTACACACCCTTGTGTAAAGTCCCTCTCCATCTTTCTTGTAGCTCCCTTCAGGTACTGAAGGCCACAGTTAGGTTATCCCAGAGCCTTCTCCAGGCTGAACAATCCCAATTCTCTCAGCCTTTCCTCACAGGAGAAGTGCTCCATCCCTCTAATCAACTTGGTGGCGTCCTCTGAACTTGCTCCAACAGTTTTATGTCCTTTCTGTGCTGGGACCCCAGATCTGGATGCAGCACTCCAGGTGGGGTCTCACCCCACCGGAGTGGTGGCTCTCCCGGCAAGAAAGGAATGATGGGACGTTGGTTTGTTTTTCTTTAAATACCGGTGTTTAACTCCACACGCTATTCCTAACCCCCGGTAAGGTGCCGGGAGTGCCTGAGACTGCGGCGGGGGGAGCCCGGAGCCCGGCCGGCTCCGTGAGGGGCGGGGTGCCCAGGCCAGCCGCGCCGGAGGAAGTCGTTGCTCGGCCGG
>VXBU01004754.1:45609-67121 GCA_013400315.1 Bombycilla garrulus | reverse complement strand
GGGGCCCCGCCGTCCGCCGCGGCTCCGGCCGCCGCGCCCATGGCCCAGCGGGCGCCCAGAAGGCAGGGGCAGAGCGAGGAGGAGGGAGCGGAGGAGGAGGCGTCGAGGGGGAGCCATGCGCAGGCCAGGAGCCATGCGGAGCCCGCGGCGAGCGGCGGCAGGAGCCAGGACCGGCATGAGAGGAAGCGGAAGAGGCAGGAGGCGCAGCAGCTCCAGAAGATCCAGCACCTGGAGTCTTTGTAAGGAGCGGAGGAGGGGAGGCTGTCCATGGCTCCCGCCCCGGCTCTGTCCTGAGCACACCTCGCCGTCATGTGGGGCTCGTTTCCAGTGCAGGGTTTGGGGTTTTTGGGGGGTGGTGGTTACTCTTCCCTGTCCCCTTAAGGGTGAGTCGGCAGAAAGGCTTCGGGGCCATTTGCAGTGCTGCTTGGTGACTTATGAAGGGTTTCTTGGGGCATACAGGGGGCTCTCCCGGGTTCCTCCAAGTCCGAGAGATGCAGCATAGGAGCAGAGGTTGTTCCGCTAGAAGGGACTAAAAAAAAAGGAAAGAAAGAAAAATAAATTGGGAGAAAAAGGTGCTGTAAAAGGTTTATGTTATTTCATTGAAAAGAAATTTTTGTTTTAATGGAATAAAGAGGTCAGAAGGTACACAAAAACATGATTTTGTTTTTTTTCTTTTCTGCGTGGAAGTGAAAATCAGTTTGTTATTGAATGTACCAAACACTCCAAAGGTATTGTTATAAAATGGAATAGACATACTTTAAACGCCTTTTCCCTGCTGTTCTTCTTGTGCCATTGAAAAACAAACCCGAAAAGGCTCCGTTCTCTTCTAAGTCTCTTTACACTTTCGCTACGGTGGCAGTTTACAGGAAACAGTGTATCTGTTTAAATACAGATGAGATATGAGGGGGAAAAAAACCAATACGAATTCATTTATACAGACCTGCATCTTTCTAAGTAATGTGTATTGTTTACCTCCAGGACCATTTCGTATTGCCTTGGCATTTAACTCCTTAGCACATGCATTTTCTCAGTTGCTGTGTGCTCTCTGTAGTACCCGTTTGCTACTTGGATTTTAACGAATGTTTTTACTATTGTTAACCTGAAAGAAATGCTGCAGAAAATGTGATGCTTTGGTCAGTAGGGCTCTGTCTTTAGGTTTGATACACAAAAGATGATGAAATTATTATGTATTAGGTTTGGCTGGCAAAGCTAGATGTAAGGAACAGTCTGACTTGACATTTTCAGCTGACTATGTCTATGATTCAGCAGTGCTGTAGTAAAGAAGTTTGGAGACCTTGAGGAGGGTGTGGCAGAAAAAGAGGAGAGAATTATGCATGTATGGTAACTGAAACTAAATCAAATATACCACATATCACCAGGAAGTAGTTGTGCTCCCACAAGAGTACGAATTTGAAGAATGTTTGCAAGAGATGTGTACTAATATGATAAGTGCTGTCTCCAGCTCAATGTATCCTTGTTCTGCTGTAGTTCTTAGTTATTGGGAAAATTTTAAGGAAAAATGTGAGCTGAAGGTTTTAACTCAATACCACTGAAAAACTGTATTTTTTTTTCAATTTATTTGTCTGTGCTAAGCTGCAGAGTAACAATATTTCTATTGCTTTTCAGCTATGAGAAACCTCCCCCTGGGCTAATTAAGGTTGGTAAATAGCAGTAATCTTTTAGGATTATGAGGGATTTTCACAAAACATGTTCTTTAGGTGTTTAAGTGTCTGTGTTACCTGTATAAATTACAGCGAGAAGTAAGTGCTTCCCAAGAAAAATTCAGAGAATCATTAAAAGCTGACCACTTGGTCTTGGTGATCCAGAGTGAAATGCCCAGAATCACATAGAAGGAGACCAGGTCTTTCATCATCTCTTAGCACACTTCATGCAGTATTTAATACTGTGGATGGAAAGGAGATTTTCAGTTTGTATGACATCTTTTCAGGATTCTTCTCTATTGCTTAGGCTGAAATAATTCTTTTATCATGATGATAATTTTTTGCCAAATTTATATACCTAAGCCATAAAGTAATGCTTTTAACCTAAACAAATAACTGCTCTGTGTTGTAAAGGCTTGCTTGTAATTGTTACGTCTTACTAGCAGGAAGAGGATAGCAAAATCTCTGCTTTGTGTTAAGTTTTCCCTTCTGTTATTTATTTAAATAAATTACTAAAATGTATGGGACAGAATGAAATTCCTGTGCAGCAAAATTCAAGGGTGAGAAAAAAAGAAATTTAGTGTTTTAGATCTTTTGTGTATTACAAGGAAAGAAGGTAATGAGGGAAATGTTTCCTGTTAAGTGAAGGTCTGTACACTTGAAGTATTAATTCTTGCAAAGTTAAAAAAAGGAAGTTACTTTATTGTCCTTACCTTTTTTCTGTTTGTTTTGTAGGAGAATGAGACAAAACCAGAAGACTGCATACCTGATGTACCAGGCAATGAAAGCGCACGAGAATTCCTGGCACATGCCCCAACAAAAGGGCTTTGGATGCCTTTGGGAAAAGAAGTCAAAGTTATGCAGTGTAAGGCTGAAAATATTCCAGACGTCATTGGACCATCATATATCCATCCATTTACACTGGGGGAGGGCAGAATGTCTGGTGGACAGATGATGAAGTCCAGGTAGATTGACCTCATATTGATAAAAAAGCAACCAGTATCTTGAAGGCTGTAATAGCCTTGTATTTCATGGACATTACATTTATCAACATACTGGTTGTATTTCTCTGTTTCTTCCAACAGATGGAAAATATTTTGCAGAAGTGTGGTTTTGGCTTTTTATGGTTCCTTTGATCTCAGAGGTGCAATTCACTGCTGCTTTTTTTTTTTTTTTTTAAAGGTTGGAGATGTAAACGTTATGGACACAGAACAGGAGATAAGGAATGCCCATTCTTTATTAAAGGCAATCAGAAATTGGAACAATTTAGAGTAGTGAGTACCAATATTGTAGTATTACTGCTTTTATTTTTGTAGTACAGATAATGCATAATCTTGCAACTGAAGATAAGCCTGTTAAATGATGCTTTATTAAGGACTTTTCCTCTGTCTCTAGTATAATGTAGAAGCTGAAAATCTCCTAATAAAAAAAAAAAAGCTACAGCTATGGTTGGATGTTTGACTACTTTGCAGAAAATCTACACTTCAAGAGGAAAAATAATAATTTTTACATATAAATTGGAAATTTTCAAGAACCTATTTCAACTATTGTATTTTTTTTTTTTGTGATTAAAATGTCAACATAAAAAAAATGTTTAGTCAAGCTTGAGCTGCCCACATTACAGCTGCTTCAAGCCTTCTGCTCTCACTGTGAACAACCACATCATGAACGCTGTTGTCTAGGTCTGTAATCCAGTCATTGTCTACAAGTCTCATCTATCTCTTGCTACATGAAGCTACATCTCAGTTTTGCAGATTCTTCCTGTGTGATCTCTTTAACTATTTCTGATGCTCTGCATCACTAACCTATATTTCAAGCTGTCATCACTTCCTGTCTTCTGTCTTCATTTCTATCCTTGAAAAATACAATCTTGGCCCACTCTGTCCAGATTCTGTATTCATACTGATTGTATGCAACTGCAAAGAGTATTTTTAGCCCTTTCCCATGACAAGACTGGTCTATTCTTTATTTTCCCTCAGGCTTCTTTGTTGAATCAAACTCTTCTATGTCTAAGGCCCTTTATGGTGCATTCCCAACATCCTTCATTTGCTCCTGACATTTCAATTCCTACCTCTCATCAGCATCTGCCATCTCTCCTCGCTGTTGGACTTGTTTGCTTGATCTTGCAACAGAAATGAACACCCCACCTTTTTCAGCATTCTTGCATCGCCTGAACCTACCTTAAATGTCTGCAAAGCTTATTTTCTGTCTTCCTTTGCAGCTATATTTTGCTGCAATGCCCATTTAATTTGATTTAAGAACCAGTAATGGTAGTGCATACCATGATAGGACAGCTCTGACTTCATTATCCATGTGTCTTATGTTCTTTGCTCCTATATTCTTGTTTGTTTATATCCAAATTTTTTAAATGTACTGTAAGGGTACAGCTCATTATTTTGAACCTGAGTATTCCATGTATGTCTAGCTCTTCCCACAGAGTATGTATGCAATTCTCATGGTTGGCTGGGATTGGAGAGGTAGGGAGATATACCCAAAGAGAGTTCCCTTCTTTGGAGATGTAGCTAGATAACCTTTCCCTAAAGCAAATACACCAGTGCAGGTGAACAAGGCTAAGTCTGACAGTAAATTAAGAGCTTCCTTAGCATATTCCATCTTCTGATAAAAGCCTCTTGCATTTGGTTGCTTTGGTTTATTTTTTTAGGAAATAAAACCTTTGGTGATAACATTGTATTTCCTGTTTTCCATTTTAAAGGCACATGAAGATCCAATGTATGATATAATAAGGGAGAATAAGCGTCATGAAAAAGAAAAGAGGTGAGTGTGGCTGTAGTAAACTGCATTTTCAATTTCATTTTTATTTTTTTAATGTAGCACTAATGTATAGGTGATGTTTTTATAGAAGCTTACATTTAGCTCAGAACATTTTTTAATGGTAGTTTCTTTACATTGACAGACTAATGCATTTCTACTTTCTAAATAATCCCTCTTTAGTACTTCCAGTCACTTTAATTCTTTAGCTTCTGTATTGTCCCCAAAACAAAGTTTAAAGAGCAGTTGTATGCATTTATGCCATAATATTCAGGTACTTAGGTGTGGTTTTGGTTTAGGCCTGAAAAAAACAGGTTTTTTTTCTTTCACTGAGTTTATTGAGATGTTTTCTAAAATTTAGTTTGTCAGAATGCTTCCAGGAGAAATTAATTTAGAAAGCTAGCTCTAGGCAGCTAATACTGCTACTTTTGTGAGGTCATTATTTATTATATAAAGGAGCAGTTTTTGATGCTTTCTTGCTTGAACTGCTTCAGTGGGATAACTGAAAAAATATAGGTAGCCCATAGAGCAGCACTCTTGGAGAGGAATCCTTGAAGAGGATACAGAAGACAACAATAAAATAAGCAAATACTTTGTCCCTATTTGCCAGTAATCCTTGAAAGTTCAAAGGAAGATACTTCTGCATCCAGAGTAGAGCCCACTCTGTCAGTTTCACTGACATAGTCTCTGTATCAGCAGGGCAATGAATGTCATAATATCCTAATCCCCCTGTGCCTCTGTAGGGATAAGAATAGAACTTCTCATCACCAGGTGGGCTGGTGATAGCTGTTACCTTATTATTTTGCATACATAAATAAGCCAATAAGCTAGTCTGCCTTTCCTATCCAATGGGATGGAAAGTCCATGAAAGCAGAGTATTCTGGGACAAGCAGTGCTTGTCTCAAAGGAGTTGCTCTTATCAGTCCATCATATTA
Source organism: Bombycilla garrulus (assembly GCA_013400315.1). Lineage (NCBI taxonomy): Eukaryota > Metazoa > Chordata > Aves > Passeriformes > Bombycillidae > Bombycilla > Bombycilla garrulus. The sequence continues at coordinate 61,756 of VXBU01004754.1, read as the reverse complement.
CCTGTAATGAGAGGGTAATTAAGCAAAAGAGGAAGCATTCCCCTACCCTTTGCATGCAGCTTCCATTCCTCAAGCCAGGAAGGAAAGACAAAAAAGCTAGGATAAATTACTGGAGGAAAAGGAGAGCTAGAAAAGATTCTCATTCACATATTTTAAACTCAGGATACAGCAACTGAAGCAGCTCCTGGAAGACTCTACCTCAGAATCTGATAGCAGTGATGACAGTGATGAGGATGATGAAGATGGCAGCAGCTCCACTTTCTCAGAACATAAACACAAGAAGAAAAAGAAAAAAAAAGAAAAGAAAAAAAAAGAAAAGAAGAAGAAAAAGAGGAAGCGTAAATTATCCAAATCTAATGACAAGTCAGAGTCTGACTGACAGCAGGCACCTGCTGCATGCTAATTGACCTCTCTACTTGTGAACTGCAAGGAAAGATCCAAAGAATGAGGAGGAAAACACCAGAAAGGGCTTCATCAAACTTGGAACATACATGCATATGCATACAGCATCCTACACTGGCATCCTCTTCTGCCCCTCTGCAGTCACAAAGAAGAAAGCTGCATTGAACCATATATTTGTGCTGTAAAACCCATGCTAAGAGTCATCAGCTTGGTCAGATGGGGCCTCTGCATTGGTGCCTGTGACCAGCACAGAAAGCAGTGACCACCAAGGGATCACTGACAAACCTGCAGCATTAGCAGACTGTCTGTTGAAGTGTCTTTACTCCATGAAGTTATTTTATTATACACAAAGCCTCATTGTAACAGGACTGCAGTTTGCACCATGCAGAGCACTGAGAGTTCCCTTACAGTGCTTGTAATGAGTAGGTTGTATTGTATTTTCTTCTCCACATACATGCTGAAGTTCTGTGTACTTATCCTAATATTGGCAGCTAGGGAAATAAAGAGTACTGCTGCAGGTGAAAAAAGGTAATCAAGGGGATTTACTTTAAGACAAAACTGCAGCATCAGCAAGACTTGATTTTTGTGTGTGTGTCTGTGTAACAAAATCTCAACATCACCACCATTAATAGACAGTTCTGAAACATCTAAAGTGAAACATCTGCAGTGTGTAAACCATAGAAGTGGGAGCCAAGTGTAATGATGTTAGATATTCAACTTAACTGTAAAGAGGTCATAGGTTTAGTTATTTAAAAAGGGGGGTTTCACATAAATTAAAAATATTAATTTCTCTATATTCTTCACTATCGCTTGTTTTGATACAAGTTGAGGGAGGTTTTCTTTTTAAAAGGGTTAAATTCCCACTTTTTATGTTTACTAGAGTTGATGAGGTAATATTTTTTTGAATCATCCCACAAGAATATAAATGTGTAAGACTCTCAAAATAGTTTTCAACTACATGCACAAAGCTACAGAGCAATAATAAAGAACGTGTAAGCAGAAAGAAGAGAAACCTCAGGGTACATTACTACAGAGCTGTGACTTGAGGAACTAGATGATGGATATTGGTGCTGTGCAGCATTAAAGAGAAAACTAGATTTGCTTTGAAAAATAAATTACTTTTGTAGAAGTTGGTCTGTGGGTATGCCAAGATTGGGAAAAAAAAACACCAAAAACAAAGCAACCCACATGATAAAGCTCTAATACAGTAGAGTGAACATTAACAGTGAAATCAAGAAACCAGACTAAAATGGATCCAAGATATTTTTTTACTTCCTTCAAAGCTTTGGAAGAGAGGACAAGGGAAGGTATAAATTAAAATGTTTTTTTTTCCTCCCTCCTACATGTCTAAAAGTGATTTAGTAAAAATAACCCCCCATTCCTTGCCAGTCACTCACAATATGCTCTGAGTAAAATCGAGATAAGCAAGTTTCTGTGTCATATTCCCAGAGCTTGAAGGTGGAGTTGTATTTTTGCTTGTATTTAGCAACTCTCCCTGTGATGGGATTTATTGGTGACTTGTGGCAGTTCCCTGTAGCAGCAGCATCATCAGATTCTAAGGCCCTTGCTCTTTCACCAGAAAAAGATTTAACAGCTGAAGTAGAATGGGGAGATCCCTAATGGACTGATTCTCTTGGTCAGGTTGGACAGGGTTCTGAGCAATCTGGCTTCGTAGGAGGTGGCCCTGTGTGTGGCTACAGGGGGGCTGAAACAAGATGATCTTTACAGCCCCTTCCAACCCAAACCATTCTAGGATTCTTGTATTGCCACATTTGGTGCTGAGAGTAATGCATTTATAGATTGTTGAACAGAAGCCTGATACATTCCTAGAGAACTCTTACTCAGGCTTGTCTAGAGCAGGGCTAACTGAAGAGCTCTTCAGTTACTTCAGCTTTTGTCATTTTAAGATTATTCTGAAGCTTAGCTCAATAAAAACAAATTCAGTTTTTCCTTTGCAATCCCCTTCCTTGTTAATGGCACTCACTTTGTATCTACCAGGGTTTATTATTTCAACAATTAAGAAAAATAAGTTAGGAGACCATTTCTAACTCATATCAAATCTAATTTAAATGTTTGAGATGCCAAATCACTTTTATATGCCTGACTAAAGGTCTGTTCTGTCGGTATTTTTCCAATCATGGTTAATAGAAGATGCCTCCACAGTAGAGCAGTGCAAATTCTGCTATTATTTCTGTTAGTTCACTGAAATGCTCTCTCAGCCTCTAGTGTGGTGCAGGTACTTAGAATCATGGGTTTCAATTTTAGTATTTAGTGGCCTTGGATATATATTTTCTTTTATAGCCACTCACTGCTTTGTAAGCCTTGCCATTTTACTTAGCAATGAATTCTTCTGTAGCAATTGGCTTTCACACTACTTCATACTAGTTTAACTTTACATACCTTAAACCTTACACTGGAAGGTATGTGAATAACCGATTCATGGTTGTTCTCCCTATATAATTTCCAGTTTTATAAGCCTCTGTCATATCCCATGTAAGTCTTTACTGCAACTCATAAAAGTAGCATTTCAAAACTTAACAGTTTCAATAGAGTAAGATTTATAGGAGTGCTTTTTGAACAGCCAGGGCTAGAGTGCTGAGAAGCATGATTCATGTCATCATTTGGCATTTTAAACAGTGCCAAAGCTGTCATTTAAGATAAGTCTTTGAAAAATATGCAGACCAGAGATAAACACTAACACCCCTTTAGATTAATGAAAAACAGTTCTATGTAGAAGTAAACCCAGAGAGCAGGACAAAATTATATTCTTGAAAGACTGACTAACCTTATTTTTTAAATCATTACCATTTAATGTTTTTGTTCAAAAAACTTTTCTGGCCTTCTTAGTGTATTTCCATTTGAACATCCTGTTGATACTGATTACTGATAGTAATAGCATAGTTATCTAGTCCCATAAAACTAAATGAGTATAAAATACAGCTAAAACAAACCTCAAGGGCAATACAGCTTCCCAGGTCTTTTATCTTAATACTCTGCACCATTTTTGTGGTGGTAAGGTATTTCAGGTAAAATATTGATATTTTCCTTATTTCTTTGGCCATTCAATTAGTTGGGGTTTATAGTCTTTTTGAATGAGAAAACCACTGGCAGCAAGTCAGGGGAAGCTAAGGACTCTAAAAAAAGAATTACCTTGTTTTTCCTTGGCATGCCTTCAGTTAGCATGCCATGAGTGTTACAGGCCTTTGGGATTTGGGTTTTTTTGTTTGTTTTTTTTTGCCATTGGCTCTGATCTTCCTTTGTTTGATTTTAATAAAAAGACCTGTCGTTAATATTTTCTAGTATAAGGCAGAACACCAGATGTTGTAAAAGGGAAAAAATTTTATGCCATCTAAGTGCTACTAAACTGAAAATTAAAATACAGAATTAATACCCGGCAAGCCAACAGAACCCACAGCTCCACATCAGTAATTATACCACACCCACTTTGCAACAGAAGTTTCAGTTAGCTGCAAATAATGATTTAGAAGCCCACAACCACAGACAGCAAGTCTGGCCAAACACTGCTCTCAATATGGCAGTCCCAGAGGCCTCTAAGGTTTGTTGCTGGTGTGCCAAGCAGCAAATAGATTCTTCAGCTGCCTTTCAGGAGATGCTGCAGGAAGCACATGAAAACTTCCAAGGCAATGCAGTACTGCGACAGTTACAAGTTTTCAGTGCTGCCAGCTCTGCAGTGAGTCACTGGGCAGTCAGTCTGTCTGCAGTGGGAACAAAAGCTGACACATATGTGCATCTGCAAAACTGAATGTCACTGTGCCTAGTTACCTGGCTGAATCAAAAGAGCTTGGGCTTGAACTCACAGCCTTTGTGAAGCATGGCCATTTTACCCACTGGAACATTAGATTTAGCTGTAAGCCAGTTAAGATGCAACCCACAAACTTTCCATGCTACTGAATGGAAAAAAAGCCAAGTAGAAGATTTAGTTTGAAGATCACAGGACTAGTACTGTTAGAGTATAATACACTGCATATAACCTTATCAAAGAATTATTTCTTGAACACTGGAGCATTCATGCACACATATTTAAATATTGGGTATAGTATAAGATATAACCAGTTTAAAATAGCATTTGCTTTCAGACAAAGTACTGTGTAAAGTCTCCTACTACTACTCCCTCACATCCTCTCAGGAGCATCACCAGGCGCTAAATTGCTTCTTGCATCTGAGTAGAAATCACACTGAGTAGTTCAAGACCCATAAAAGAATGACAAGCATGACCATTTGGAAAAAAAACCTGTCAAGTATTAGCCACTCCCAAAAGCAAGAACACCATCTGATTGTGATGTCATGAATATTCCTTTATCAGATAACCAGCAAAAGATACAGCTAAGGCAATCAGCAGAAATGGGTGTTAAAAAGTTCATGCTTGAATGTCTCAATTTATTCTTTGAGGTTCTGGTGCAGAAATTTTGTGCAGCACAGAAACCAAATAAGAATCTTTATTGCATTTATTTTCTTTCATTGCTTGAAGTAAAAATGAATTGAAAACTTGTCATCACAATAATTTCTTTCCCCTAACAGCTTGTGGTAAAGGCTGTAGCTCTAGCAGAGCTTTAACAATTAAGCAGGTAGTATTAAAAATAATAGAAAGATAATGATCAGTTGGGTAGGGGAACACCAGTACTCCTTGATGAGAAGGAAAACAGCATAACTTCAGTTACAGGTCAAACCAGTAATAGGTAGGCACAAAACCTGAACACAGTCACAGGAAATGCTACTTTCTACATTGGGAAGGAGGCAAAACACAAGTTCTGTCTGTCCATTCACCCCACCCTTTTTAAGGAAAAGCAGATGTTTGTTTTGTTGGGTTTTTTTTGTTTTCCTTATCACTTTATTTGGTAACCATTTAAGACTGTCAATATCATACTTATTCTTCTCACACAGTGATAATAGCCTTCATAGACATGGGGAAAAAAAACTACATATTTTTGTGCTATCTCATTTAGATCAGTCTGTTACCATTATTAATAAGACAGCTCAGCACAGACCTAGTTTTAGCATCTTACTTCTATAAAGACTTCCAGTGACATATCAGCTGTAAGTCATAGAAGTCATCAGTAAGAAGTCAGAAAACAGGGCACACCACTACAAACTTCTGTTTTACCTTTCAGATCCATCTCTCCAGCTCAAGGTTCCATAAAGGACTCAAATCTCCAAAGAAAAAGGGGAGGAGAGGGAAGCATTACATCAACTCAATGTTTTAGTTTTAGTCCTCAAGCATGAGAGCAAGATATGAGGAACTGCCCTGAAACTTCAAAACAGCATTTGACTTCATACAGCTGTAACTGTATTCCTTTACATTTTGACAAAAACAGATTCAGCTGATAGGAAAGAATCTTGTGCTTATGTCCACATCATATGACTGAGATGACATGGACAGGCTTCACAATCCTGCAGAGTTTAAGAACAGGGCAGCAATAAATGTCATGCTATAACAGCAGTCGTGCACACACATGACCATCTCAAGTGTTTTTTGCTACTGTGGGAAGACAGAACACAAGAAGTCTCCAAATGCAATTCTATGAAATTTATTATTTAAGTAGTGGATGTGCTAGTTATAAAAAGGTGACTTTGGTGTTAAATACTTCATTCCATTTTAATTGTGACCTCAGTCTTCACAGTGTCACTTCTTGCCTTTTTAGAGTGAACAGCAACTTACAAAATATACAAGAGAATAATAATCAAATCCTGTATTTAAACAAAAAATATCTTTGTTATTCCCCCCTCTTCTACCCCAATGTTTGAAATTATCTTTTCTTAGAGAGGGTCTTCCTTGTTCCATGCCCTAAAGGTGGGGGAAAAAAAAAAAGTATGTATATATCCTACCTTCAAACTATGTCAATTTGCTTCTAAAGAAAAACTAGATATCAGTGATTGCCTTTTCCTATTGCAGGCACTGATGGTTGATATTAGAAGTATGTACTGAATTTCCCAGCAAGTATAAAATGTGTATGAGTGGTGTTCGACTTCAGAATATCCCAGCATAACAGATAAGAGATCTACTGACCCTTTTCAATTTATAACCTTTTCAGACTCTCATGCAAATGCACAAAAGCATATTTATTGCTTAATCTACTTCATTTTGATCTTTCCCTCCATTGTTTTTCCCTGTCTTCCTCCAAAATAGCCAGAAGTTTCTATTCTGTTAAGCTGGAGAGTTTAAGAATTACTTGTATGCATTTATGTTGTATCAAATTACAAATCATTTGGGCTAAGACAGATGAGCAGCTTAAATAAAAGCATATACTGCAAAATGACACAGGACCCAGCACTTTAAAAAGACAGTACAGCAGTCTGAAGAGCAATTAGACTAAAACAGCATGTTTTGGTGTGGGTTTCCTCCCCTATCCTTACATTAAACAAAGAAGGAACCTAAATAGGTCAAAGCTACAGTGGCATTCATAGTAAGGTTAAGTGCTCAAAGTTTAGGTTGCTTCCCCCCCCCCCACCTTGTCTGCATACATAGCATTTGCTTTTGTTTCACAAACTATCCAACATCCCTGCAGTTCAAACAAAGAAAGATGAGCCCCCAAAACAGAAAAATGCTTATAACAGCCATTTTTTCACCGTGTACCAACCTTTGTGTTCACTGTGTTTAGGCAGCTCCCACATTTCTACTTCTTCCACCTCATGTCTCATGCCTCTGCGTTTTGAAGGTGGCTTGCCCACTCTTTTCTTCATTGGTTTAACCAAAGGTGGGCACACTATATAACAAGATACAAATGGTGTTATTTCTCCAATGCATAGTCTCAAGGCAGATTTAACCTTGACTTTCACCAGCTAGTCTGTGGTGTTCCTCTTTCTTCCTCTCTTTTTTTGTACCAATTTTAGTAGATGAAATCGACACATGTTGAGCAAGTCTTACACATCTACAATATTTAATCACTGTCTAACCACAATTCTGGATGTATTGTATTTTAGGTCATAATTTGGATAGGAGTTAATGTGGTAAAAAAGGAACTTAGTGCATAGGATAATTCTGCTCTAGTTCACTTTTCAAGTGTTCAAGAATAGTTGGTGCTAGCCAAACAACCCAATTCACTCAGTCTTTCAAAAACTTCAGACCTGTGAAGTTATGCATGACAAGTACTGCTCAAGAAGTCAAATTTACTTTTAGTATTTGGTATTGCTTAAGCAATACAACTTGTTTAGACAAACCTTCTTACTTGCGGGGCACTTTATTTTAAAAAAGCAAATAGTAATATAAGCAACATTCTTTAAAGAGGATGTAATTTTAACAGCACTTCTGAGGCATTCATTGGCACAAACAGCATTCAGAAACCACCAGTTCCTGCTTCCTAACACTGAATGTTATGACTTCTCCAAACTACCTGGGCTGGAAAGAGAGGAAGAGTAAGCAAGGAATAGACCAAACATCCTCAGTTTGCTGCACCATCTATGAATTGAAAGGTGTAAATGAGACATGCTGAAAATTAAAGGTAACAGTTATTTTAGAACTATTACCATATTCTTATATATTGTTTTAGAAGAGCCAAGAAGAGTACTGCTAAAGGAAACAACTCTGAAGTTTGCAGATAGAAAGCCTCCAATGCAAGAGGCAAATAATCCCAAACCCCAATATGCTCAAGCAGGAAAACAATGCAGAGAAAGAATTGTAAGGAATACACTCTGTCTATTTGGCTGTTGATGTAGGAAAGGTGATGTATATTATCAGTGAACTGAAGAGAAGCAAATCAGTCTCTTCTGAAGATAGCCTCACACCTCATTATTTGACAGACTTGATCCCGAGATACCTGAAACACATGACCCAGGAGAGTAGCAATAACCACACTACCGAAAATTCTGTAGCTGTTCCAACCTGCACTCAAACACCATTGAAAAGCATCAAAACCACATCTGAACTTCAAGCAGAACATTAACTATAAATAAGAAAAACAAAACATTCTGCTTCAAGAGCTAAGAAACTATCTAAACTTTTACTTTGTTAAAATAACAAAGATGATGTCTTCTTCTTCAACTAGATCACAATGACTTGCACTCAATAATTCTTTAGCAGTGTCAGGGCAACTGTTGGTCCATGCTAGTTTTTCTGAGCATTGACATATGAAGTTAACACATAGAACTCCCTATATGTTTTACTGATCAAAATCAGGAGCTACCACTGCATATGCTATCAAGAGTACCATTATCTGGATAAAGAATTAATACTACAGTTCATGACAGTAACAACTTTGCACCAATAAAGGCTTTGCTTTGGCCACCTCAAAGCATTTAATGCTTTGATTTCCAATAATACCTTTAAAAATCCCCAGAAGTAGCTGTGATGCACCCTTATTACCCTGTTTTGGTTTGAGAAGGCTATAAATACATCCAAGATACTGAAAGGCAAAGACTGATGGGCATTTCATCAATATCAAAGCAACAAGGATTAGTCGTATTATTTTCAAATCTTTCACCATAATCACATGCTTGCTATTTTGTATCATATCCTTTTGAATGTTCCTTAAGAACAAAAACACACAGGGAATGTTATACCTTGTTCTTTGCTCTTCGCTGGAGGTGAGAAACTACTACGTGTTTGGCTGGTAAATCTGGGTTTAGCACCACTTCTAATCCAGTACTCTTCAGGTGGTATCCCCATGTTCTCCCTTAACAACCTTCCTNAAAAAAAAAAAAAATAAACAAAGTCAGTATTTAGTCTTGGTAATGCTGATGTACTGTTTGTTCCACAAGCCAGAATGCAAAGCCAGCTGCTGGATCTGATTGCAGGAGTCTGTTGAAATAGAAACAGTTTTCTGGAGACCACACTTAACAAAAATTACATGACACATTAACTCTACAGATTGTGAACAAAGAACATAAAGTTTAAGAACACTAAGTCTGCTATTAATAGTAAACCACCCTGTTTGGGTTGTTTTTCACAAGACTGCACTAAACAGCAGCAACCTACTGAAGTGACCACACAACCAGTTGCAAACTGATAACTTTTCTTATTCTCAGTTTAGATTAATCCAATGTCTAAGAGTATCTACCTTTTATTAAATAAGATGTCCTTTTCCAGGTCAAATTTAGTAGAATTTCACACCAGTTTTCTGAAAATACAAGACTTATTTTGCTAAAAAGAGAGGAGCAGCAGCAACAATTTAAAAAAGTTTGTTTGATTCCTCTACTGCAAGGATGTTACACAGGGATGTCCACCAGATTATAATGAACTTAATTCTGTTTAATGCACCCAGCATTAATCTGTGATAGAAGCTCAGCATTTGAGTTTATACAGTCTGACTTTCTTAAGAGATTAAGCAACAGTAAATACATAATCCAAATTACCTTAAGCTTTACAAATTAATAAATTGCCACTCATGTCAGAGTTATGTATATCAAATCTCACAACAGAGTTTCTGCATTATTCTCTGCTGATTGTTAAAATGCAGGGTTCTTATGCAATAGGTAAAAAGTTGCAGCAAACTCCCTCTGCTTCAGAAAAAGTACTCTGCAGAACTTCTGGCTCTTGGCCAAATTTGAAGTTACAACATGCTCTAATCTTCCCACTAGTTTAAGCTACAATTTGAAGCTGCAATTAGGTGTTCTTTCTGTATGCTACTAATCAGCACTTTGTCTTTAGCAATTAGCTCACCTCCCAAGAATTTCCGTAGCAGTCGCTGGTGTTCAAGTCCTTCTCTTCTTGTCATAGGCCTCTTCCTTCCATAATACCCATAGTCACTGTATACAACTTCATCTTGTTCTCTCTTCTTTGGCTTGTAAACCCCACCAATATTTTCAACAAGTCCACTCCTGGTTTTTATTTTCTCTTGAGCAGGCCAGCTAATTAATTGTGCTGGTACAGCATTTTTAGGTGGTTTCCAAAGCACTCGCTGGCCAACTTGGTAGAAGTTTCCTTTACTTGGCCTCAAGATGCCATATGGAGGGGCTTCTTGAAAGAAATACTCAACTTCATCCATGTCATCATCCTCTTCCTCCTCATATTCATCCTCTCCATCTTCACCTTCCTCTTCTCCCTTCACAGAATATTCATCAGAGTCTTCAATTTCTGACAAACTCTTAGTTGCTTTTTTGTTGAGAGAATCAATTTCTTTCCTACTAGAGGACCTGAAAAGGGCCCCCAGCCTTCCACTTTTACTGGAAGCCTCTTTGATCTTTGTGTTTGAAGAGCTGACATCTTGGTCATTTAAGCTGTTTGCCTGCTCCTTTCCTACCGCTTCATCTACATTAAGGGACCCACCACTTTTAATTGGCTCTTTCTCTAAGCCCTCTGTACTTTTCTGAAAAGTATAACAGCTCTTCTGAAGCACATAGTCAGGCACAAAATAAGACACTGGGGCATTATCAGTTGATGAGCCTTCCTCTCTAGAAGACATGTCATCAGAAGACAGACTGATTACACTTTGACGCTTCCTTTGTGGCAAACAAACATTGTAGTTTGTGTCCATGCTGTCCAAGCAAGCCAGCCAGCTGCTAGAGGGAGCAAACTTCTCAACTGCTTTGTCAGACCAAATACTTTTTTCTGTCTGACTTTCATTGGTTGCACTATGGCTTAAATTCAGGTTTTTCTGCTGAAAGTCACTCATTGCCGCCATATTAGATGGAAGTAGTCCTGCTTGTTGAATAAAGCTGGGCTCTTCTTGAGAAGGTTTTGATCCTGCAGACCTCTTAGTGCTAGATTTCTTAGCTATTACCACTGGTTGATCTACACCGACAGATCCTGCCAACTCTGTGATTTGCACTGCCATGGTTTCACCTGGGGGGGATTTTGCCAGCTTTTCTGCATCCGGCTTCACTTCATTGTTTTGGACATCTTTCTCTTTCACAGTTTCAGCACCCTGTTTGGAGATGACAACAGCTTTTCTCTCATCTAAGGAAGCTCCTGGCAGCATATTCTCCCCTTCATGAGGGCTGTAGATCATGCCTTCACATGAGCTAACAGAGAATAAATCATGAGGCACTATGTTCTCTGGAACTGGTTTGCCACTTGCCACATCATACAATGGGATTGTTTCCTTAAAGGACTTCCACAGCTGAATAGCTGGAGAGCCATTTCCATATTCTATTCTCACTTCTTCCTTCTCAAAGGCATAGCTTCCAGTAGGAAGATTTCTATACTGGTTAGAGCTGGCAGGATTCTTATTATGAAACTCTCTATCTACCACAATAGAAGAGACAAATGAATCTTGTTTCTCTGAAGTACTTTCAGTCTCTGCACTTACACCAGGAGAAACACAGGCTCTATTTCCTGCCTCACAACCTTTAGTTTCTGTACGAATATCTTGATGCTTTTTTTGCTTGCTTTCAGGCTGTCTAGGATCAGTCTGTGTTTCTTTTGTCTCCATTTTCTTCCCAGGGCTATTATAATGTCTAAATCTTGTTGCATGATAAAACATAGGGGAAGGTGGGGCAGCATTAAAATAAGGCCTTCTGTTAATTCTTGCATGCACTGGATGCTGTAGAACAAAAAATCTAGGGTACTCATGGAGTGCAACAGAATAAAACGGAAAATACGGATTTCCACTTCGGAAGCCTAGACATCGGTGATAGAAAAAAGAGAAATATATCATCTTTCTGAAATAAGTCATCCTGAATCGTATTTATTTGCATAGACAGGGACAGCTACAAGATCAGACACAATGGTAAATAAAACACGCCATCTTTCAACACTTAGAAGCAAATTTGGTGTGAAAGCTCAGAGAGAGTTCTGTTAGGGAATAGCTTATCTTAACATCTACACTTTAACCAGAGCTTGATTTCATCCCTTTGAACATTCACCAAGTGGTTTTCTGCACTTTTTTGGGCTATTTTATGTACTATTGCTGTAGCAATAGCTGTCTTTGAAAAAGAAAGCTCCAGATAGAAGTTCACGTAGGTAAAGCACTTACAAGGTGTATTTAACAATATTTTTCTTATTTTCTTAAGCTTACATTTATCCATACCTATCATGCATGCACATATGGAACTCATATATATATACACTCACACATATTAATTGCTAAGGATATTCTAAAGCTCCGTGTCTGCAGGATGGCCATTAATTACTTAGTATTTTGCTTAGCTTCTGTTCTCCAGAAGCGATGTTTCCACCACACAAGCTACATACTTAAGGGAGAACTCGTGTAGTGCTACAGTTGTCAAAAATGTGATTTATTAATTATTAGTTAGAACACCCAAGAGGCTCATTAACACAGATACTGCAAGAGTGGAGAAAAGAAGTATGCAACCAGCTAAGCCAAGATCCCACAGAGAGCTGGGGTTTACCTTACCTGGAGCAGGTACACAGTATGGACTGTATGCGGGACTGAGGTACCATGGATTTGGATAAGGCTGTTGAGCTGATGGCTGCGCATAAAAAAAGGGTCTTGGATGGTTTGTGGAATATGATCCACTTTCTGAAGTTGAGGAAGTATCCATTTTTCTTTAAACACTGAAAGAGAGAAGTGATCATTATCAACCACTTTAAAAACTGCACAGCTTCATTATTTTTACACCCTATCAGAATTTAGCAGATGTTCCTCTCCCTACCCAAAGAAAACATAGCCTTCAAAAAGGAAGCTGCTGTCTTTCAAGGAGAAGGTAAAAAACTGACATTACTATCAAGGTCAAATATTTCAGCTAGGCTTTGCTAAGCAAGCCTTTGTACACAGCCCTTAATATTAGTCCTTCAAGGCAACCTTATAACATGCTCTAAGGCTACAGAACATTAGTAGCCTTAGAGGGACACATCTCTATAAGCAGTGTCCCAGCCAATTAATTAAAAAAAAAGCCATCAGTGAATTAGCCTTGAGCAAGAGGCCACACACACACACAAAAACCCAAAAAACCAAAAACAACCAAGCAGCAAGGCTTCACACACAATCAGACATTCATGCTTCACAAAAAAAAAAACCCAAAAAACACTTCTTAATGCTAATGCATGTGTTGTTACACATTACAATAAGAACACTATTAATTCAGGAGTTGTACTTTATACTATACTTAAGAACAACAGCTAACTTAACATAGTAAACCAAGTATTTCAGTGACACCACGCTTCCCACACTTAAACCAAATGATAGATAGCAAAAACAACCCCACCAAAATCCTTATGTGTAAACTTGCATTCAAAGCCATATAAAACTCACAAGACAGAACTTCCTCCCACACTTAGATGTCTCCTCAGTTAACTAATACTTGCAAGCACATAGCTTATAAGCAAGACTATAAGAAAACAGAGAACACAGAAGCTCAACTCTTTAGAAGACTTAAGCATTTAAAAGTTACAAAAAAATTATTTTGAGACCTTATACAGACTAGCACATGGTTCAGCCTAGGGTTTCAAAATCCTTTAGGAACACTGGAGCCCTCTTCAGCTTCTATCTAGGGTGGCCTGTACAGCTCTTGAAAGCACCAAAAAGCCTACAGACTCTCTCAGGCCAGAGAATTACTTGAACCTTCGAGAAGGAGAGTAGTGCAGGAAAGGGAAAAAAAAAAACCCTCAAAAACAAAACAAACCACCAAACAAAATCCCCTACAAGAACTAGGCTAGTCCTATCCCCCCCCCCTTAGAGCCCCAAAAACTAATGTCCAATGCTGTTGCTGCTGCTCACAGCCCAGCAAAAAACTAACCAAGTCCTCTGCTCACCCTCTTTATGGCAGGAAGCTGTTACTTGTCCACTCCTCCTCCCACCTGAGGCTCATTTAACAGTGATGCAGGGAACGTTTTTTCTGCCATTGTGTGGGAGGAAAATCAAAACACAAGGATAGGAATAGCTGTAAAAGCCTTCAGCTGGTGTACAGAAAGCTGGCAGTCTCATCTTGCAGATGTTTAAGCTGCATCTCAAAGTAAATCTGGTATTTCCCTTTTATGATGTTGGAAATTACTTCTATTTTTTAGAAAAAAAGAAAAAAAAAGAGGGAAACATTACCAATCTTCTGATTCAAACTGCAGTTAAAAACACTTCTTTCAGGAAAAAAAATCAGAAGACACAAGGTCAAGTTTGCATATCTTTTCAAGGTTGACCAGGTGTTCAGTACTGAGTAAAGGGAGCAATGCTCTTCCATCCTAACATGGCTGAGGGGGCTGACAAATGTAATGTTATTTCCATATGAACAGGAGAAACACTTCTTCCTGCACAGTGTACTCCACCGTGTGTCATGGGAATTTATGAAATGTGAAGCTGCAATTTGATTCTACCCTGTGTCTTTACAGGAGTCTGATTTGCTGCTCTGGAACTGCAGATCTCCAAATGAGAGACCACTGGTGCAGAGCAAGTGGAAAGAGATGAAAGCACAATGCATGTGCTATGCGGGCTGGTGAGGGATTAGGGAAAAACAAGGGGGTATGGGTGCTTAGAGACTTTTTGTATTCCTGTGTTGGGAAGTTCCCAAAACTTACCTGTTTTTTCTTTCTAGAACGTTCAGATTTAACATGTCATTTGTACCAAAACACAAACTATAAAATGTTTGGGATGGGTTACTGATCCCTTCCTTGCAGACCTTTCCAACCAAAACTTGTCCTTTCCACTGACAGCAGTTCTTGCACTTTCTATGACCTGTAGTGACAGGACAATGAGCAATGGGTACAAAGTGAGACAGGAAGTTTAGGCTAGATATTAGTAAGAAATTCTCTGTTGTGAGGGTGGTGAGGCACTGGAATAGGCTGCCCAAGGAGGTTGTTGGATGCCTTAAACCTGGAAGCGTTCAAGGCCAGGTTAGATGGGGCTTTGAGCAACCTAATCTAGTGGGAGGTGTCCACACCTGTGGCAGGGGGGGTTGGAACTCGATGGTTTTTAAGCTTTCTTCTAACCCTTAACATTCCATGACTCTGTGACTTGTCTGGTATGTTTTAAATCCCCGGCTCTGCTTTGCATCCATCATACTTTCACCTCTTTGAAGTGAAATTCCCAGCCTTTCTCTTGGTGGATGGACCCAAAGAGAAATAAAGAAAATAAATAACACTGGATGGCTTTTGAAAAGGTGTATGCTCTCGGGATTTTCCTCGTGCCTCCCTTCAGCCTCCTGTGCCTCTGTCAATTCCTTCCATCCCCAAGTAAGCTTCAGTCCCCACAAACCTCAAGTGAACTTTGCTTTTAGGGCAGCAAACCCACACTTGGCCAAAGGACATTCCAGGATTCCAGGTCGGCTAAAGGACCCAAGGCAGATTCCAAGGGGAGAGGACACAGCTGGGTGTTAACCTTGAAGCCCACAGGCCTCCAGGTTGCAGCGAGTCTGAAGCGCAAATCCTGTGAGGAGCCGGTGTCGTTAGCCCGGAGAAAAGGAGGCTCAGGGCGGACTTTATCGCTCCCGACGGGTCCCTGAAAGGGGGTCGGTCTCTTCTCCCGGGCTACCAGCGACGGGATGAGAGGAAACAGCGTCAAGTTTTACCATGGGAGGTTTCGGTTGGACCTTAGGAAGAATTTCTTCCCAGAAGGAGTGATTGGACATTGGAATGGGCTGCCCAGGGAGGCGGTGGAATCATCGTCCCGGGAGGTGTTTAAGGGACGACCGGATGTGTCCCTTAGTGCCGGGTCCGGCTGACAGCGCGGTGTCCGGTGGCAGGTCGCTCTGGGCGATCCCTTTCCCGAGCCGATGGATTCCGTGGCTCTCGGGGCCGCTCCCCCCAGCAGAGGGCGCGGGGGCCCCGCTCCACCCCGCGGCGGGCGCCGCTGACGGGCCGCGCGGACAGGGGGCGCTCGCGGGCAGCACAAGGGACAGGAAACCGGGGGCGGGCCCGGTCGGCCCCACCGCGCCTTGCGCCCCGCATGCGCAGCCGGGGCGGGCG